>CM065718.1:83379553-83394553 GCA_033310375.1 Conus canariensis
ATTCTGAAAGGCAAGCGTGCGCGCGCGCGCGCGCACACAAACACACACACACACACACACACACACACACACACACACACACACACACACACACACACCACACACACACGAACGCACGCATGCACGCACGCACGCACGCACGCACAGATTTTGTAAAAAAAAAATCGCTGTTACTATTTCAACCAAACTTCGGAAAGTGGCGCAGGGACGGAGCCATTAAAATTTCGGTGAGGATCCATGGTGGGCATTCAAAGCAAATACCCGATTCAGCACCGTCCAGCAAGATTATCACCAATGTTATTATGCAGAAACAATCACACCAACTTTCTCCAAACTTACTAACAAAAATCCGACCCAATATGCACCAATATGAGACGCTTCGCATTTTAGCGCGAATATATTTTGTTACTGGGATTTGTTCATGTTACTGACAAGACTATTATTAAATTTCCACGGAGCATGGACAGTGGGAAGTCATCGTAAAAGCTTGTTAATCATCTATGAAGATATGCGTTTTCATAGAATGTTATGACCTCTTAAAAGATAGTAACATTGACAGTTTGATTTTTCGCATGCTGCGTTTGAAAATGCCAACGACCGTTCCAGGCGTCATGTACCCTGGCAGTTAAATCATGTTGTTTTCATTCATGACCTGACTGAAAGGGCGAAAGCATGGTATGCTGGACTTTGGTGGTGGTGGGGGGGGGGGGGGGGGGGGGGGTCAGCGTTTTCCCGATTGCCCTTTCAGTTGTCGTCATTCAATGCCATATGGAACAAAGCTACGAGATGTATTTACCGTATTGTTCCTCTGGCGTGCTAGCCGTCTCAGGAGGACACTGCAATTTTCCAGTCTGATGCCAGCGTTACGTTTACTGGGTGGGATCAACATGATTGTAGCCAACTTTCAAAGTAAGATGTCTTCAGGCGGTAACTGATGCAGACAGAGCGAAAGTGATGTCACTGGACCATCAAACGAATAAAACAAAACTTCTTTGCTCGATCAGCTTGGCGGTCCTGTAACCTCACTTGTGTTCTTCTGATTACAATGGCTTTGATGCTTTTATTAGATAACGTTACTAGTGATGTAGAATACACATTTCACGAGTGCTCGTTGGAAAGATCACTCTGCTTTTGAGAAACGTGCTCCCTGTGACATTGTGACTCGACCGATGGAAGCTGGACATTCCGAAAGGTGACAAAAATTAATGAGAAAGAAGCCAAGATTTGGGAGCGGAACAGCAATACCAAAATTTAGCACAGTTACATTCACACATTGAAACAACTCCTGTGTCTTTCATCTTGTCGTTTTGATGTCCGGCTTTTCATTTCAGTTGTTCCATTTCGTGTTGTATTATTGCCTACTGCTAATCGGTTTCCGCAGAAAACAGTCTATAATGTTATTCTGCTAAAAACAACAACAACAACAACAAAGAAACAAGAAAAAACAGAAATCGCAGCATATCATTATGACCCCGTTTGTTTCCATAGAGGAGCTTCAAAATTCAATTTAAAGGCTAAAAATCTGCTAGGTGCTACATACGTACGGGAATCCATCTCTCTCTCTCTCTCTCTCTCTCTCTCTCTCTCTCTCTCTCTCTCTCTCTCTCTCTCTCTCTCTCTCTCTCTACCCCTCACCTCACCGCCCGAGGTCTTACTAACATAGGAAGCTCAAAAAAAAGGTTGTTTTCTTCTATGAAAAGTTCACTCTGCTCTGTAACACGTGTTCAAACTATGCAATTAAAAAGACATTTTATGTTCGATCTCATTTACCTATGAACAGTCAGAGAATGTTAAGAGTGATAAAAGAAATTTAGGGGGAAACAATGTGTATGGAATATCCTCTTCTGTTTTTAGAGTACGCAAAGTTTTTCATTTATTTGAAGTATTTTCCACCATCAGCTGGACTATGAAGCAGTATGATGTGACTTGACTTGAGAACCACCATGTTGATATCATGGATTTTACTGCCGTCTGAAAAAGCGGGTTCCCTCTTGACGTCTACTTACGTCTCGCCCCACCCCTTAGTAACCGTTTTTGGTCTCGTCTGCTGTTTGATATTCTAGACTTCCATGCACTGTATTCAGCCATCCTGGGAGATTTGCAGACTGTTAATGTTGAGCGGTTTTATTAAGCTGTCTGCCTTTGGAGCTCTGAGTGTTCTTTGGCAGATACGTAGGTATCTTCTTCCATGCCTCCAAACTGGCTTACCCAGTAAGTCACCTTTCCTTATAAACGTCTTCTCCGCTTTCCTATTCTTCTTTGCATTTGTAGATGCTGCTCCTGTTGAGTTATTTCCACAAACTGTTGTTCTTTGTTTTTATGCAGTGCCGTTTTTATCTTTTTTTGTGTGTTTGCTTTGTGTGGGAAAGAGAGAGGGGAATGAATAGGGGGCCGTAGGGGGGGGAGGGGTTGACAGTTGAAGAAAGAGGGGGATCACGGAAGGTTTATTTAAGCTTCAGTAACTACTCGATTCTGGATTCCCAACACACAGATTTCTTTCCTGATTTTCCTGACATACGTGGCTTTTCGGCACAGCACACAGTTAGGTCCTTGCCGCCACATTATAAGGTCTGCAGGTGTGTCCTGCTCCGCCACATTTAGTAAGGGTCTGCAGGTGCTGGTCCTGCACCGCCACATTTAGTAAGGGTCTGCAGGTGCTGGTCCTGCACCGCCACATTTAGTAAGGGTCTGCAGGTGCTCAACAACTGGCTGTCTGCAGAATAATGCCGAGCCCATTTCGTCAACAATCTGCCCACCAGCAGAGACACCTCACTCACCTGCCCACCAGCAGAGACACTCACTCATCTGCCGACCAGCAGAGACACCTCACTCATCTGCCCACCAGCAGAGACACCTCACTCATCTGCCCACCAGCAGAGACACCTCACTCATCTGCCCACCAGCAGAGACACCTCACTCATCTGCCCACCAGCAGAGACACCTCACTGCGGCTGAGTCATTCTCATGAGGGTACCTGTCCTCATCTCTCTCCTCCCCTCTCTCTCTCTCTCTCTCTCTCCCTCTCTCCTCTCTCTCTCTCTCTCTCTCTCCTCTCTCTCTCTCTCTCTCTCGACTCAAGGGAGAGAGACTGACACTGACACTGACACTGACATTTTTTATTGTCCGTTTAGCAGTTAAGCCTTTTAGACAAGGGGGTTGGCAAATGCATTCACCGATACAAAAAGCAGAAATTTCATGCGTACACGTACTCACACAGATACACACGTCCTCACCTTTCCCTCCGCCCCACCCCGCTACCTTTCTACTAATGCCCCCAACATCCATACCGCCATAATCACACACATTTGACCACTAACCCTTCCCTCTCCCTCCCCCTATTCCGCCAGCTCACACACCCTCCCCTGTCCCCCCCCCCCCCCCCCCCCCCCCCCGCACCCCCGCCCTCCCCAGAACATCCGCACATTGGATCATCCTTATGTTAACCGCTATTTTGCTCAATTATCTTTTTTCTCACATACATGGCTTCAGCTATGAATTTAGCCACTTCTTTAACAACACGTTCGTTATTATTAGATAACACTGAAGCAACGCTAGCATTATTTTGGTGGAATGGACGAGTATTCAACACACTGCAGCTTTTACGTTTGTCAGCATAAGTAGTACAATGAAACAAAAAATGTTCTTCGTTTTCTAATTCATTTCCGCAAGATGGGCAAATGGTGTCATTCGAATATTCAGAACTTAAGAACCATTGCTTACAGTTTTTCAGACCACTAACCCTTAACCTAAATCTGGCCAAACTGATTCTGTGCCATTTATTTGTAATTAACGTTAGGTACTTTTCTGCCTGAAAAATGCTTTTGAAAGAACAGAAATATCTATATTTATCGTTATTATCTATTTCTGCATGCCAGTTTTGTTTGAAACAGGAAATGAGTCTGTCTTTGAATTCTGTTATAAAACCATATTCGGAACAAACTCCCTGATTCAGCCAAACAATACCAAAGCCATTTTCAGTCAGAGTCTTTTGTACTTCTGACACCCAATTAAAGTGACCAGATTCGTGCTGTAACAGAAGCATTTTGTAGGCTTGCCTACATATTCTCGACATGGGGAGTCTGACTAGTTTTAACCAGTATTTGATGCATTTTACAGTAGTTATAACGCGTAGAGAATACCTCCCAGTTTCTCCATATATCAGTTTATTTGATGTATGTAGGGGTACATTCAGATATCTTTTTATGGCAAACATGTGGACATTTTCAATCTGTTTACTGTCTTGTTCTAATCCCCAGACTTCAGCTGCGTATGTTAGGATAGGCTGAATTTGCGTATCGAAAAGCTTCCAAAATAAATTTATATCAATAGTGTTTAGTCTTCTTAATGATTTCATGATTTCCATCACTCCATTTTTTGCCTTTCTACAAACATCAGACCGAGCATTGCTAACACTCAACTTTGTGGTAAAAGCCATCCCTAAGTATTTGTATGAGTTTGTTACCTTTACTTCTTCATTTCCATACAACCATCTTTCTCTATCACTTAAGTAGCCACCTTTTCTGAAAACCATTACATTTGTTTTGTCAAGATTGACAGTTAACTTTAGTCGATCTGCCCCTTCTTTAAGACTATTTATTTGATTCTGGAGCCCAATAACAGAGTCAGATAACAAAATAACATCATCCGCAAACAATGGTAAGAATATTTCAGCCGCACCAGGAATAAGCTGAATACCATGTTTTCCATTGCTTGACAAATCAACAGCCAATTCATTTATGAAAAAGGAAAATAAGAGCGGACTAAGTAGACATCCTTGTTTCACCCCCCTTGGGCATTCAAAGTAATCTGAATAACAACATTTATCTCGTACACAGGCTAATACAGAATCGTAAACACTTCGTATAGCTTGATAAAGTTTTCCTTTCACACCACATTTTCTCAAAACTGCCCATAAAATATTTCTGTTCACAGAATCGAAAGCCTTTCTGAAGTCCACAAAGGCAACATACAGTTTAGACTTTTTTTTATAAGAAACTTTTGTACTAACGCATATAGGGTGAAAATATTATCTACGGTACTATAACCTGGTCTGAAGCCTTCTTGCTCTTCTATTATTTTTTCCTCTTTCTCTACCCACTTTGAAAGTCTTTTGTTTAAAATATGTGTATACACCTTACTTACAACACTCGTTAGGGCAATGCCACGATAGTTATCTGGCAGGTTTGGATTTCCCTTTTTATATATTGGAACAACTATAGATTTCGACCAATCATCTGGGAAAACACCAAGGTCAAACAATTTATTGAAATAAATAACTAAGAAATCAATAATTTTTGAATTGGCATGCTTCAGCATCTCACTAATAATTTTGTCCGGGCCAGAACTTTTTCCGACCTTGAGATTACCAATGCTGGCTTGAACCTCATGCCTGGAAATTGGTTCGTCGAACAAAACATCTGAGTGATCTGTTGTTTCTCCCACATGGCTAAACTCGATATTTTCCTCGGGAGTAGATGATACATCCACATCATTAAAGACATTGTAAAAATGGTTATGCCACTGTTCAATGGTAATAGAGTTGTATATGGCTGACTTTCTATTGACTGATCGAATAGTTTGCCAAAATACCTTTGGATCATTAATCGACTGATTGAGTTTGGTTAATCTTCTTTGGTCAAATTCATCTTTTTTTCTGTTTAACAAATATTTGTATTCTTTTCTTTCTTTTACGTACTCTTCTCTTTTTTCTGCACGTGATTTCTTTGAAGCTCGTTTAAATTTCCGTAGTGACCCCTTAACTGCCTTCTTTTTTCGATCACATTCCTTGTCAAACCAGTCGTTTTTCTTTTTCTTATTTCCTTTTGTTCTCATCATGCAAGAAGCAGCGCTGCAAAGTGATTTAACGAAAAGTTCAATGGAAATATTGACATCGGTATCTAGAGCTTGGTAGGCGTTCTGTAGGCTTTCATCAAATTCATGAGAACTTAATTCCTCTTCAAAAACACTAAGCAAATCGTCTGACCACACAAACCTATCTTCCACACCTTGTTCAGCTTCAGCTGGCTTTTCCACATCCTGTCCTACATCTGTCCACTGAAGTTTAACTGGTAAATGCCAGGAGTCAATACGGTCTCCGACATTCAGCTTACAATGTTGCGTAGAAAACATATCCATAGACATAATGACATAATCGATCACACTAGAGCCGTGAGGAGAAACATACGTAAAATCCCCAGCAGACTCACATTCACCACAACCATTAACTATGACACAGTTGATCATCAAACATAAATTCAACAAAGATTTACCGAAACTATTTATAACATCATCTTTTGAAAGTCTATGCAAAACATCATCAGTCACACAATCGTCATCATCAATATCAGGTGAGTAATGAGTCATCACTTCGGGTGCTGGTTGTTCAGATCCAGTTCTTGCATTGAGGTCACCCATTATCAAAACATTTACGTTTTCGTTTTCTGTAGCCTGCAAGATACATTCTTCCAAGTTCACGATCCCATCTTTGGTTTCCATTGAATTGTACAAAGGACCATTTTCAGGGACAGCATAACATGCGAACAATAACACATCTCTATCCGAGTTAAATACACATCTGTCAATCCGTATGGCCACAACATTTTCACAATTAACACTGACTACTGAAATATATCTGGAAAAGGATTTGCGCACTAACAGAAGAACGCCACCAGAATGTCTTCCATGATGTGACAATTTTCTTGCTGGAGCAGTAAACTTAACGAAGTCTTGAAGAATATTACTGAAATCAAAAGAACTATCAACAAAAGTCTCTGTCAAACACGCAACATCAAACTTCGAAATGTAATCCATGAAAGAAAAGTCATTAAGCTTGCTGTATAAGTTTTCCACATTGTAAACAAGAAATGTCACTTCCTCAAGATGATCCGGCCTGTCCTACCGTGTAGTCGTCCGTGCACTTCGCCTGGGTCGAGAGAGAGAGAGAGAGAGAGAGAGAGAGAGAGAGAGAGAGAGAGGAGAGAGAGAGAGAGAGAGAGAGAGAGAGATTCCTCCTCCCTTTTTCCAAACAATGCAAACCAAATAACAGGACAGAAAAATGGCACTGCATTAAAACAATGCTTGTGGAAACGACTCAAGAGCACACACACACACACACACACACACACACACACACACACACACACACACACACACACACACACACCACCACCACCACCACCACCACCACCACCACCACACACACATCACACCACACCACACATACACCACACCACACCACAGACACTTATGCACACACAATATTCCTGGTGCAAGTTGATAATATAGAATCGTACTGAGTGCAAAACTCTTTCCCTAAAACGATTCATTTTTACCTTCTTGCAATCCCACCCTCCATCTTAATCCCAATCCCACCCTCCATCTTAATCCCATCTCTCTTGGGGGGGGGGGGGGGGGGGGGCCAACCCCCTTGCAGACCCCCAGCCATCAGGGATAATGGATCAGCTTTGGCACCAAATCCACGCACTAAGTTGTAAATAATTCGTGTCCGTTGAAGCAGACAAGATGCAAAGTTTTCAGTGATGCTTGAGATGCGACGATAGCTTATGACTGCCATGGAAGAGTGGATGTCAGACCCAGTGTGTTATCTGCATATACAGCTATTTATGAACGAACGTGCCCACGGACAAAACGTGCACATACAGTCTGTCAAATACAGCTTTGCTCTTATTCAGAGCAACGCCTACCTTGAGCCGAATTGGATGAAGATAAGTGATTGTTCGTTCATTTTCGTTGTCCTGAGTGTTTTGTATCTTGCCTGAAGAAGACCTAAGAAGTCGAAACGCGTCGTGTTTTGTCTTGTGATTCGTGTGTCTACGTTTGTGTGGCGGTGCGTTATCACTAACATTTTAACATTATCTTATTCAGAGGACAACACCTGCACAGTTGAGATTTCAAATGTGGAGCAGGCTCTGTGGCCCAGTGGATAACATTGAGGTCTTGTGGGTTGGGAGCTCGTGGGTTGGAGCTCCATTAGGAGCCTTTCCTTGCAGGATTTGTAGTTGCGGCCAGCTTTTTCCCAGTGCACAGTGTGCTATGGACTCAAATGTGATTTTCTTGAATCTCTCGGTCGGGTTTCATTCACTTTATGGGCATGACTTTGATACTGTTACTCATTTCCTTTCCCCTGGCTTGTGCTGCACGTGTCAGTACATTTCGGGCCTGGGTGGTGCCAGGATAGTTTGTAAACGATGTGTAAAACATAATCCTGTTATGAAGTCCCAGACCACTATGGACTCCAAACCATCATTTTTGTCCTCGCGGATCACACTAAAGAAGCCTCATATTCTGTAGTTCCTTATGCCCTGCACTCGTAGAGACCTCGGTTTCAATTTCCTCCCCATAGCCAGTTACATGCAACGTCTTAGTGACTAAATTCCTATTATGCATCGCTGTCCTTTGTTTTTGTGCATTATGCATTTTTACCCTTCTTTGAAGAACATGATTTTTTGTTCTTTTTGCACAGTGTGTCTTAATACTGCTTTCGTACACTGCATACCTTCGGCCGTCTATTTTGTCATGTGTCTTGTCTTCATCCTTTTTCTAACCTTTCACTTTATTCCAACATTTTAGCCAGTGCCCTGTTGGATTTGGGATGGGTGAGTAAAAATCAGGTTAGCAGAGAAGACATCCTCTAGTGGTAGCAAAGATGAAATATTGGACACGAATTTCTTCGGCTCCCGTAAATAAATCGCGATAACCCTGCCACTCCCATGACTCTATCCTCCCCTTCACCCCCACCCCGTCTGTCCTCATTCCACTGTATATTACGAGAAGAAATGACGGATGTGAGTGGTGTGTGGGGCGGAGACAAGATGCTGCAGCATGAAGCTGAAGAGCTGTGGGGGTGGCATTCATGGACGATGACCCACTTGAAAGTTCACTGGACTTGAATTAATCCCTGTCACTTTGATTTAAAAGTGCACAAAAGACGTCAAAATCAATAGAAAAGAATCTGGATCGTCGCCATCACTTTCTGAGTCGCGTTTTACACCAGAACATTCAGCTCATTACGATTCAGACATCTGACATATATTCGCCGGAGTACTTTTTTCCCGCTCTGTAAATAACTCTTTTCAATGAATATGAGATTAGAGAAAGATTTTCTCTGTTTTTTTTTTCTTTGTTTGTTTGTTTGTTTTTCTTCTTTTTTTGTTTTGTATTCTTTTTCATATTTTCAAATAACTGTAGTCTGTGAACGCACCTTTGTGGGTGTTAGAATAACCCGGGCTAAGAGAGAATTGCAAGTGACATCCTTTTTCAAACGTAATTTACTTAATTATCGCTGGTTTAAATTAAAAGAAGTCATTCTGGTAAGCAGCACTGATGACGTTTCACACCTCAGTATCATTTATGTTGGCTATCTATGGCTGTTTGCTTAATTCATTGATTTGCCACATGTGAATTCACGGTTTTGGCTCTATCTTTCACTATCAAATTCAATATGTTCCTCTACGTTTATGATTCGGGATTCTAGAACAATGAAAGTATTTTGTATATAGAAAACCCTGAATCATTATTTATAAAACAGAGAGAGAGAGAGAGAGAGAGAGAGAGAGAGAGAGAGAGAGAGAGAGAGAGAGAGAGAGAGAGAGAAGCATTCATAAGCATGTCCAAAATTTTGAAAGTCAGATCTCAGTACAGCCTAGGCAGATTTCCCTTTAAAACAAATTCGTGTTTCCGCACAGTGTTCTGTGCCGTCGTCACTGTACTTAGTGATGTTGTTTTCATTGTGTACTCTTTAGAATCGTCTTAGTGGTTTCTTCAAAACCTTAGGCCTTTCAACCTGAGGAGATATCTCTCTCTCTCTCTCTCTCTCTCTCTCTCTCTCTCTCTCTCTCTCTCTCTATATATATATATATATATATATATATATATATATATATATAGTACGAATTAAGATTAGTCATTGATGGAAATCTGGCGATATAAACGAAATTGAGGTTTGTCATAAACGACAAAACTTATGTGGATGCCGATTTTGTCTGGACATACGAATTCTGTGTTCTACATATTATATTGTTTCTTTGTCTCATCTGTGCCATCTGAAAGAGTCTTTCACATTGTTCGGGAAGATTGTGGCGCATGGTCAGCAGAGAGAGCCTCTGGCTGGCAGAGACACCAGAAAAGACATGTCTTTAGCAGAGACAACACAAATTATCACTCTTTACCGCTTTCCAGTCTCCATCCCTTCCTGTTCCGTTCATTCTGTTTTGCCTCCACTGTCCTACTCTCCATACATACTGCCCAAGAAGGAACCGATATGACTGTAGATAGGGACAGGAAATAGGAAGCAGCAATAAAGCATTGTGAGCAGCATTAGCCAAGGGTCCGCCTACGTACGAAGTGTTTACAGAATGTGTTGTAAAGAAAAATCCTCAGATCACAACCGTACCCATGGAATGTCTTCCTCTGCATGCTGCATACATCACAACGTAATTTCCAACAATGGAAGCAAGACAAAATGCATACATGGATATCTGAAAGCCCATGAATAACTCAATATGGATCAGAAGATGGAAAAATGACTTTTTGTTTTTCCTTTTCGTCATGAAGATAGAAAAATGACTTTTTGTTTTTCCTTTTCGTCATGAAGATAGAAAAAAGACTTTTTGTTTTTCTTTTTCTTCATGAAGATAGAAAAATGACTTTTTGTTTTTCCTTTTCTTCATGAAGATAGAAAAATGACTTTTTGTTTTTCCTTTTCTTCATGAAGATAGAAAAATGACTTTTTGTTTTTCCTTTTCGTCACGAAGATAGAAAAATGACTTTTTGTTTTTCCTTTTCGTCATGAAGATAGAAAAATGACTTTTTGTTTTTCTTTTTCTTCATGAAGATCGAAAAATGACTTTTTGTTTTTCCTTTTCTTCATGAAGATAGAAAAATGACTTTTTGTTTTTCCTTTTCGTCATGAAGAAAGAAAAATGACTTTTTGTTTTTCCTTTTCGTCATGAAGATAGAAAAATGACTTTTTGTTTTTCCTTTTCGTCATGAAGATAGAAAAATGACTTTTTGTTTTTCCTTTTCTTCATGAAGATAGAAAAATGACTTTTTGTTTTTCCTTTTCTTCATGAAGATAGAAAAATGACTTTTTGTTTTTCCTTTTCGTCATGAAGATAGAAAAATGACTTTTTGTTTTTCCTTTTCTTCATGAAGATAGAAAAATGACTTTTTGTTTTTCCTTTTCGTCATGAAGATAGAAAAATGACTTTTTGTTTTTCCTTTTCTTCATGAAGATAGAAAAATGACTTTTTGTTTTTCCTTTTCTTCATGAAGATAGAAAAATGACTTTTTGTTTTTCCTTTTCGTCATGAAGATAGAAAAATGACTCTTTGTTTTTCCTTTTCGTCATGAAGACAGAAAAATGACTTTTTGTTTTTCCTTTTCTTCATGAAGATAGAAAAATGACTTTTTGTTTTTCCTTTTCGTCATGAAGATAGAAAAATGACTTTTTGTTTTTCCTTTTCGTCATGAAGATAGAAAAATGACTTTTTGTTTTTCCTTTTCTTCATGAAGATAGAAAAATGACTTTTTGTTTTTCCTTTTCGTCATGAAGATAGAAAAATGACTTTTTGTTTTTCCTTTTCTTCATGAAGATAGAAAATGACTTTTTGTTTTTCCTTTTCTTCGTGAAGATAGAAAAATGACTTTTTGTTTTTCCTTTTCGTCATGAACATAGAAAAATGACTTTTTGTTTTTCCTTTTCTTCGTGAAGATAGAAAAATGACTTTTTGTTTTTCCTTTTCTTCATGAAGATAGAAAAATGACTTTTTGTTTTTCCTTTTCTTCGTGAAGATAGAAAAATGACTTTTTGTTTTTCCTTTTCTTCATGAAGATAGAAAAATGACTTTTTGTTTTTCCTTTTCTTCATGAAGATAGAAAAATGACTTTTTGTTTTTCCTTTTCTTCGTGAAGATAGAAAAATGACTTTTTGTTTTTCCTTTTCGTCATGAAGATAGAAAAATGACTTTTTGTTTTTCCTTTTCGTCATGAAGATAGAAAAATGACTTTTTGTTTTTCCTTTTCTTCATGAAGACAGAAAAATGACTTTTTGTTTTTCCTTTTCGTCATGAAGATAGAAAAATGACTTTTTGTTTTTCCTTTTCTTCATGAAGATAGAAAAATGACTTTTTGTTTTTCCTTTTCTTCATGAAGACAGAAAAATGACTTTTTGTTTTTCCTTTTCTTCATGAAGATAGAAAAATGACTTTTTGTTTTTCCTTTTCTTCGTGAAGATAGAAAAATGACTTTTTGTTTTTCCTTTTCTTCGTGAAGATAGAAAAATGACTTTTTGTTTTTCCTTTTCTTCATGAAGATAGAAAAATGACTTTTTGTTTCTCCTTTTCTTCATGAAGATAGAAAAATAACTTTTTGTTTTTCCTTTTCTTCATGAAGATAGAAAAATGACTTTTTGTTTTTCCTTTTCTTCATGAAGATAGAAAAATGACTTTTTGTTTTTCCTTTTCTTCATGAAGATAGAAATATGACTTTTTGTTTTTCCTTTTCTTCATGAAGATAGAAAAATGACTTTTTGTTTTTCCTTTTCGTCATGAAGATAGAAAAATGACTTTTTGTTTTTCCTTTTCGTCATGAAGATAGAAAAATGACTTTTTGTTTTTCCTTTTCTTCATGAAGATAGAAAAATGACTTTTTGTTTTTCCTTTTCGTCATGAAGATAGAAAAATGACTTTTTGTTTTTCCTTTTCTTCATGTTTTCAGCTACGATGAGACCAGTGATGCTTTCCTTTCTTTGTATCAATCAATGATGTAACACAGTGTATCAATGGATGATGTAACACAGTGTATCAATGGATGATGTAACACAGTGTATCAATGGATGATGTAACACCAATGGATGATGTAATACAGTGTATCAATGGATGATGTAACACAGTGTATCAATCAATGATGTAACACAGTGTATCAATCAATGATGTAACACAGTGTATCAATGGATGATGTAACACAGTGTATCAATGGATGATGCAACACAGTGTATCAATGGATGATGTAACATAGTGTATCAATGAATGATGTAACACAGAGTATCAATCAATGATTTAACACAGTGTATCAATGAATGATGTAACACAGTGTATCAATGGATGATGTAACACAGTGTATCAATGGATGATGCAACACAGTGTATCAATGGATGATGTAACACAGTGTATCAATGGATGATGTAACACAGTGTATCAATGGATGATGTAACAGTGTATCAATGAATGATGTAACACAGTGTATCAATCAATGATGTAACACAGTATATCAATGGATGATGTAACACAGTGTATCAATCAATGATGTAACACAGAGTATCAATCAATGATGTAACACAGTGTATCAACGAATGATGTAACATAGTGTATCAATAAATGATGTAATATAGTGTATCAATCAATGATGTAACACAGTGTATCAATGAATGATGTAACACAGTGTATCAATGAATGATGTAACACAGTGTATCAATGGATGATGTAACACAGTGTATCAATGGATGATGTAACACAGTGTATCAATGAATGATGTAACACAGTGTATCAATGGATGATGTAACACAGTGTATCAATGGATGATGTAACACAGTGTATCAATGGATGATGTAACCCAGTGCATCAATGGATGATGTAACACCGTGTGGCTGTGAGTTCTCTTTTGGAACAACAATGCTCTTTTTGTGATTTTGCAACCGCAGCCAATTCCTACCCAGAGCTCTTGATGATGCGATGGACTTGAATCAGAACACTGGACTTGAACACTTGTGTCTGCATCCACATCATCTCTGAGAACCCTGCTCTACGATCCGTTGTTGTCGTCATTTGTTTGTTTGTTCGTTTGTGTTTTTTGCGTTTTTATCTTAATGAGTGTGTGAGTGTGTGTGTGTGTGGGGGGGGGGGGGGGGGTATCTCACCCCACCCCCCACCCCCCTCGTACCGGATACTCAACTTGTTTCCAAATTTTATGTGTGCCGACCTATAAATTTGCAGGGCAAAGTTTCTTTCTTCGAAAAGCGATGCTGCCAGGTGATAAAGAAATCCACTCACAGGCCAGGATATCATACAGGGGAATGCATCGCAGACGTAGAGGCGTTATCCCTCTTACTGTCCACTGCAATCAATCTCATCCCCGCCACCCTCTCCTCCCGAATGGGTGTTTTGGTCTCGTCTGCTGTCTGACATTTCAAAACTTTCACAGATCTATTTCCAGCCTTCCTTTGAAGACTGTTAATGTGAAGCTGTAGTATACGGCCGTCATATATACGATGGTGCCATTGCTATCTACCCTTGAGATGTGAGGATTCTCCTCTGTCACCACTACTTATATTTCATCACTTTTGCTATTCTTTTTTTTCCTGGACTTTAGGAATGCTATACCATTTTCCAAAATGCCTGCCCTATTTTTTTGTTTTTAACTACTTTGAGTAGGGGGAGGCTTGCATACAATATGTGTCTAAGTGTGTGTCGGCGTTGTTTGGGAGTGTGATATATGCTTAGATGTTTGAGACTTTGATTTAGAGGTGGTGGAAGAGTGAGACAGAGGGCTGGGCTTAGTAGTGATGTGAGGATTTGGATGTAGCGTATGCTTTGTGCATTGCTGGGCTGCTCTTGTTTAATTCTGTAGTCTGATGCGTGTGCTTCATGACTGCAAACGCCATGGGCATGTGTGTGTGTGTGTGTGTGTGTGTGTGTGTGTGTGTGTGTGTGTGTGTGTGTGTGTGTGTGTGTGTGCGAGTGTGCGCACGTGTCGTGTATACGTGCGTGCACACACAATCGATCCTCCAAACCATCTCCTCAGTTTCTTTGTATGTTTTATGTCCGCCGACCTAAACATTCCCTAAATGCATTCTTTCTTCTCCAAAGCGACTGTGCCAGGAGAAAGGTAAACTCGCCCAAAGGCCGCGGTACAGATATACTTGAATGCATTATCAACTGGGAAATGGAGTCCCTCTTAACGTCAGCTACAATCGATCTCAATCCA
>CM065718.1:83399553-83402053 GCA_033310375.1 Conus canariensis
ACAAGACGCAAAGTTTTCTGTGATGCTTGAGATGCAACGATAGCTTACGGCTGCCACGGGAGAGCATACGTCAAACCCAGCCTGCAATCTGCATATGCTGCTTTTTTCCAAACAAACGGGCACATGGACAGAACGTTCACGCACCGAGTGTCAAATATTATTCAAAGGGCAAAACCGATATAGTTAAAATTTCAACTGTGGAGCAGGCGTTGTGGTCCAGTGGTTAGTACTGTGGTCTTGTAGGATGGGAGCTCGAGGGTTCGAGCTTCTTTAGAAGCCTTTCTTTTTCAGTCGCAGCCGGTTCCTTCCTAGTGTAGGTAGTGAAAGGCTGACATCTCTCAATCGAGTTTCTTTCACTTCATGGGCGTGTCTGTCATAGCGCTTTTTTATATTTATTTTGCCCTAGCTTGCACTGCACGTATGAGTATATTCCGGGCCTGATAGGCGTCAGGATATTTTGTAAAGGGATGTGTGAAACATAACCCTGTCATGAAGTCTCAGACCACTACAGACTCCACACCATCATCGTTGTCCTCGCTGATCACAATACATAAGCCTCATATTCTGTGGTTCCTCATGTCCTGTCCTCGTGGTGACCTCAGTTTCAATGTCACCCCCATACACAGACCTATGCTGAGTTAATAATGACTAAGACGTCAATGTCGGCAAGCCCAAGAGAGCCACCGAATGATGGACTTTGTGCAGACCTTTTGGAGGACAAGATCATCTATTCTTGTTCTAAGACTCAACAATCTGTGTGGCACCACCCTCCCCAAGGGAAGTGAGTCAGCAGCAGTGCAGGTTCTCTTCTGATGAGTTTCCTCCTGGCGACCTGATATTGACTGTTCACTGTGGTCTGCCTGTGCCTTGACGGGGCAGGGCTGGGTGTGGCTCTGTAAGGAGGAGCCAGATTGGATGGAGTGTAAGTAATGGAGGGGTGGGGAGGACGGAAGAGTCGTCGGTGGGGGAGGGTGGTGAGCAGAGAAATTGAGACCCCCCACCCTCCCACCTAAAATATGAAAAGGATGTGTGTGTGTGTGTGTGTATGTGTGTGTGTGTGTGGTGTGTGTGTGTGTGTGTGTGTGTGTGTGTGTGTGTGTGTGTGTGTGTGTGTGCGTGCGTGCGTGCGTGCGTGTGTGTGTGTGTGTGTGTGTGTGTGTGTGTGTGTGAGCATGAAGTTTTCATAGCGCACAAGCTGGCACACCAGACGTGAGGTTGAATGATTTCCGTTTGTAAACCTCTAAACAGTGTAAACTGACTTTAGATCTGTGCTTTTGAAGCAACCCCATTCAAGACGGCAGTTTGTTTTAAGTAAGCTCAGAAGATTTCAAATAACAGTGATTACCTGTTCACCGAATTTTATACGTGAAATTGGCTAGGACGTAGAGATCAAATAATTAAAACTCTTCAAATGCTTACCTATTCGAACCAATCAGATTTCAGAGAGCCTTCTATTTCTTATGACTTCTTGATATTTTGATTTCACATTGGTTTATTGATAAAAGAAAAGAAAAGAAGGCTGAAGACAAATATTGACGGCAGTAATAGTGGATCCTTCCCCCAAGATCAAAATAAAATATAAGGAATGGCTGGCCTTGAGAAAGGGTTTTGAGCTCCGAGTTTATGTTTGAGAATTCACATGTGACACAGTGTGTGTCATATATCATCTTTTCAAAGAACGAATATAAATGGATGGAAAGAGAGAGAAAGACAAACAGACAAAAAGACAGAAAAGAACAGAGAGAAAATGCACGAATTTATAAAACGCTGAACTTGCTCAGCATAACGTAATAGTCTCACAGAGTTTAAGTCTAAGTGTATCAAAGAGTTTGAAATATCGTCGGCATTTATCTGTACCACATCAAAGCTCAGTGGTTCAGGAAAAAAAATCCATTCAACGCATAATTTTCTTTTTAATTCGTTCCATGTACTTCATGCCAGCTCTGGTGGCTTGTCATATGATGATCTTTCACTGATATCAAGTAGGTTGCTGGTACTACAAACATGACGAAAGGAACCTGGGGGCTGATCGTATCAGTGGGAGCTAGGATTAAGCAGGCGGAAAAAATACAGTGAATGGAAAATGAGACAAGAATCGCTGGCCCCATGCAACTCTAAAGGCAAGAGGTCAACGGGACTGAAACACTCTAAAGGCAAGAGGTCAACGGGACTGAAACACTCTAAAGGCAAGAGGTCAACGGGACTGAAACACTCTAAAGGCAAGAGGTCAACGGGACTGAAACACTCTAAAGGCAAGAGGTCAATGGGACTGAAACACTCTAAAGGCAAGAGGTCAACGGGACTGAAACACTCTAAAGGCAAGAGGTCAATGGGACTGAAACACTCTAAAGGCAAGAGGTCAGTGGGACTGAAACACTCTAAAGGCAAGAGGTCAACAGGACTGAAACACTCTAAAGGCAAGAGGTCAACAGGACTGAAACACTCTAAAGGCAAGAGGTCAGTGGGACTGAAACACTCTAAAGGCAAGAGGTCAACGGGA
>CM065718.1:83419553-83422053 GCA_033310375.1 Conus canariensis
CCGTGTTATTTTCGGTGTAGATATCCGTTCAAATCTGGCACCTTGTTGATTTCCGAGTATGATATACGTTGATATTTGGCACCATGTTATTTACGGTGTAGGACATCCGTTCATAACTCGCACCTTGTTATTTTCGGTGTATATCTGTTCATATCTGGCACCATGTTATTTTCGGTGTAGGATTCCCGTTCATATTTGGCATGTTATTTTCGGTGTAGGATGTCCGTTTATATCCGGCACCATGCTATTTTCGGTGTATGATTTCCGTTCATATTTGCCATCATGTTATTTTCGGTGTAGGATGTCCGTTCGTATCTGGCACCATGTTACTTTCGGTGTATGATTTCCGTATCTGGCATCATGTCACTTTCGGTGTATGACATCCATTCACATTTAGCACCATGTTACTCACTCCGCAAGGTGTAGGCTATCCATGAACACCTGGCACTGTTACTTTCTGCGTAACATGTAGACTGTCCGTGCATACCTAGTACCATTTTTTTTCTCGTATAGTGTGTAAGCTGGCATCCATAATACTTTCGCTGTAGGACGTAGGATACCCGTGCACTCCTTGCAACATGCTGTTTAATCCGTGATGTGTAGGATATCCATGCACACTAAACATCATGTTACTTTCTCCGATCCGTAAGGTGTTGGTCACCCGGTCCATACCTGGCATTGTTACTTTCTCCGTAAAGTGTAGGATACCCGGTGCACGCCTGGCATTGTCACTTTTTCTGCAAGGTGTTGAATACCCGATGCACGCCTGACACTATGCTACTTTCGCTGTAAAGTGTAGGATACTCGGTGCACGCCTGACACAATGATAATTTCGCCGTAAAGTGTGGGGTACCCGATCTTCGTCTAACGCTATGTTAATTTCGCCGTTTAAGTGTAGGATACCTGGTGCACACCTGGCATTGTATTACCTTGGCCGTAAACTGTAGGACATCAGGTGTACGCCTGGCATTGTTACCTACTCCGTAAGGTGTAAAACACCATAGCACACCTGGCACCAGCAGCATGTCCTCTCTGCGGCAGCATCTGTCTTCCCCGTCAGCTTAGAACCTTGGAATACCTTGATTAAACAAACAAACAAACAAAATCCAGATCAACTGTCTGCAATGTTGATGCAGTCATTGTCGTTTTGATGTAGTCCAGCAGACCACCTGGAGCCACGTCAGCGCTGTCAGTGTCACCATGTAGAAGACAGAGTTTCTGCCAGCACACACACACACACACACACACACACACACACACACTCACACACACACACACACACACACACACACACACACACACACACAACTTGCATGCAGGCACGCACACACCACACACACACACACACACACACACACACACACACACACACACACACACACACACACAAGAAAATGGAATACGTACATATAGTCATGTAAGCCAATGCATGCTATTCAAGCTGGATGATTGGCATCGTAGGACATATACAACTACGCCATGCTGAGTGCGTTGGCCATTAGATCCTACCAAAACTAAAGATGAATTTTAACACTGGCCTGACGATTGCCTTTTCTCTCCTTGTTTTTGGGTTTGGGTGGTGTGGACTGCGGCTTTGGTTTTTTTGTTTCCAATATGCTTTCCATATTCTATGCCTTTTTTTTTTTTTTAAATCGGTTGACGTAATTAATAGCATTATTGCTTATTGAGATCGGCAGTATCATAAGTCGTGACAGTCACTGTATACGGAAATAGAGAACTATTTTTTATGTGCAAACTCTTTCATGATTAAACTTGGCAGTCTACTGGGGGCACTAGGGGATGAAAAGCGGTGGCTGCCTCTCTGTTTCTCATTCCTGCTGATCTGTGATCATTTCGTACAGATTTCATGCACGCTCAAGGTTTTTCTTATACAACTTGTACTTTATTTGCCCTCCTTCGAAGTCGAATTTTTTTTTTTGTCTGTTTCATTTGTATTTTCCCAATACCCCATAGCCCTTCATTCCAATACCCATAGCCCTCCCTTCCAATACCCCATAGCCCTCCCTTCCAGTACCCCATAGCCCTCCCTTCCAGTACCCCATAGCCCTCCCTTCCAATACCTCATAGCCCTCCCTTCCAATACCCCATAGCCCTCCCTTCCAGTACCCCATAGCCCTCCCATCCAATACCCCATAGCCCTCCCTTCCAATACCCCATAGCCCTCCCTTCCAATACCTCATAGCCCTCCCTTCCAATATCCCATAACCCTCCCTTCCAATACCCCATAGCCCTCCCTTCCAATACCCCATAGCCCTCCCTTCCAATACCCATAACCCTCCCTTCCAATACCCCATAGCCCTCCCTTCCAGTACCCCATAGCCCTCCCTTCCAATACCTCATAGCCCTCCCAATACCCCATGGCCCTCCCTTCCAATACCCCATAGCCCTCCCTTCCAATACCCCATAGCCCTCCCTTCCAGTACCCCATAGCCCTCCCTTCCAATACCTCATAGCCCTCCCTTCCAATACCCCATAGCCC
>CM065718.1:83426065-83463565 GCA_033310375.1 Conus canariensis
CCAGTGGTCTCACACTCCTCTCTTCAACGCTGTCCAGTGTTCATCAATCCAGTGGTCTCACATTCCTCTCTTCAACGCTGTCCAGTGTTCATCAATCCAGTGGTCTCACACTCCTCTCTTCAACGCTGTCCAGTGTCCATCAATCCAGTGGTCTCACACTCCTCTCTTCAACGCTGTCAGTGGTCATCAATCCAGTGGTCTCACACTCCTCTCTTCAACGCTGTCCAGTGTCATCAATCCAGTGGTCTCACACTCCTCTCTTCAACGCTGTCCAGTGGTCATCAATCCAGTGGTCTCACACTCCTTCTTCAACGCTGTCCAGTGGTCATCAATCCAGTGGTCTCACACTCCTCTCTTCAACGCTGTCCAGTGGTCATCAATCCAGTGGTCTACACTCCTCTCTTCAACGCTGTCCAGTGTTCATCAATCCAGTGGTCTCACACTCCTCTCTTCAACGCTGTCCAGTGTTCATCAATCCAGTGGTCTCACACTCCTCTCTTCAACGCTGTCCAGTGTCATCAATCCAGTGGTCTCACACTCCTCTCTTCAACGCTGTCCAGTGGTCATCAATCCAGTGGTCTCACACTCCTCTCTTCAACGCTGTCCAGTGGTCATTAATCCAGTGGTCTCACACTCCTCTCTTCAACGCTGTCCAGTGGTCATCAATCCAGTGGTCTCACACTCCTCTCTTCAACGCTGTCCAGTGGTCATCAATCCAGTGGTCTCACACTCCTCTCTTCAACGCTGTCCAGTGGTCATCAATCCAGTGGTCTCACACTCCTCTCTTCAACGCTGTCCAGTGTCCATCAATCCAGTGGTCTCACACTCCTCTCTTCAACGCTGTCCAGTGTCCATCAATCCAGTGGTCTCACACTCCTCTCTTCAACGCTGTCCAGTGTTCATCAATCCAGTGGTCTCACACTCCTCTCTTCAACGCTGTCCAGTGGTCATTCAATCCAGTGGTCTCACACTCCTCTCTTCAACGCTGTCCAGTGGTCATTAATCCAGTGGTCTCACACTCCTCTCTTCAACGCTGTCCAGTGGTCATTAATCCAGTGGTCTCACACTCCTCTCTTCAACGCTGTCCAGTGTCCATCAATCCAGTGGTCTCACACTCCTCTCTTCAACGCTGTCCAGTGTCATCAATCCAGTGGTCTCACACTCCTCTCTTCAACGCTGTCCAGTGTCCATTAATCCAGTGGTCTCACACTCCTCTCTTCAACGCTGTCCAGTGTCCATCAATCCAGTGGTCTCACACTCCTCTCTTCAACGCTGTCCAGTCATATCGTGTCTCACACTCCCTCAACGCTGTCCAGTGTCATCAATCAGTGGTCTCACACTCCTCTCTTCAACGCTGTCCAGTGTTCATTAATCCAGTGGTCTCACACTCCTCTCTTCAACGCTGTCCAGTGTTCATTAATCCATTGGTCTCACACTCCTCTCTTCAACGCTGTCCAGTGTCCATCAATCCAGTGGTCTCACACTCCTCTCTTCAACGCTGTCCAGTGTCCATCAATCCATTGGTCTCATACTCCTCTCTTCAACGCTGTCCAGTGTTCATTAATCCAGTAGTCTCACACTCCTCTCTTTAGCGCTGTCCAGTGTTCATCAATCCATGGTCTCACACTCCTCTCTTCAACGCTGTCCAGTGGTCATTGATCCATTGGTCTCACACTCCTCTCTTCAACGCTGTCCAGTGTTCATTAATCCATTGGTCTCACACTCCTCTCTTCAACGCTGTCCATTGTTCATTAATCCAGTGGTCTCACACTCCTCTCTTCTTTTCCTTCTTGTCCCGTCTTTCATCGTTCTCACGTTATTTCCAGTCACAGTTCTGTCCGTTACCATTCATACATCATTCATCATTCTCACGTTATTTTCCAGTCACAATTCTGTCCGTTACCATTCATACTCATTCATCATTCTCACGTTGTTTTCCCATTCACAATTCTGTCCGTTACCATTCATACATCATTCATCATTCTCACGTTATTTTCCCATTCACAATTCTGTCCGTTACCATTCATACATCATTCATCATTCTCACATTTTCCTTTTCACCTCCCGTTCATAGATATCACTTTCTCTTTTCATCCCACCCTCATTCGTGCTTTTGACGCTTTAATCATCTCGATTATTAGTCATCTCATGTTCTCTCGCCCATCCATTCATCATTTTCGCCTTTGCCCGTGTTCTTCCAGTCTGGGCCATATGCGTCATCCTCAGTGTCTTTGCCTTCTCATCCTCAGTGTCTTTGCCTTCTCATCCTCAGTGCCTTCTCATCCTCAGTCTTTGCCTTCTCATCCTCAGTGCCTTTGCCTTCTCATCCTCAGTGCCTTTGCCTTCTCATCCTCAGTGCCTTTACCTTCTCGTCCTCAGTGCCTTTGCCTTCTCATCCAAACTGCCCTTCGTCACTCTCACGTTAGTTGACGTGACTTTTCCCATCATTGTCAAGTTCTTCGTCCATCACTTTTTCATCATTCTGGCGTTCACCTTTTCTACTGTCTGTCACCATTCTTTTTCTTCCGTCTGATACATGCCCCATTTCCTTCCTCTGTTGTCTCTCTTCCGTCTGATATATGCCCCATTTCCTTCCTCTGTTGTCTCTCTTCGGTCATGCTCACGCACGGTTCCCAATCCCCTCATACTTAGGTTCTAGTCCCGTCGATCATTCACCAAATTCTCGTTCTTGTCAGTCAGTCATAACCTTCACGCTTCTTGTTCTCACTGTGTCTGTTATTCATGTTCCTCTCTTGTTTCCTTCCTTCGTCAATATGACGCTCTCCTGTTCTTGTTCTTCATAAATCATTCCTTCCGTTACCGTCTTCTCATTCTCCTAATCCTATCTGTCATTCGCTGCTTCTGGTCCTATCCGTCGATGAATTTTCTCACGTTCTTCCCCGTCCATTATGCATTATTTTCACGTTGTTCCCTATTCATCTTCTCCGTTTTGCGTTTTCTCTCCTCGCTGTGTCCATCATTCATCATCCTTGTCGTCACTTCATCTATTTCTTCCTTTATTGAATTATTCTGACAGTATCTTACTTTTGTGTAGTCCATCGTCCTGATGCTCTTTTCTTTCTCCCTCTGTTCTTGTCCCGTTTCCTGTTCACCTTTTTCACCTTTTCTTCTTTTCACCTGGTGAAAAATGTGTTGCTCTTTCGTTACATTTCCCAGTTTGTCCATCACTGGATCGATGTCACGCTGTTTTCTTTTCATGAAATCAATCATTCTCATGGTGCTCTCGAATCTTATACGACTGTTTTGTCCACCCAACATTATTTTCACATTCTTCTCTTCGCATCTCCGTGGGTATCATGTCATCTTATTCCACTCTCATTTGTTATTGTCTGTTATTCATCACTCACGTTGTCTCCTTCATGCTTCACTGTTCTTACGTTCCGTTTTTTCATCCTGTCCGTTATACGTTCTTCTTACGTGCCAATTATCTCCTCCAAACTATTTTTGCATCATTTTCTCGTTCCTCTTCCATCCCGCTTTCCTCTTCTATCTCCTGTGTCCATCGTTTATTTACCATTTTCTCTTTTCTTCTCATTCTCAGATTATCTTCACGTCCCGTTCATCATTCCTCATTCTCACGCTCCAGTCCCGTCAGTCCTTCAGTGTGTTCACATTCTCCTCCAGTCAGTCAGTCAGTCATTATTTTCACGTTCCTCTGACATCAGTCATTCAGCTTACACGTTCTTCACCAATCGGTCATTCATCGTTTTCACGTTCTTCTTCGGTCATTCGTTCACCTTTTTCAAGTTCTTCTCGGTAAGTCATTCGTTGTTTTCAAGTTCTTCTCCAATCGGTCATTCATCATTTTCATGTTCTGTTCTTCTCCAGTCAGTCACTTAGCATTTTAACACTTTTCTCCAGTCATCTTTGTTGTTAATTCATTTATCCATCAGCTTCAAATCATGCGTAGTGTGGTCTCAAAACTTAGCGGATGTGGTGTAGCGTATATGGACTAGTTCGCACGCGGTGACGCCTCCTTGATGAAACTGAAACTGAAATCTGATATAAAAAAGAAGTCAGAAAGATGAGTCTCTTTCTGTTAATCAAAGACCAAATTCACACCTTACCTACAAAGAATTTAAAGAATATTTGACGTCTTTCTTTTCGCGTAAAAATGTTGTTGGTGTTCTATTTGTTAACAAGATGCAAAGCATATAAACGTACTCCCAGTTTATTCTGAACATGGGCGAGATATTCCATAAAGAGGAAAAACCGTCTTGGGCTGGTGTAACTGTTAGTAACGGCTATTCTGGTAAACATCGGCCATCATCTGTGACCTATAATGAACATGCTTACAAATTTTCAGAAAGATCGGCCAAGAACTTTCTGAGATTTTCCATAAATAAGAAAACCATTATGGGCCGTTAGTAACGGATATAACGGTAAACTAAAACATCGGGCATCATCTGTGACCCATAATGAATATACCTACAAATTTTCAGAACGATCGGACACTTACATTCTGAGATATTCTATAGAAAAGAAAAACCGTTATGGGTCGTTATAGCCGTTAGTAACGGTTATAACGGTAAACTAAAACGTCGGGCATCATCCGTGACCCATAATGAACATACCTACAAATTTTCAGAAAGATCGGCCAAGTAATTTCTGAGACATTCCATAAAAAAGAAAAACCATTATGGGCCGTTATAGCCGTTAGTAACGGCTATAACGGTAAACTAAAACGTTGGGCATCATCCGTCGTCCATAATGAACATACCCACAAATTTTCAGAAAGATCGGCCAAGTACTTCCTGAGATACTCCATAACGAAGAAAAACCATTATGGGCAGTTATAGCCGTTAGTAACGGCTATAACGGTAAACTAAAACATCGGGTATCATCCGTGACCCATAATAAACACACCTACAAATGTTCAGAAAGATCGAGAAAGTGCTTTCTGAGATTTTCCATAAAGAAGAAAAATCATCACAGGCCGTTATTGCTGTTAGTAACGGCTATAACGGTAAACTAAAACATCGGGCATCATCCATAACCCACAGTGGACATACCTGCTAATGTTCACAAAGATCGGCCAAGTACTTTCTGAGATATTCCATAAAGAAGAAAAACCGTTATAGGCCGTTACAGCCGTTAGTAACGGCTATAACGGGGTAAACTAAAACACCGGGCATCATCCGTGACCTATAACGAACAAACCTGCTAATTTTCACAAAGATCGGCCAAGTACTTTATGAGATATTCCATGAAGAAGAAAAACCGTTACAGGCCGTTACAGCCGTTGTTAACGGCTATAACGGTAAACTAAAACATCAGGCATTATTCGTGACTCTTAATGAACATACCTACAAATTTTCTCAAAGATCGGCCAAGTACTTACTGAGATATTCCATGAAGAAGAAAAACCGTTACAGGCCGTTACAGCCGTTAGTAACGGTTATAACGGTAAACTAAAACATCGGGCATCATCCGTGACCCATAACAAACATACCTACAAATTTTCAGAAAGATCGGCCCAGTAGTTTTGTCTGGAGCGAGTGGAACACATTTTGACCAAGACGGACGGACGGGCACACACACACACACACACACACGTACACACACACACACACACACACACACACACACACACACACACACACACACACAGCATTTCTTCGTTCCCATTCTAAAGTGCTCCCTGTTCTATAAGAACTGGGAGTACAAAAAAGAAAACACCAAGAAGTCGTTTTGAAAAGCCTCAGGGAAAAAAAATGTATAGTCCTAGTACATCAGATGGGTTGAAAATAAAAAGGTTGATGCACATAAGATAAGAAGCTCGGAGAAAAATATTGGGTAGCGATATATTGTTTTTACGACATGAAGTCCAATCAATTCAAAATAGCAAGCGGCGATGTACCAATGAGCTGCTTAACACTCTGTACCGGCTTCCAGTGAGGACACGCATGTATGCATATGTGTGTGGTGTGTGTGTGTGTGTGTGTGTGTGTGTGTGTGTGTGTGTGTGTGTGTGTCGTACGTCTTCCGTGCGCGCGCGCATGGTTGAATATGTATATGTGTACGTAAGCGCGCGCGTTCGGCTGTATATGTGTGCAGGTGCGCGCGTGCGTGTGTGTGTGAGTGTAAAATGTGCGTTTTGCGTGCATGCGCACATGGTTGCATATGTATATATTAGTGCGTGTGCGCGCGCATAGTTGTATATGTCCATGCGTGCGCGCGCGCACAAGCATTTGCTTGCGCTTGTGTGTATATGTGTGTGTGCGCGCGCGCGCGCGTGTGTGTGTGTGTATGTGTGTGTGTGTGTGACATACGTCTTGTGCGTGCGCATGGTTGAATGTGCATACGTGTACGTAAGCGCGCGCGTATGGTTGTATATGTGTGCGGGCGTGCGCACGCGTGCATGTATGCGTACGTGTGTGTTTGTGTAATATGTGCGTTTTGCGTGCGTGCGCATGATAGTATATGCATATATTTGAGCGTGTGCGCGCGCATTTTTGTATATATCCAAGCGTGCGTGCGCCCTCACGAGCATTTGTTTGCGCTTGTATGCATATGCGTGCGCGTATGTTTGTGTGTGTCGGCGTGCGTTGTGTGGTGTGTGTGAGTGTGTGTGTGCACGCTTGCTTGTGTGTGCGTGCGCGTGCGCTCGTGTTTTGTGTGTGTATTGAGGGGGGAAGGGGGGAATCGGGCCGCATGAGCGGCATTTTCGCGCAACCATGTAAATTAATGTGTTGGTGGAGGAGCGACAGGATAGGGGGAAAGAGACGGATGAAGAGGAAGGGGGCGGGGAGAGTATGTGTATGTACGTTTTCAAGTGAAATATGTTTGTGTTTTTTTTGACGAATTGGACTGTTTTTGAATGACTGTACCCAACACGACTTAACCACATTTTTTCTTCGTATAGTTTTGTTTTGTTTTGTTTGAAATTTTACTGTTTTACAATGTTGGGAATACGGCTTAACTTGGCGTTAGTCGCGGTGTTCTCTCTCTCTCTCCTCTCTCTCTCTCTCTCTCTCTCTCTCTCTCTCTCTCTCTCTGTACTTATAACCTTTTATGTAGTGTTTACTATTCAGCTTCATTGATGCTTTGATGTTTTATGGCATTGACTGTGAAGTTCATATAGCTTGCTTTTATCATTTTCAATTGTGTTAGGAAAGAAAATACATTATCGCATTTATCATTAAAAAGCCTACAGTAACAAATAGCTTGCAAAACTGCACTACAATGTGACAGTTAGTAGGATAAGCGAAGTTTTGTATCGACAAGTTTTGGATCTGGAGAATCTGAATGTTTGAGTGGGCAAGGTCTAGTCATCTTTCCAGGATATACATACCCTTCAACGTGTCGGTATAACTTCTGCTGTGTGTGCTATTCCGACTCGTGACCTACCTAAGGATACCATCAAAAGACATGCATGTGGTTTAATGTTCAGACGATATTTCCAAACATGGACATGGAATGAAATGGGCTTGCACATTCGGGAGAGAAAACTCTAGTAACTATATCAAAACGGGGAGAATCCGACGACATTGCTACAACATGGAGTATTAGATGGCAAAACTTTACATTCACAAGACGAAGTTCTGGGATTCTCACTTGATTATTAATTCCATTTGCAGTTTCATTCTGAGAATTTGTGATAATTGACAACAAGGAAAAGATCAAAAGATCATTACAGCAGTTGGTGCTTCAACATGAGATCAAGATACAAACAACAAACCTCCGTTACCATAGCCACCAGCCTCATCCGATCAAAACTGATTTATTGATAAGAAGTTTATTTATCAACCCCGTACAGTCTGTAGAATAAAATACAATTTACAGTCAGTAGAGCCATTGAATTAGCTCTTGGCAATCCGAGACGTACAAATATGTTGAATTCATACAAAAAAGCTGGCTCTTTCAGAATAAGGTAAGTTGTCGAAAGCTAATCGTTTTCATTCAAAGTGTTTTTGTCTTGAATTAAAAAAAAAAACATTCTTAAAGTCTGGCAACAAGTATCAAAAACATCTAGACACACGCTGTCTGTCCAAAGCCAGTTAGAAGTTAAACAGATAAACTTAACAAAAAGTGCAATTTTGTTCTTTCATCCGTTTCGTCAGGTCCAACAGTGCCTGTCATGCCTCACTGAGAGAACCAACCGGTCAAATTTGATCATGATTATATTGCTCTGACTGCAGGTGAAAACAGTATTATTTCATCATCTGACAACGAAAACTTTCATTTTCTGAGACCCAAGAACATATTAAAGCCGTGTATATAAATTATCAACAAAAATATTAACAGAATGCCAGTCCAAGAATCACTCACACGTTCTGGATTTAAGGAAAATCATTTAAGAATACAATAATAATTTTGGCTTAGTATTACTAATATTCACCTTCCTTTTCCTAGGTCCGTGTGAAGTCACTGGGGCATCGCACTGAAGAACTGATCACCAGATTCCTCCAATTCTGTCGGCTGTGCTCCGTGGTCCTGGGTTGTACAGACGGTTACCTTGTCCATTCTACAATGCTGTCAGTCCTTTTTTTTCTGGCTTCTCCGTGGTCTCGCTCTTTCAACGCTTCCTTTGGTCATTATTTTAGCGGGGCCGTTGGATCTTCATGACAATGCCAACTTAGTTTGTTTGCTTTGCTGGTGTCAGCAAATCTTTGTATGGCCCGATGTGCTGTTTGATGGTCTAGCGCACTCGTTCAGTGGTCATATGATCAGTATATCACATTATAGTATATTGCAGTATTATAGTATATGGCAATGATATCTCATTTCTGTGATTGGGTTCTTTCTTTCAGATCGCTGTATCGTCTGTATGTTGGAAAATGAAATATGCCCGTGCATGTGGGAGCCAGATTTGTCTTTCAGTGTCATGTTATGGTCTTCTGTACAGGGTTCAGTCGCACAGAACTGATGTTTTTGCTGCTCTTGAGGGGATATCTGACTTAAATTCCCCCATCGCTGAAAATTAATTCCCAGATATATGAACTGTTTAAGAGTTCCTGGCTGAAATAAATCCCAGATATATGAACTGTTCAACAGTTCCTTGCTTCTATCCATAGTTATATCGGTACTGAAGGTGGTGGTGTGGCTGGCCATCAGCTTGGTCTTCTCGGTGTTGATGTCCATGCTGTCTGATCAACGTTTCATTCAGAGTGTTAACAAGCTTAGTGAGTTCTTGTTCATTGCCCGCTAAGCCGCCGAAGATATCAGCAAAGTAAAGGTTCGTGATAGATATTCTTGCAGTGCTGATTGTTGACATGATCTTCAAATGGTTCATTCATGATGCATTCCAGGACTATGTTGAAAAGTATTTGGGGAGTAAAGGGGCCCTGACCAATCGTAACCGATATGTGGGACCACTTTCCAGTCGCGCCTGTTGTGAGTACTTCATAGGTCGCTTCGGCGTATGCTTGCTGGATGTTGTTGGTTAACTTTGTCCCGAGATAAATTTCTTCAGAACGGTCTGAAGCACCCCAGGACAGACTCTGTCAAACGCCTCTTTGAAGTCTGTGAAGACGTGATGGAACTCCTTCTGGTGTTGCAGGTGTTTTTGGCGAAGGGTTACATATCTGTTCTATACTAAAGCCTTTAAGACAACAGCGGTGTCAATCTGCAACTGCAATCTGTTCAGAAAGGTTTTGAACGTTGTTTTGCCTACATTGCTACTGCCTTTCCGCCATATTCAAGTGTTCTGCAGGAATGTTGTCAGTGCTTGCAGCCTTGCTGTGTTTCATCGACTGCACTGCTACAACGATTTCTTTGACAGAGTGTTGGAAAGTCATCTCCATTTGATGAATCCTGAACTGTTGGCACGCGTGGATCTCCTTTGCTCTGTTTCTTGTAGAGTTCAAAGCAAAGTTCTTCTGTCTTCTTATGTTTTCTTTCTGTGTGCGACAGTTAATGTCTTTGTCCTGAGTAGTGCTGACTAATATGCGTCGGTCAATATTCATAGATTTAAAGGCTTGTTTGTGTTGTTGCTGTCCAAGTGTTTCTCAACGTGGTCACGCTCTTTTTTTATCCTGTCTACTATTCACCATTAGCATGCTCTTCTTTCTTTCCGTCCATCATTCATTTTCATCACATTTCCACTCCTCATTCCTCCTCGTCATTCATCACACTTGCGTTCTTTTCTATCCCGTATGCCATTCACAATCACCACGTTCTCCTATTCTGTCCTGTCTGCCATTCACAATCACCACGTTCTCCTATTCTATCCTGTCTGCCATTCACAGTCACCACGTTCTCCTATTCTATCCTGTCTGCCATTCACAATCACCACGTTCTCCTATTCTATCCTGTCTGCCATTCACAGTCACCACGTTCTCCTTTTCTATCCTGTCTGCCATTCACAGTCACCACGTTCTCCTATTCTACCCCGTCTGCCATTCACAGTCACCACGTTCTCCAATTCTCATTCCGTCCGTCATTTGTCATGCTTAATGTTCAGCTGTTAATCATTTGTCATTCTCGAGTTGGCTCAACCAGCCATCAGCCTCACAATCTTTTTGTCCCAGGCCCATCATTCATTGATTGTTCTGGCGTTCTCTTCTTCCCCTCCGGCCTATGGTTGATTCTTCTCCAGTCGTTGTTGTCTCCTCTCGACCGTCATTGTTCATGACCACGTTCTCCTCTTTCTCTGCAGTCTGCCCTTCATCGGTTTTTTAGTTTTGCACATCCGTTCCTGTCTATCATTCACCATTCTGACGTTCTGCTCGTGCCATCTTGTCTGTCGTTCATCATTCCCGAGGTGTCTTCCTCTCAAGTCTCGTTCCCCCGCCTCCCCCCCCCCCCACCTTCTCTTCATTATCATCATTTCCATCATCTCTCTCTCTTTCTCTCTCTCTCTCTCTCTCTCTCTCTGAGAGAGAGAGAGATTCAGAGAGAGAGAGAGAGTCAAAAATAAAATAGGATGGAAAATTATTTTCAACCCATGTCTTAAAAACCATTAATTTTATACTTATTTCACATATCATTTTACTATATTTTATCCCATCTGACTCTGCTTTTCTTTTTATTTTATATGATCTAGTTTCTAGTTTATTTCATTAAAAGGTTGCATTTTTTTCTCTTGTAATCCGTTACGACTGATCAGCCATTTGATTTAAATAACTACATTGATACACGCATATGCATAACCAAGTGTGCGCGCGTGCGCTCACACACACACACACACACACACACACACACACACACACACACACACACACACACGCACAAAACGCGCGCGCATGCGCATGCCTGAACGCAAACACATGCGCGCTCGCGCGCGCTTATATGTGCATACACGCCCACACGCACGCACGCATGCACGCACACACATACGTACACGCGCGCGCGCGCACGCACTCTCTCTCTCTCCTCTCTCTCTCTCTCTCTCTCACTCACACACACACACACACACACACATACAGACACACGCATGCACACACATTCACACGCACGCACACACACACACACGTGCACGCACACACGCGCTCGCACGCAGACAGACCCTCGCACGCAGACAGACGCACACACACACACACACACACACACACACACACACACACACACACACACACACACACACTATCAGTCGATCATTAAAGTCGGCAACGAACATTTGCCTACATCCGGCTTTCTAACACAACTAGGCAGTTCAAATCCATACCGTGCAAGACTTCTTGTTATGAAAGCAGCAAGTTACCAAGGAACATTTTCATGTGTGTATGTATGTACGTGCGTGCTCGCGCGCATGCGTGTGTGTGTGTGTGTGTGTGTGTGTGTGTGTGTGTGTGTGTGTGTGTGTGCGTGCGTGCGTGTGTGAGGGAGAGAGAGGTACATTATTCATTAGAAGAAAACAATTTTATCGAAACTTGCAAATTTTAGGAAAAATTCTTCTGACAAAGGGAAAGTAACTGATTAAACATGTTCATTAAGAAGATAAGTAGAATAGATGGCTTCGGTTATGTGATGAAATGCAATCACGCTTGGATGTATATCTTATAGACATGGATATATATATATATATATATATATATATATATATATATATATATATATATATATATATATAGTTAAAACAAGTGTAAAAGAGGAATATTAAAAATATCTACAAATTTGTTTCTTGCGCTTGGCTATCGTCAGGATGGAGTTTGGGTTGCCCACCGCCGGTGTTATATAGCGTGTGGGGCCCAGTTGCAGCTGTTTTTGCGTGCGTGTTGGTTGCACGTGTTTTTTTTTGGGTTTTCAGGTTGTTGTACGGGGTGTGTTCACTAACAACGATTTCCATTTGTGCCTGCAGTTATTTACTATTTCTGTTTTAGTATTAAGTGTTGCTAAGTGGGGTTTACATAGTATTAGCCATTTTTCAGTTAGGCATAGGTTGCATCTTTTTGAAAGAAAACATTACTGCACAGCAGAAATGAAACCTGGATCAAGAAAACGAACACACTCAACATTTGACGTAACCATGGGCTCATATGATGGTGCAGAAACATGCGAACTGGTTGGACTATTCATGCTATACAACATCAAGAAAAAAGTCGGAAAGCAAGTTGGACTGTAGAGAGATGACGGCCTTGCTGCACTAACCAACAACCCAAGAACCATTGAAAATAAGAAGAAAGAACTATGCAAAATCTTCCAAAATCACAGCTTAAAAATTACCATTGAAGCAAACAAAAAGGTAGTGAACTACTTAGACATAACACTGGATCTCAATAATCGCATATATAAACCATACAAGAAACCCAACGACACACCTCTTTATGTACACATCAAAAGTAACCACCCACCATAAGACCATACCCCACGGCATAAACAAGAGACTATCAAATCTGTCATGCAGTGAGAAAGTGTTCACCAATGCAGCAGCAGAATACCAGGAGGCACTACAAAGAAGTGGATACAATTACAAACTACAATACAACCCAGATAACACAAATAAAAGCAAGAAAAATAGAAAAAGAAAAATCATATGGTACAACCCCCCATACGATGGGAAACTCAAAACAAACATAGGGAAAGAATTCTTCAAAATTCTAATAACTTCATTTCCAAAAGAACACAAACTGTCCAAAATATTTAACAAAAACACTATCAAACTATCGTACTCATGTATGCCCAACCTCAAAAACCTAATTGATGCATCCAACAAAATGAAAACCAACACAGCAAAGAAGGGTGAAGAAAGGAAACCTTGCAATTGCACCAAAAAAAGAGCAGTGTCCACTAAGCAATAAATGTCTTCACAACAATATTGTGTACCAGGCTACCGTGACATCAGAAAATGAAAAAGAAACATACATAGGGATCACTGCAAACCACTTCAAAACCAGATATGCAAACCACAAACAGTTATTCAACAAAGAAAAATACAAAAACCAAACTGAATTGAACATTTGGAAACTTAAAGACGCAAAACTAAACTATAACATATCCTGGAAAATCATAAAAAGAGCATCACCATACAGCAATGTTTCAAAAAGACGCAACCTATGCCTAACTGAAAAATGGCTAATACTATGTAAACCCCACTTTGCAACACTTAATACTGAAACAGAAATAGTAAATAACTGCAGGCACAAATGGAAATCGTTGTTAGTGAACACACCCCGTAAACAACCTGAAAACCCAAAAAAACACGTGCAACCAACATGCACGCAAAAACAGCTGCAACCGGGCCCCACACGCTATATAACACCGGCGGTGGGCAACCCAAACTCCATCCTGACGATAGCCAAGCGCTAGAAACAAATTTGTGGATTTTTTAATATTCCTCTTTTACACTTGTTTTAACTAATGTTGCTCCCCAAGGGGTTGAGCACTTGTAGAATTATTCTAGGCTTTTTAATCATACTGATCTCTCTCTCTCTCTCTCTCTCTCTCTCTCTCTCTCTCTCTCTCTCTCTCTCTCTATATATATATATATATTATATATATATATATATAAGAGAGAGAGAGAGATTATTTGTTCCTTTGTTTATCTATTAATTTATTTATCTACTTTTGGTAGTTATGTAGTAACTTATCATTTGATTACCGTATCTATGTCTCGATTTGTTTATTCATTTATGTATTTATTTTACCTCTAAGCAATGTTTTGCGTTATGTATGCCCTGTCATGGAGTAATGACAGTATTGTCAATGGAAAGTTGCAGGTTTTCTGCTTTTACTTCTGTAATTTAAATATTTCGCATTATAATTAATGGACATAATTATAGAGTTGCAACTACAGGTTTGTTCCCCCCCCCCCCCCAAAAAAAAAAAAAGAAAAAAAGAAAAAAAAAAAAAACTCCCCACCCATCCTCGCCGTGTTTGTAGACGGGTTTGACAATCGTTTATGTTCTTTTAAATCTTTGTTACACAACTTGTGATTTTTTTTCCTTTATTTTTCCCTTCACTTTTTCCTTTCTTTCGTACATTCATTTGCTTGTTCGTTCGTTAATTGTTTTGTTTTATTTTGTTTTGTTTTCGTGCGTTGGTTCGGTCACTTGTTCAGTCATTCAGTCGGTCAGTTGATCGTTCAGTCATTTGTTCGTAAATTTGTTCGGTCGGTCGCTCGTTCACTCATTCATTCGTTCAGTCGGTCAATCGGTCGGTCAGATGTTCATTCGTTCAGTCGGTCGTTCATTTACTCATTCGTTCAGTCATCAGGTGGTTGCTTGTTCATCATTTCAGTCGGTCGTTCAGTCATTCCTTCTTCTAGTCGGTCGTTCATTCACTCAGTCGGTTGTTTAGTCATTCATTCAGTCAGTCAGACATCTATTCGTTCTGTTGGCCGTTTAGTCATTCATTCGGTCAGTCAGCCGTTCAGTCATTCATTCGTTCAGTCGGTCGTTCATTCGTTCAGTTGGTCAATCGGTCGTTCATTCGTTCAGTCAGTCGTTCAGACGTTCATTCGTTCAATCGGTCTTTCAGTCACTCATTCGTTCGATCGGTCGTTCATACGTTCAGTTGGTCAATCGGTCGTTCAGACGTTCATTCGTTTAGTCATTCGTTCGTACATTCGTTCGATCGATCGCTCGTTTAGTCAGCCATTCGCTCAGTCGGTCGTTTAGTCCTACCTTCGTTCAGCAGTTGCTCGTTCATCATCCATTCGGTCAGTCGGTCGTACAGTCAGTCACTCGGTCGTTCAGTCATTCTTTCTTTTAGTCGGTCGGTCATTTATTCATTCGTCAGTCGGTCGTTTATTTGTTCTGTCGGTCGTTCAGTCAGTCAGTCGGTCAGTCAGTCGTCCAGTCATTCTGTCTTTTAGTCGATCGTTCATTCATTCATTCGGTCAGTCGGTCGTTTAGTCATTCATTCGGTGAGTCAGTCATTCGCTCAGTCGGTCGTTTAGTCATTCATTCATTCATTCGGTCGGTCACAGTCAGTCATTTATTCGTTCTGTCGGGCGTTCAGTCATGCATTGGGTCGGTCAGCCGTCCAGTCATTCATTCGTTCAGTCGGTCGGTCTTCATTCGTTTGTTCTGTCGGTCGTTGATTCATTCAGTCAGTAGGCCATTTAGCCATTCATTCGCTCAGTCGGCCAGTTAGTCATTCGTTCAGTCGGTCGTTTAGTCATTCAGTCGGTCATGTGATCGCTCAGTCATTTGTTCGGTCGGTCGCTCGTTCAGTCATTCATTCGTTCAGTCAGTTAATCGGTCGTTCAGACGTTCATTCCAGTCGGTCGTTCAGACGTTCATTCGTTCAATCGGTCGTTCAGTCATTCATTCGTTCAGTCGGTCAATCGGTCGTTCAGACGTTCATTCGTTCGGTCTGTCGTTCAGTCATTCGTTCGTACATTCGTTCGATCGATCGCTCATTCATTCAGTCATTCGCTCAGGCGGTCGTTTAGTCATACATTTGTTCAGTCTGTCGGTCAGTCGTTCAGTCATTCATTCGTTCAGTCATCAGGCGGTTGCTCGTTCATTTTTCGGTCAGTCGGGCGTTCAGTCAGTCACTCGGTCGTTCAGTCATTTTTCTTTTAGTCGGTCGGTCATTATTCATTCGGTCAGTCGGTCGTTTATTCGTTCATTCGGTCAGCCAGTAGTTCAGTCATTCTTTCTTAAAGTCGGTCGTTCATTCATTCATTCGGTCAGTCGGTCGTTTAGTCATTCATTCGTTCAGTCAGTTAATCGGTCGTTCAGTCGGTCAATCGGTGGTTCAGACGTTCATTCCTTCAGTCGGTCGTTCAGGCGTTCTTCGTTTAATCGGTCGTTCAGTCATTCATTCGTTCAATCGGTCATTCAGACGTACATTCGTTCAGTCGGTCGTTCAGTCATTCGTTCGTACATTCGTTCGATCGATCGCTTATTCAGTCAGTCATTCGCTCAGTCGGTCGTTTAGTCATTCATTCGGTCAGTCAGTCATTTATTCGTTCTGTCGGCTGTTTAGCCATGCATTCGGTCAGTCGGCCGTTCAGTCATTCATTCGTTCAGTCGGTCGTTCATTCATTCATTCGATCTGTCGGTCGTTGATTCAATCAGTCAGTATGTCATTCAGTCGGTCAGTCAGTCATTCGCTCAGTCGGTCGTTTAGTCATTCATTCGCTCAGTCAGTCAGTCATTCGTTCTGTCGGCCGTTTAGCCATGCATTCGGTCAGTCGGCCGTTCAGTCATTCATTCGTTCAGTCGGTCGTTCATTCATTCATTCGATCTGTCGGTCGTTGATTCATTCAGTCAGTATGTCATTCAGCCGTTCAGTCGGCCAGTCAGTCATTCGTTCGTTCGGTCGTTCAGTCATTCATTCGTACGGGTCGGGTCATTCATTCATTCGTTCAGTCGGTCGTTTAGACATTCATTCTTTTAGTCGGTCGTTCATTCATTGCGTCAGTCGATCGTTCAGTCATTCATTCGTTCAGTCGGTCAATCGATCGTTAAGTCATTCATTCGTTCAGTCGATCAATCGGTCGGTCAGTCAGTCATTCGGTCAGCTAGTCGTTCGTTCATTCATTCATTCATTCACATTCATTCGGTCAGTCGATTTTTCAGTTATTCATCAGTCGGTCAGTCAATCATTCGTTCAGTCGGTGAGTTGGTCGTTTAGCCATTGATTTGCTCAGTCAGTTGGTCGTTCAATCATTCATTCGTTCATTCGACGGTGTACGGTGAGGCACTGATGCAGGGCGTGACATGGGTATGGGTACACGGGATACGGATGCTGGTCGTGACAAGGATGGGCGTAAGGTAAGGCAAGGCAAGCATATAGCCCAGCCGACCGCAAAGGGCCATACCAGGGCTATCACCGCGTTGAAATCGACTTCCAAATCATTAAAAGAAAGATTGAAATAAAATTAATTCACATAACCCTTTAGAATACACTCAAAAGCACACTGGCAAATTTTGTTTGAAAAAAAATCCTTCTTCTCTAAAATCTTAGATGAAAAAAATGTTGATCTCTTTCGGAAATTCAAAGATCACATCAGGTGGGACATCTGTGAACCAGTGGAAGGGGTGTGTAGAGGAGCGAATACAGGGTATGACGTGGGAGGATACGCAGGACGCGGATGCAGGCTATGCCATGGGTACAGGGTGGCGGATGCAGCGTACAACATGGTAGCGGGTACAAAGGACGGGAATACAGCGTACAACATAGCGGGTCTAAAGGACGGGCATACAGCGTACAACGTTAGCGGGTCTAAAGGACGGGAATGCAGCGTACAACAAAGCGGGTCTAAAGGACGGGGATGCGGCATACAACAAAGCGGGTCTAAAGGACGGGAATGCAGCATACAACAAAGCGGGTATAAAGGACGGGAATACAGCGTACAACAAAGCGGGTCTAAAGGATGGGAACACGGCGAACAACATAGCGGGTCTAAAGGACGGGAATACAGCGTACAACGTAGCGGGTCTAAAGGACGGGAATGCAGCGTACAACAAAGCGGGTCTAAAGGACGGGAATGCAGCGTACAACAAAGCGGGTATAAAGGACGGGAATGCAGCGTACAACAAAGCGGGTACAAAGGACGGGAATACAGCGTATGACATGGTAGCGGGTCTAAAGGACGGGAATGCAGCGTACAACATAGCGGGTATAAAGGACGGGAACGCAGCGTACAACAAAGCGGGTATGAAGGACGGGAATGCAGCGTACAACATGGTAGCGGGTATAAAGGCAATGCAGCGTACAACATGGTAGCCGGTATAAAGGACGGGCATAACATGGTAGCGGGTGTAAAGGACGGGAATGCAGCGTACAACAAAGCGGGTATGAAGGACGGGAATGCAGCGTACAACATGGTAGCGGGTATAAAGGCAATGCAGCGTACAACATGGTAGCCGGTATAAAGGACGGGCATAACATGGTAGCGGGTGTAAAGGACGGGAATGCAGCGTACAACAAAGTGGGTATGAAGGACGGGAATGCAGCGTACAACATGGTAGCGGGTATAAAGGCAATGCAGCATACAACATGGTAGCCGGTATAAAGGACGGGCATAACATGGTAGCGGGTATAAAGGACGAGAATGAAGCGTACAACATGGTAGCGGATATAAAGGACGAGAATGCAGCGTACAACGTGGTAGCGGATATAAAGGACGGGAATATAGCATACAACATGGTAGCAGGCATAAAGGACGGGAATACAGCGTACAACATAGTAGCGGGTATAAAGGACGGCAATGCAGCGTACAACATGGTAGCGGGTATAAAGGCAATGCAGCATACAACATGGTAGCCGGTATAAAGGACGGGCATAACATGGTAGCGGGTATAAAGGACGAGAATGAAGCGTACAACATGGTAGCGGATATAAAGGACGAGAATGCAGCGTACAACGTGGTAGCGGGTATAAAGGACGGCAATGCAGCGTACAACATGGTAGCGGGTATAAAGGACGGCAATGCAGCGTACAACATGGTAGCGGGTATAAAGGACGGCAATGCAGCGTACAACATAGTAGCGGGTATAAAGGACGGCAATGCAGCGTACAACATAGTAGCAGGTATAAAGGACGGCAATGCAGCGTAGAAGAAAAAGAAACACCTGAAGGTGCTGGGGAGGACCCAGAGAAGCACTGTCTTCACCTGCCTTTAGAGCAGTCCTGTACCACCTCTGGTGGCCAGCGCTGGGGGGGGGGGGGGGGGGGGGGGCGAAGGCGAATGCAGGGTGCAACACGGATGAGAGTACAGGCAGTGCAGATTTCAGAGCTTGACATTGATGGTGGTAAGAGGCGCGGATTTCAGATCGTGACATAGGTTGCGGGGGGGGGGGGAGGGGGGGGGGGGCTGAGGATTAGCGCGTGGAATTCAGGGCATGACATGGGCGGAAATATGGGGGATGCGTATTTCCGCGCCTGACTTCAATGGGGTTAAAGGAGGATGTGGGAGGTAGGATAGGGTTTTAGGGCACAATACAGGTGGAGGTAGGGTAGGGAAGGCGTGACATAGGGCACAATACAGATGGAGGTAGGGTGTGACATAGGGCACAATGCAGGTGGAGGTGGGGGGGGGGGGGGGTAGGGAAGGCGTGACATAGGGCACAATACAGGTGGAGGTAGGGTGGGGAAGGCGTGACATAGGGCACACAATATAGATGGAGGTAGGGTGTGACATAGGGCACAATACAGGGGGGGGGGTAGGGAAGGCGTGACATAGGGCACAATACAGGTGGAGGTAGGGTAGGGAAGGCGTGACACGGGGCACAATACAGGTGGAGGTAGGGTAGGGAAAGCGTGACATAGGGCACAATACAGGTAGGGTAGGGAAGGCGTGACATAGGGCACAATACAGGTGGAGGTACGGTGTGACATAGGGCACAATATAGGTGGAGGTAGGGTAGGGAAGGCGTGACATAGGGCACAATATAGATGGAGGTAGGGTAGGGAAGGCGTGACACGGGGCACAATATAGGTGGAGGTAGGGTAGGGAAGGCGTGACACAGGGCACAATATAGGTGGAGGTAGGGTGGGGAAGGCGTGACACAGGGCACAATACAGGTGGAGGTAGGGTGGGGAAGGCGTGACACAGGGCACAATACAGGTGGAGGTAGGGTGGGGAAGGCGTGACACAGGGCACAATACAGGTGGAGGTAGGGTAGGGAAGGCGTGACACAGGGCACAATAGAGGTGGTGGTAGGGTAAGGAAGGCGTGACACAGGGCACAATACAGGTGGTGGTAGGGTGGGGAAGGCGTGACACGGGGCACAATATAGGTGGTGGTAGGGTAGGGAAGGCGTGACACGGGGCACAATAGAGGTGGTAGTAGGGTAAGGAAGGCGTGACACAGCACAATAGAGATGGTGGTATGGTAAGAAAGGCGTGACACAGGGCACAATAGAGGTGGAGGTAGGGTGGGGAAGGCGTGAGACAGGGCACAATACAGGTGGAGGTAGGGTGGGGAAGGCGTGACACAGGGCACAATGGAGGTGGAGGTAGGGTAGGGAAGGCGTGACACAGGGCACAATAGAGGTGGTGGTAGGGTAGGGAAGGCGTGACACAGGGCACAATACAGGTGGAGGTAGGGTAAGGAAGGCGTGATTTGGGGGGTGGGCATACAGGGTGCACAGTTTTCAGGGGCTGACATGGGTCAAGGTATAGTGGACGCGGATTTCAGGGCGCGACATGAGTGGGGGAACAGGGAGTGGAGATTTCAGGGCGCGACATGAGTGGGGGAACAGGAGTGGAGATTTCAGGGCGCGATATGAGTGGGGGAACAGGGAGTGAAGATTTCAGGGCGCGACATGAGTGGGGGAACAGGGAGTGAAGATTTCGGGGCGCGACATGAGTGGGGGAACAGGGAGTGAAGATTTCGGGGCATGGCAGGGTGGGCGAACAAGGGGCATCGATGTTGGGTGTGACGTCCGGGCGTATTGGGGCAGATGTGGCGTGAAGTACCTGTGGGCGTATTGGGGCAGATGGGGTGCGGAAAAAGGGCGTGACAAGGTTGGGCAAACTGGAGGGGGGAAGGGAACTGATGCAGTGAAGTGGATGTGCGTAAGGAGGGAGGGGGGGGGGGGGACGTGCATCCACATGGATAGGCATACTGAGAAGGAGGAAAGAGCATGCGTGCAGGACGTGACATGGATGGGAGAACGGTGGCGGGGGGAGGAACAGAGGCACATATGCAGGACGCGACATGTATGGGCATACAAGGGAGGGGGAGCAGTGAATGACGTGTAGGTGTACAGGGGGACGTGGAAGCAGGGAATACCATGGGTATGGAGTCGTGGATGCAGGGTGTGACATGGATGGGGTGAGGGGAGCACGGATGCATTCTACAACTTGGTGGCGGGAATGGAAAACGCGGATACAGCGTATGATATTGGTAATACGGCGGTCCCGGATGCAGGGCGTGCCATGGGCGGGGAATGGGGAGAGGGAAGGTGCAAATGCAGAGCATGACATTGGGGGGGGGGGGGGATTACGTGGCATGGGGGGAGGGGGGTGCGGATGCAAGGTGTGACAGGTGGAATACAGGGAATGCGGATTTTGGGGCTTCAAATGGTTGGGGGTAGGGAGCAAGGATTTCAGATCATGATCACTGAGGAAGGGGGAGGATGCGTCACTTTTATGGCAAAACGTGGGTGGGACGGGAGGGGTCAGCACTTGACATGGATAGGTAGCAAAAGGGTGCGAAAAGCTGATTTCAGGGCATGACATGGATTTGGGTATTGGGGGGGGGGGAGGGATTTTAGAGCATGACATAGTTGGGGTAGAATATGGAGTTTGCAGTGCGTGATAGGGGTGGGTGTACAGGATGCACAGCTTTCAGGGCGTGACACGGGTGAGGATGTAGGATATGACAGGAGCAGGGGAAGGGCAGTGTAGATCTCAGGGCCTGAGGTGTGGCCGTGTAGGGGGGAGCCGATGGGGGGCGTAACACGGGTGGGCGTATTGGGGCAGAGGGGAGAGATGAAGGGCGTGACGTAGTTGGGCGTGTTAGGGCAGAAGGGGCGGATGAAGGGCGTGACGTAGTTGGGCGTGTTAGGGCAGAAGGGGCGGGTGAAGGGCGTGACGTAGTTGGGCGTGTTGGGGCAGAAGGGGCGGATGAAGGGCGTGACGTGGGTGGTGTATTGTGCGGAGAAGGCGCGATTGAAGGGCATTGGGGCAGAGAGGATATTGATGGAGAGCGTGACGTGGATGGGTATACTGGGGTATAGGGATCGGCTAAATGGCGAAAGGTAGGTCGGCGTATTGGGGGAGAGGTGGAGGTGTATGACGTGGGTTGGCGTATTGGGACGGGGGGGGGGGGGGGGCGTGGATGAAGGGTGTGACGTGGGTGTGCTTAATAGGGCAGAGGGGACAGATACAAGGTGTGCGTGACATGGGTTGACTTATTGGGGCTCAGGGGACGTGGGTGAAGAGCATGAAATGGAGGGCCTGGGGGGGGGGGGGGGGGGGATGCAACCCTCGAAATGGATGGATGTATGCACCACCTCCTGATCATCACTGTCATCATCATCATCATCATTATCACAATCATTATCACCACCACTACCACCACCACGCCATCATTAATAGTAGAAGTAGTAGTAGTATAAGAAGTAGTAGTAGTAGCAGTTGTAGTGGTAGTAGTAGTGGTGGAGGTGGTGATGCTGGTTGCCGCGGTAGTGAAATCAGCTTGAGTCCAGCATACGTGGAGTCAAAACACACACAAAGCAAACTTCCCTTAGAACATACATACAGACATTTACGGAAGTCCACAACTTGAACGCACAGGAGACCTGTGTATACAACAACGGCAAAAATATCGCACAAACATACATTGACACCGACACCATATTTTCATGCAGGACATTGTTCCGGGGAAAAAAAAGCAAGACAAATGTAAACAAAATGCAGGCAATAACACCGTATGTTACAGTCTGCTTCACCCTAAGAGGCTGCAAAATGTAGGCGTCATATCCGTCGTAGTATTTGAACAGAATGTATCAAACTAGCTTCCTCATGCCAGAACACAGAACAGCACCTCTCCTCAAGGTCTGATACAGTATTCAGACAGAGAACAGGTTTCATAAGAACTTCTGATAAACCTTTCACCTAGCAGAAACCCTATACATCTTGGATCAGCCATGGATTGACCGACAGCCAATCACGGGATTCAGGTGGCAGTGCGTGAAGTTCAAGGCATTTGATGCGACAACCAATCGGATTAAACCTGCTGGGTGATGGACAAGACCAGGTTCACGGGGACACCGTTAGGTACAGGCGCGTCAGACGAGGTACCCAAGCCAGACGAACTGGTTGAATAATTCATTGCATCTTACTTCAGTACCGGAAGGTAGAACCCGATGGTCATGATTAAAATGGAGGCTAACTCAGATTAACAGATGAAATGGAACACAGCTGTAGACAATAAATTACCGGACGTGACTGCAGAGGGACGGTTAAGGGGCAACTTTTTTATGTCCATCTTGGCCTTACATAGTACCTGTGCTTAATTAGGCTGTGAATTGTTTTTACACAATGTATAATATCCTTACAGTGACTTCCTCGATGCCATAGGCGCTGATTTAGTTTCCCCTGAGAATAAAAACGACAAAGGCCTTACAACAGCTTGAATACTTATGTAAACCTGTGCAATCAGTACATTATGATGCACTCAATAGCTACAAGATATGACCATGCCACAAAGTGCTGTCTCAGGGTAACAGCCATACAGTCTACAATAACGAACTACTAGATGTAGAGTAGCTTACTCGCATCATCACCATACTTTATTGCTAAAACATTGTACACATTAGTATGTCCCTCTAACGAAGGACCCCAAGAATATTTTGTTAATACGTCCTTCCAGTGATAGTCCTCTGGAGGTCTATCATAACTTCGTCCGTCTGTTGACGGTATCCTAGAAACGAGTTGTTGCCACGTTCTTCCAACGGTAGTTCCTTAGAACTGTTTTGTTACTACGTCCCTCTAACAACAGTAACCTAGTAATCAGTTTTAATTATGTCCCCCGAATGCCAGTCCCTTTGAAATCTGTAGCTGCAACATCCTTCGAACGACGGTCCGTTTAGGGAGTCGTTTATACTACACCCTTGCAATATCAGTCCCTCGGGAATCTATTGTTACTACGTCCCTCCCTTGAGAGTCCCTCTGTATCTGTTATTACGTCCGTTCACCGATAGTCCCTCCACAATCTGTTATTGCCACGCCCCCTCAACGACAGCATTCTGGGAATCTGTTGTTGGTGCACCCCTCCAACGAAACTCTCTTTAGAAATCTGTTGTTACTACGTCTCTTCAGCGACAGTTCCTCTCGAATCTGTTGTTACTACGTCCCTCCAGCGACAGTATCCCAGGAATTTGTTATTGTCAAGTCCTTCCAACAACAGTATCATCGGGATCTGTTACTAATACCTCCCTCCAAAGACAGTGCCAAAGAAATCTGTTGTTGCTATTCCCTCCAACGACAGTATCCCAGGAATTTTGTTATCATCAAGTCATTCCAACAACAGTATCATAGGGATCTGTTATTACGACGCCCCTCCAAGGACAGTCCCTGAGGAATCTGTTGTTACTATGTCTCTCCAACAATATCCTAGGAATCTGTTGATACAACATACACCTAGCTATTGGCCATACCAACGTGCTTCCAACGATAGCACTCCTAAATCGGTGGTTTCAGCGTCCAAGCAACGGTAAAGTGCCACATGAATCGGGTCTTATCACGTCCATCTAACGATAGTCTACGATCAGTCACATGTTACTACGTTCCCCTAATGACAGTTTCCCATGAATCGACTGTTTCCATGCATCTTCGGTGATAGCGCCACAAGCATCGGCCGACAATATCCCATGAATAGGCCATCACCACGTTCCACGAACGACAGTCCCTTCGCGTTCGATCGTTACCATGCCAGTCTAGCGACAGACCCAGAAATTGTCTAGGATATCAGAGGCCTTTTGCAGATCTACTCAGCAACTGGACAGGAAAGAAATGGTTTTCTGATCAAAAGTATGACTGTGCGAAACACTTTGATGCAGTTCAGCTAACCCGAAACCGTTTCTTTTTAGAGACAGTTCTGGTAATGAAAAGCCTGCTACGAAGGTGTGGGTGGCAGACACCCTTATGACAGTGGCTAACAGCGAAACAGAGCACTCCTTAACTGAAATTGGATGTGAACTCCGATCCAGTATATAAATGGAACGCTATAGGAATACAGACAACAAGCTCACTCGATTTGAAACGGGAGATTTATCTTCATTGCCCTCCCCACTAACCCCTGTGAAAAAAACACTTAATGTTGGCCCGTTTACTGCTAACATTTGTCACAAACACAGAAAAATAATGTCAAATATGTCGTTTGTTCAAATTGTTTACAGCCCAATCACCGTGTGTCAGCGTGTATGAATAAGATGGTGTGGCGTGAGTGTAAAGAACCAGAGCATAGGAGAGATGTTGGTTGCGAACGCTGGCCAAGAAGAGGCCACTCCGGAAGCAAGATTACTGACGCACGTCCCACCTCTCCTGCTCACAAATTCACAGCTATGGGAAATGCACGTGGCGGGAAATGTAAGCCTAGTGAAAATGGGAAAAAAAAACCCAACAAACAAAAAAAAAAAACAACGAGCAGAGAAAAACAAGTCTGATCGAGACGTGGCGCGTACTAAACGCCAAACAACCCCACACTTCAGTATGACACCCCCACCCCACCCCTCCCCCCATCCCCCACCCGGACAATCTAAGGCATTGCTCAGAAACTCCAGAGCAGCAGTGATACCAGGATCTGGACAGCCCTTCAGCATCAACAGAAGAGCATGCTAAATGTGATGCAGACAATGAAAAGGACATATCTGATATCTCCAGTGGCACCACTGTTCCAACAAAAAAAGAAAGGAAGCAAGAAAAGAAAGAAAATAAAGAAGAAGAAAGAAAGGAAAAGAAAAAGCAAAAAAGAGAGAGTGTGGAAAAATTGGAGGTTGGAAGAAGAGCTCCCAGAAATCTAATCTGCAGTCATCCCAGAACCAAAAGCAGCCCCATGACCATAACAGCTCTTACAGCCAATGTGGACAATTATTTTTATTAGCATAGCGTTTGTCATTATTTTGACGCTATATGTTCCTATACCTTGGTGTTCCCTTTCAACGAGCGCGGTAACAACGCAAATCCAAGAGAAGGCCGTTCATGTTGTCAAGGATAACTACGCTGTCACTATATAACGACTGAACTGATGCGTGGAGCTGTAACATCTCCGGTGTCTCATACACAATACTTTGTGGTTCCCTCAAGACCCACTGGAGACGTGGCGATACCGTTACGGTTTCCAAGCATAAAGTCGGCTGGGTGTCATGATTTTTCTTTTGTGTCCCGAAAGGGAGTCGCGCTGATGTTCTCTACGGACGATTGTTTGTGACAGGCTGAAGTCACACGGCAATTCTTTTATGTTTGCAAAGTGGAATACCTCTCTCTCTCTCTCTCTCTCTCTCTCTCTCTCTCTCTCTCAGGCGAAGAAAAACCTCGGAACATTTACACACACACACACACACACACACACACAAGGGGGAGAGAGAGATATGTTAAATATCCATGGTGCACTTCACTAGTTCACACACAACCAAAAGGGTTGGATACTAAATTGAACTGTGTAGTACAACGCTATGGCAGCCTGTTGCTCTGCATCGCACCATACTGCACTGTATTGCAGTGTATAGGCCTGAACTAATCTGTACTGCTCTGCATGGGTATGCAACAAATTGCATCGCACTACTCGATTAATTGCAACAGATTTCCAGTTAAACTGTTGTGGTAGCTCTCTTTACGGTCCTCAATGAAAGTTTTATCGTATTAACAATGATCACAATTATAATCATAATCATGGTAATAATAATAGTAATAATAATATAACAATAATGATGATGATAATACTAATGATAATAACATAATAATAATAATAACAACAATAATAATAATAACGGCAATAATCATCATCCTCTTCAAAATCATCATCAGCATTGGATTCATAATCATGATCATAATAACAGTAATCAAATGACAGAAGATTTATGATGATGATAATGATAATGATAAAAATTATAATAATAACAATGATAATAATAATATAATAACAATAATGATGATGATAATAATAATAACAATAATGATAATGCTAACGATGATGATAATATCGCAATAATAATAATTACAATAGTCATTATACTGTTAATTATAATTGCTATGATAACAATAATGATAATTATAATAATAAAGATGATATGATAATAATGATGATGATGATTAGCAATATAACCATTATCATTATTATTATTGTTGTTATTGATTATTGTAGAGCGCCGGACTTGTCTTGGTGATCCTGAGGTTGCGGGTTCGAATCTCCGCCGGACCGTTTCGGTACAGGGGAATTTTTCCCTCGGAGGTAACATTGGTTCTGACTCTATTTCCCATACAGTCCTTCGAATGAGACTATAATCCGAGGTTCCGTGTGTGAATGCACATATAACATCATGCACACACGTTAAGTCCATCACCAGCTTTCGGAAGAGAAGGCCAGTTTGGCCATTGGTATAGATGACACGTTACACACAGCATGCACCATGCGTGAGAAATGGAAAGAATGAAGGAAGTAAGGAAACTGCGTGAACAATAATGAACGATATTGAGTGGACGACACGGAAAACGACTGAATGACGCGCCAGCTTTCACTACCCAGGTAGGTTGCCCGTTGTGTAGACGAGTGAAGCGAGTGAGTAAAGCGCTTAGAGCTTTGTCTCTAGCCGGGATAGGCGCTATATAAGTGTACTTAATAATAAATATTATATATATATATATATGTGTGTGTGTGTATGCGTGTGTGTGTGGGTGTTTTGCCTGCATTTGAGCTTTTTAATCCTCCCTAAAAGCGCAATCGCCGAGCAAAATGTGATAATCCGTGACATTTTGCGTGGGTCGCGTACGTGTTCATGTCAAAGTTACTTTTGTTACAATTCGATCTGCAGAGTATGTAGCATTGCTGTATTTAGTGCCTTTGTTATAGTTTGGGCTTTGCTTTCACTATTTCCTTGAATTATCTGCTCTTTCTCTTAGACCGATCCTTCAAGTAGAAGAAAAAAAAAAGAGAATAATACTTTCTTACTGTCCATTACATTTTCCTCCTTCTGGGGCCGCAGACAGCTCACGCAGTAAGCCCGTAACTGGCCGCTCTGATGGCGACGTTACCCGTTTGTCTTATCCCAGGAAATGAACCAACCCAGACGGAGAACTACCCTAATCATGCCGGATATGTGGGGGAAAAAAGGAAGGAAAATATCACACTGTCACTGAAACACAGCCAGAGAGAGAGAGAGAGAGAGAGAGAGAGAACAAAACGCAAACACACACACACACGCGCGCACACGCGCGCGCACACACGCACACACACGCACGCACGCACACACACACACACACGCACACACACACACACGTCCAACATAGCTCAGTCTGTGCTTATGTGCATACATGTGCATCCGTGCATGCTAGCGCACATGTGTTTGTGTGTGTACGTCCGTCTCTCTCTCTCTCTCTCTCTCTCTCTCTCTCTCTCTTTCTCTTAGTGGGTGTGTATGTGCGTGCGCGCGCGCGTGTGTGTATGAGAGTGTGTGTATGCAAGCGCGCATGTGAGTGCGTGTGTTGGGGAGGGGAGGGGGGGGGGCGGGGAAGAGTTCGTGCGTAAAAATGGATAAAAGATTAATGGGAAAAGAGTGTGTTTGTCCCATCTACATGACAAATATCGACCAAGCATACACTCTAACAGGCACTCTGATATTCACACTTACGAACATGGCGCCCTTGGACTCTGCTCTCACCTCCTGATCCCATTCCTCTTGAAACACGCACACCACACACACACACACACACACACACACACACACACACACACACACACACACACTCACTCACTCACTCACTCTCTCTCTCTCTCTCTCTCTCTCTCTCTCTCTCTCTCAGGCACGCACGCACGGTCGCTCGCACGCAACACACACACACACACACACACACACACACACACACACACACACACACACACACATACCATTCTTTTGTTTTTTTACATTTACCTTTTTTTGTGATTTCCAACCATCTACTCGGTAAAGCCAGGATTTACAGTTCTCATGATCACCCTATCATTACGTTTTATCCCAGGAAATTATGCTGCCACGGCCCGCCCACCCCTTTGACAAGCCAGATGTGTGGAGAGACGAAGTTCCTGTTATTCTCCAGCACCGCACAAGGCTAGGACATCAGTTATGGGACACCCCATTGAAGACGGTTTGCCAATCAGCACAGAGCTATAAAGGGTATTAACATGAAGTACAAGAGCTAAAGCTCTTTGTGAGTAAGACCAGTCGAACAGTCGATTGACAGATTTCATTTGCGCTCTTTTTGATTCTTTCTTTGTCTTTCTGTCCTTTTTTCTTTTTTCTTTGTTTCTTTTTTTCTTTTCTTTCTTTTCCTTCTTTCTGGTTCCCATAAGTCTGTTGTAACCTTCTGAGTGTTGCCGAAAATCATTGTTATCATTTCATTACATTGCGTTTCAAAACAACGCTTGCTTGTTCAGAAGTGCCAGTCGTCCCGAGAGTTATGTCGTGGCAATAAGACTCCCAGTCAACATGATCAAATTACAGAATTCTCCAGACGATTCTCTGTCTCTGTCCACTAAAAAATAATATGATTTCTACCCTCGAGAATATCATGGTGTCTGTAGTCGTTCGTCTCTGTCCACCATGTCAGCGGGATTTTGTAGGAACACATGCTGCTCCGACCGTGTGAATCGTCGCCTTGAGTTTCAGCTGACACCAGCATGACTGATCAAAAGTGTACTGGAACTGACACGAAAGAGTGAATTGCTAATATGTATTGATGGGTGAAAATCATGCAAGCTGAATAATTCAAAGCATGACCATCCTTTGTAAGTGTCTGGCAATGACCGATTTTGTTTATGTACTGGACATACATCTGAGTCATTTTCTCTTGAGTAAAGTTGACATCTTTTTTTTGCATGCTGGGGTATTCTATCCAAAATGGAGAGAGAGAAAAATACGAAGGAAACATCACATGACATTTCCATCATCATCATCATCATCATCGTCATCATCATCATCATCATCATCATAAGTTCCAAAGGTGTTTGTCAAATTCTTCTTAGTTGAAGCGAATGAGTTTGAAATCTGAAGCCAGTTGAAATTATAGGTATATGACAAAACACTGTAAAGACGTAGACACCTGTAAACACGTGGATCCAATAGATCTATAGACACAACAACAACAACAACAGTAACAACAACAACAACAACAGTAACAACAACAATAACAACAACAACAGCAACAACAACAGTAGCAACAACAGCATCAGGAGCAGCTGTGGCAGTGGCAGCAGCATTAATAAACCTGATTTAAGAAAGGACACATTTAGGGGCATTTCCTTATCTGTTAGTATTATCATTATTGCTTACAAAATGAAACGAAAACCAAAGCAGAAAAAAATGGAGAAAAAATAGAAACGAACACATTGCCATTGAATAGGCACAGTGCCACCCTCCAGTCGAAGACGTTCACTTATGCATGCCGCACCGCGAGGCAATTTGTGGTCAGTAGGGGTTTGGTGTGTCTTGGAACAAAACATGCACCACTAAAGACTACAACAGTGAACCAGCATCACTGCAGTATCTCTTCTGGTGAGTTGCCTCAACGTGACCTAAGTTTACTTGCCCCTATGTCCTGTGGGTGCTATGGCTGTGACAGGAAGAGCCTGAGTAAAGTAGTGTGTTGGGTGGCTGGAAGTAGTACCCTGCAAGGGATGCCACTGTGGGCCATGACGGATGAAAACAAATGACGCATCTTGTCTTTAACACTTGCAGATGAATAAGTCTTGAGACAATTACCGGTTCTGGCAAACAACTCTCTTTAGTTATTATGAAAATGGTCCAACGAAGATTAAGAGAGGGAGAGACAGACAGACAGACAGACAGAGCCACAGTGGAGTCGGTCCTGATATACTGCTCCGCCACTTAGACGTTTACAGAAGCCCTGAAGAAACAACAACAACAACAAACAAAACAAAACAAAACAAAACAAAGCAAAATCGATGAGGCATATACCAGGATGTTCTCTCTCCTCTCTCTCTCTCTCTCTCTCTCTCTCTCTCTCTCTCTCTCTCTCTCTCTCTCTCATTGACATCCTTCACTTCTCATTTTTTGTAGTTGAAAAATGTAGTTGCAAAGCTGTTTTCTTGTGTGTGTGTGTGCGTCCGTGCGCGCGCGCGCGTGTGTGCATGCGCGCGTGTGCATGTGTGTGTGCCTATGTAGGTGTGTGTATGTGTGTGCATGCGCGAGTGTGCATGTGTGTGCCTATGTAGGGGTGTGTGTGTGTGTGAGAGAGAGAGAGAGAGAGGTTGATTGTCGCATTTTGGGATTGCTTTTTGTATTTCAGTCTAGTATTCTTTTCAGTATTTAGATAGTTCATTTAGTTTTGACATCACATATTGTCATTATTGTGTCCTACTTCATCGAGGGCAAGATGTAAAAAAGCCTGTATTGTGCTTATTCTTTATCCCTTATTAAAAAGATTCGTTCTCTCTCTCTCTCTCTCTCTCTCTCTCTCTCTCTCTCTCTCTCTCTCTCTCTCTGTGTGTGCGCGCGCGCGCGCCTCATCTCACCCCATGCTATTGCGCCTCATCAGCTTCTCACCACATTTTACATCTGCCGACTTCCAGAGCAAAGTTTCTTTCTCCCAAAAGCTACACTGCTCTGTGATAAAGGAATCCACTCAAAGTCCACACTGCACAGTGATAAAGGAATCCACTCAAAAGCTACACTGCACAGTGATAAAGGAATCCACTCAAAAGCCACACTGCTCAGTGATAAAGGAATCCACTCAAAAGCTACACTGCTCTGTGATAAAGGAATCCACTCAAAAGCTACACTGCTCTGTGATAAAGGAATCCACTCAAAGGCCACACTGCTCTGTGATAAAGGAATCCTCTCAAAGGCCACACTGCTCTGTGATAAAGGAATCCTCTCAAAAGCTACACTGCTCTGTGATGAAGGAATCCACTCAAAGGCTACACTGCTCTGTGATAAAGGACTCATCGCAAAGGCCACACTGCTCAGTGATAAAGGAATCCAGTCAAAGGGCACACTGCTCTGTGATAAAGGAATCCACTCAAAAGCTACACTGCTCTGTGATAAAGGAATCCACTCAAAAGCTACACTGCCCTGTGATAAAGGAATCCACTCAAAGGCCACACTGCTCTGTGATAAAGGAATCCAGTCAAAGGGCACACTGCTCAGTGATAAAGGAATCCGCTCAGAGGCCACACTGCTCAGTGATAAAGGAATCCGCTCAGAGGCCACACTGCTCTGTGATAAAGGAATCCACTCAAAGGCTACACTGCTCTGTGATAAAGGAATCCACTCAAAAGCTACACTGCCCTGTGATCCACTCAGAGGCCACACTGCTCTGTGATAAAGGAATCCACTCAAAGGCTACACTGCTCTGTGATAAAGGAATCCACTCAAAAGCTACACTGCCCTGTGATAAAGGAATCCACTCAAAGGCCACACTGCTCTGTGATAAAGGAATCCAGTCAAAGGGCACACTGCTCTGTGATAAAGGAATCCAGTCAAAGGCCACACTGCTCTGTGATAAAGGAATCCACTCAAAGGCCACACTGCTCAGTGATAAAGGAATCCGCTCAGAGGCCACACTGCTCAGTGATAAAGGAATCCACTCAGAGGCCACACTGCTCAGTGATAAAGGAATCCACTCAAAGGCTACACTGCCCTGTGATCCACTCAGAGGCCACACTGCTCAGTGATAAAGGAATCCACTCAGAGGCCACACTGCTCAGTGATAAAGGAATCCGCTCAGAGGCCACACTGCTCTGTGATAAAGGAATCCACTCAAAGGCTACACTGCTCTGTGATAAAGGACTCAACGCAAAGGCCACACTGCTCAGTGATAAAGGAATCCACTCAAAGGCTACACTGCTCTGTGATAAAGGAATCCACTCAAAAGCTACACTGCTCTGTGATAAAGGAATCCACTCAAAAGCTACACTGCTCTGTGATAAAGGAATCCACTCAAAAGCTACACTGCCCTGTGATCCACTCAGAGGCCACACTGCTCTGTGATAAAGGAATCCACTCAAAGGCCACAGTGGAGAGCATCGCCAAGGGAGACGTGGGATCACTCTTCATGCCAACTGCTATCAATCTCCCCACCCCTTAACCATTCTCCCCAACTGTCTTTTTTCGGCCTCGTCTGCTGGCTGACATTTCAAGCTTCCACAGATCTATATCCAGCCTTCCTGAAAGGTCTTAAGACCGTGAATGTGAAGCTGTTGTATACATATGTCTGCTTTTGCAAGCATTCTGGCAGTGCCGGTGCTATCTATCCTAGAGATTTAAGGACACCCCCCCCCCCCCCTCCCACCCTTCAAATGAGCATTTGCTTAATAGGTGATTCTCGGAATGGACCATTCATCTTCATGGAATCATAATTCATTTTTTAACTGTCGCTGAGCTGCTAGTATTTCCGGCATCTCCTATTGTGCTTGCTTGTTAAATACGCCTGCATGATTTTCCCGTTGAGGCAAATGCAACGTATGCCAAAGAGCACATATTCTTTTCTTTTTTTTTAAATTTTCTGTTTTAAAGTACCTCAACAACGTTCTTCTGTTCATCATGTTCCTCATTTTTTTTCTTTTGAGAATGTGAGCGTGCCATTGTGTGTGTGTGTGTGTGTGTGTGTGTGTGTATGTGTGTGTGTGTGTGTGTGTGTGTGTGTGTGTGTGTGTGTGTGTGTGTGTGTCTGTGTGTGTGTGTGTGTTACAGATATAGAGAAAAAGAGAGACAGACAGACAGTGGGAGGGAGAGAAAGAGAAAATGGGAGCACTTGTGTGTGTGTGTGTGTGTGTGTGTGTGTGTGTGTGTGTGTGTGTGCGTGCGTGCGTGCGCGCGCGTGTGTGTATGCGTGTGTGTGTTTGTGTGTGTGTGCGTGCGTGCGCGTGCATACGTGCGTGCGTGCGTGTGTGTGTATCTGTATGTGCATCTGTTAGTGTGTGTGTGCGCGCGCACGCACGCTCGCACGCGTGCATGCACGTTCGTGTACATGCATTGGTGCTGGGGTGTTTTCAGATATACATTTTGGATCAAACTTTTTATCTATGTTGCAACGTTTGGGCCTGTAACAGCCTGCAAGTAGTCAGCTGGGCTGTGAGCCATGACAAATGACAAATGAAGCCCTTCCACTACCGTAGTTGGGCTGTGAGCCATGACAAATGACAAATGAAGCCCTTCCACTACTGTAGTTGGGCTGTGAGCCATGACAAATGAAGCCCTTCCACTACCGTAGTCAGCTGGGCTGTGAGCCATGACATATGACAAATGAAGCCCTTCCACTACCGTAGTCAGCTGGGCTGTGAGCCATGACAAATGACAAATGAAGCCCTTCCACTACCGTAGTCAGCTGGGCTGTGAGCCATGACATATGACAAATGAAGCCCTTCCACTACCGTAGTCAGTTGGGCTGTGAGCCATGACATATGACAAATGAAGCCCTTCCACTACCGTAGTCAGCTGGGCTGTGAGCCATGACATATGACAAATGAAGCCCTTCCACTATCGCCTCATCGGATAATGGCCTCGCCTTTCCGTTTGCTTAATGGGCCATTCTCTGAATGTATCATTCCCTCCAAGGAATCGCTCTCCATCCCTGAACTGTTGCCGTGTACCTCCAATCTTTCCATCGTCTTCTATCGTGTATGAATGTGTTTTACGCACCTGTATAATTATCCAGTGAAAGCAAATGCTATGCACGTCGAAGAACCTTCGTTGTTTGTTTCTTTCTTTCTTTCTTCTCAAACAACGCCTGTTTTTTTCCGTTTATCTTGGTCCTCATGTACGTCCCATGTTATTGCAATTAGGAGGGTGGAGGAAGAGAGAGAGAGAGAGAGGGGGGGGAGCGAGGGAGAGTGAAGGAGAGAGACAGAACGAGAGAGAGGGGGGGGGGGGGGGGGATAGAGACGGAGAGAGAGAGGAGGTTGTGTGTGTGTGTGTGTGTGTGTGTGTGTGTGTGTGTGTGTGTGCGTGCGTGCGTGTGTGTGTGTGGTGTGTGTGTGTGTGTGTGTGTGTGTGTGTGTGCACACTCGTGCGCATGTGTGTGTGTGTGTGTTTCTATGTACTGCGCGTGTTTGTGCATACATATGTGTGTATGTGTGCGCATTTAAAGTGCGAACACGTGGCTTGGTGCGAGAAGAGAGAGAGAGAGACAGAGAGAGAGAAAAAAAGATTGTGGATTTGTTGGGTTACAGAAGTTTCGGCTGTGAAGTGGTCCCCGGTGGTCTTACATGCTGTAAGCAATGACAAATGACAGATGAAGTCTAACGGCTACTTCCCCATCAGACAATCGCCTACACCAACCACCTCTTGCAATGGCCTTCTCGTAATGGATCATTTCCTTCATAGAATCTTCGTCCATTTCAGGGACTCTTTTTTTTCTTTTTCCTTTTTTTTTTGCTGTCCCGTCTTCTGTGTCACTTCAGTGGCATTGCACCCACGCCGCTCATCCCGACACCCCGTCCACAGCCACAGCCCGGTCGGCCCCGCCGCAGCCCTGGCACCGGCAATCCACAGGAGCCGTCAATGTCAAGTCGTCAAACGGCAACCCACCGGAGGAGACACTGCATCGGAGCCGAGTCACTTCGGTGGTGTTCAGTGGCGCCTGTTCTGATCCATCGTACGCAGGACACCACACACTAAGCCCCCTACTGACGACAATAATTGCCTAGTCGCGGAGCCGGCGTGAGTGAGCTCTCACTCCGGAGGGCGCCACCACGTCCGTCCAACGACAGCCGCCATGGACTCGCCGATACCGGTGACCACGACGGAACCAAACCAAGGCCACAAACGTGGAGAGGTCATTGAAACTCATGAGAGCAGGGCATGAAGGACCACAGAATTTGAGACTTTTTATGCTGATCGATGAGAATGAGAATGATTAAGATGATGCTACGGATTTCCATTCCGGTCTAAAATTGCATGACAGGGCTGTACTCTACGTTTTCTTTTCATAATATATCCCGGCGTCAACCAGGCCCGAGAGATACAGATACCTGCAGTGTTGGTCAGGAAATTTCAGCAACACTCTCAGAGACGCATCCATTAAGTGGATGAAACTCGACTGCGTGGTTCCAGTCTTCCCAACTGAGCCCGTAGCAAATTAGACTCTGGGTAGGAGCCGGTCAGGGCAGAAAAATCCCACATGACTCTGATGGGAGCCGGGAGTCCGCGACGCTAACCACTTCGCCACGGCGGCTGGTATTTCAGGGACTCTTGCGGCCTTCCAATTTCCCTGGCATTTCTCGTGCGTCGGTTATTATTGCCTGTGTGAATCTTCTGTAGATGTGAGTAACTGGAGTTATCTCTTTGTAACCTCAGTCCACATGCGTCGTGTACTCTTATTGTCTGTTCATCTTGCTCCTCCTTTATTTCCTGTGTAAGTGCACGGTTCAGAGAGAGAGAGAGAGAGAGGGGGGGATCTACTCGGCATGGAGAGTTTGTGCAATATTCCAAATTTTCGTTACTACTTACTATGATTCGTGAAACACGATTTTCTGTTGATACAGACACACACAGCCCTGTGCAAATTGTCACCACGTATTAAAAATACCCAACTGAAAATGACATACGAATAAAATAAAAGATACACATCCACAGACAGAGAGACAGGACTCAGACACACACAAACACAATCCCTCAGAAATGTAGCTATGTTTCTGATATGCCTGCTTTACAGGAATATGCTTCGTCCTTCGAACAACGGTCGTCTAGAGGTCTATTGTGACTTCGTCTTTCGAACAACGGTCCTCTAGAGGTCTATTGTGACTTCGTCTTTCGAACAACGGTCCTCTAGAGGTCTATTGTGACTTCGTCTTTCCGATGACAGTATCCTGGAAATCTGTTGTCGCTTCGTCCCTTAGGTATCTGTTAATAATACGTCCCTGCAACGACAGTTCCTCGGGAATCTGTTCATACTATCCCCCTCTGTCAACAGTATGCCACGAATTTGTTGCTACAACGTCTCTCCAACGATAGTCTCTTTCTGAATCTGCTGTTACTTACGTCCTGCCAACGACAGTCCTCCAGGGATCTGTTATTACTATATCCCCCCCCCCCCTTCCCCATGACGGTCCACCAGGAATCTGTCATTACGATGCACCTGCAATGGCAGTCCATCAGGAATCTGTCTTTATTACGTCCCTCAGGTGACACTGCACCAGGAATCTGTTCTTACTGCGTCCCCCCGGCAGACAACTGGAATCTGTCATTACCATGTCCCTCCAACAAAGGTGTCCCAGGAACCTTTTGTTACTGCGTCCCTCCAATGGCAGTCCACCAGGAATACGTTGTTAGTACGTTCCAAACGCTATTGGCTACACCCACGTCCCTCCAGCGGTAGCACTCCTTCAATTAGTCATTCCAGCTCCCACCAACCATAGCGCAATAGGAATCGGCTATTACCATGTCCGTCTATCAATAATTCACTAGGAATAAGATATTCTGCTGTCTGCTGTTTCCTCGTACCACCAACCGTAGTGCCACTATTTCCTATTAATAC
>CM065718.1:83468565-83478565 GCA_033310375.1 Conus canariensis
TCATATTTATAACATATTCCCCCTATTTTCTTCATCTTCAATTGTTTTTTTTAAAACTTCAAACCTTTGTCAAGTCATTACTATAACGACTGAAGAATTGTTAGCCTACACTTGTTTCCCCCACTACTTAATTGTTCAGCCTTATAACATTGAGTGTTACAAATTGTTATAATATCAATATATCAGACGATCTCGTGATTACCGTCGGGTGGTCTTTAATTATCTTTTACCTTGATTTAGTATTGACCTATGTTTCGTCTGTAATGCATTTAGCTAGATTACTTTGACTCTAGATAGACGGCTGTAGTCCACTTTCCTTTTTGATCCGTTTTTTTCTTTTCTATATGTGTGTGTGTGTGGTATTTCGGTGTGCCATTAGCAAGAAAACTGTTAATTGCCCCCTTTGCGATGAAGGCCAGTCTGGCTATAAAACTGCCAAACTCTCTCTTTCGCTCTCCCTCTCTCTCTCTCTCTCATGTAAGTAAGATGTGGTTTTACTCTTGGACATCCACAGAATCTCCCGCCCAGTGTGTGGAAATCCAGTTGTTGATGAAGTCCATTTGTTTTTATTTTGTTGTGTAGATTTGGATGATACTAGAGCACAGACTTCGCGTTTTTGATCAGAAATCGCTAGAGATTACGTCTCTGGTATATTCTCATCAAAAGTCGTAGATATATCATTTACCGCAAAATTTCTCGCAGAGGCATGGAGAAATAAATTTGTCTATTGACAAATACAATATGACTGCTGAAGAAGGAGCATCAGAGCTCCGAAAGCTCAAAATGGTGTTTCCGTGTTTCATTTGGATCAGAGGCGTGGAGTGTTAGACAAAAAAAAATTAAAACTGTGAGGCACAACGGAAAGGAATGTTGAAATACTCTGCATTGTTTGGATGCTTGAGTTGTTCTGAATCATTTTGACTGCCGAGTTTTCCCCCAAATTTAAGTGTGTGTATCCTTCATGTGCCATCTAGCGCTGACCTGGATGTGTTTGTACATATTTGGATACGTTTTCTTCTTTCAGTTTCATGGGATTATTGTCTGATACCAATAAATTATTTTTTTTTTTTTTTTCTTCTTTTTTTCTTTCTTTCATTTTTCGTTCGCTTTCAAATTGATTGTGATCATACCCTTCTCCTTGTCACAAGACCTCTTGGCACTGACAATACAGTTTCAAAGTGTCAAAGTGTCCTAGTCTCTCTCTCTCTCTCTCTCTCTCTCTCTCTCTCTCTCTCTCTCTCTCTCACCCTCCCTCTGTTGTTGTTGCTTTAAGTTCCTTTGTGCTATTACCTTTTGCGTTTTAATTTACATTACATATGAAACTGGCAATGAAAGGATGAATGGATTAGCAAGGTGAGAGGTATATTAACAATGAAGAGGAGAATAGGTTAACCAGAATGGGGAGTACGTTAACAATGAGGAACGAGTTGCAGTAAGGAGTCGACTATGCTGACAGTGAAGTGGAAAATATGTTAACAAGGAAGGATGTACAACAGCAGTGAAAAAAAATTAACAAGAAGGGGTCCATTAACGTGTAGAAGATGATACATTAACGTGGGAGTATATCCTTGCTTTAGAGATTAAAGTGTATATCAACGAAGAGAGGAGTGCATTAGCAAAAAGTACAGAAGACATGTTTAACCAGAATGGTAGGACATATACAAGTAAAGAGGAAGTATACTAGCAACGGCAGCAGTACATTTGAAATAAGGAAGAGAGCATGTTACCAAAAAGGCGAATAGGACAATAGAACAACGGGAATGAAGGTGGGAATGCATTATTCATGAGGGCAGGATATCAGCAATGAAGACATTATTAGCAGTGAACAGGAGCATATAAAAAAGGACTAGGCCTACATTAGCAACGAAGAGGGAAGCAGGCTAACAAGAAGGGGAATGCTCTAGAAATACAGAGGATGAACTATAGCAACAAGACGGTGGGCATAAGCAATTTAAAGACAAGTATAATAAAGTATAATTACATGAAGAGGAGAACGATGACATTAAAAAGGGCAGTGCATTAAGGAGGGACGTGCGTTAGCAGACAAGGGATGACGATATTCATAAAGAGTGAAACAAAGACGGGCGAGGAATGAGAGAATAATATTCATCAGTACTGCATTGTATACTGAAAAAAAAAGTAAAATAAAAATAAACCAGTGGGTCAGTGAATTGGATAGTTTGTAAACAAGAACTATGAAGGACATTGACATGAAGTAGAACAAGAGTGAGTTCTTCAAGTCGAACAGTAGATTGACACATCTTATGTATGCATGAAGCAAAATTTAGAAAGAGAGGGGGTTAGTTACCGCCAAGGACATGGACAAACAAAGCACAGGACAAGACACATTGCATTTCGACCTCTTGGGTCTTCTTCAGGCAAAAACAACATTTAACATTTAGGACAGTACGAACACAGAACGCATAGTCACTTATCTTTCCATGTGTTAGTGCCGAATAAATTGGCCGCCAGACGGAAACGACAGAAGAGATCATGGGAGGGAAGTACGCCGTCTGGCGGCCATTTTATTCGGTACGAACACATGGAAAGATAAATGACTCTGCCGGAAACGAAATGAGGCAGGGAACAGTAAACGATAAACAGTAAACAAGTGAGGTATTTTTTGCTCCCATAAGAAAACCTAACACAGAGTAACTTTTATTCAAGACTGGCACAGCCTTTTAAACTTGAATAAAGTCAGACAAATACATAGACGAACAATCTAATAGTGGGGGAAAAAAACAAGCGCAGGCCAACAACTGAACTGTCTTCATAGTAATGACTTGGCAAAGATTTGGACTTAAGGAGGGGGGGGGGGGGGGGGGTGGAGTTTGAAGATGGAGAAACTGGGAACATGAAATTAAGAAAATATGTTACAGATATGAAAACGCTTCACTAGCTGCATAAGGGAACCATCGCAATCCCTTTTGAAGGCAGATATATTTGTATTGCCTGCTCCGAGGCCTTTCGTCCGCTGGGTTGGAACTCATCAGTGAGACACGGCTGGTTGTGTCTGTGCTCCTGGCGTCAAATAGAGACACACCACAGTCCATAATACTGTGGTGTTCTCACCACCAAGGGTGCAAAAAACAATCCAATAGCACCCCAAAGCAGCCAGCGAAGAGTAGTAAATGAAACCAAACGAAGGTGTGGGGAGGAAAAAAGTTGCTGAAAAACTAAAGACATTATGCAAATAGTATAAAATGGTAGGGGGCAATCTTTGAGCCTACGCTTGAGGATCCACCCAACGATGCAAGGGAGATCAAAAGACAAACACACAGACGGACAGAAACAAATACCCTCAATTTAATCAAAACAAAATCGGAAATGAATTGAGGCAGGGAACAGTAAACGATAAACAAGTTGGGTATTTTTTGCTCCCATAAGAAAACCTAATACAGAGTAACTTTTATTCAAGACTGGCACAGCCTTTTAAACTTGAATAAAGTCAGACAAATACATAGACGAACAATCTAATAGTGGGGGAAAAAACAAGCGCAGGCCAACAACTGAACTGTCTTCATAGTAATGACTTGGCAAAGATTTGGACTTAAGGAGGGGGGGGGGGGGGGGGGGGTTGAAGATGGAGAAACTGGGAACATGAAATTAAGAAAACATGTTACAGATATGAAAACTCTTCACTAGCTGCATAAGGGAACCATCGCAATCCCTTTTGAAGGCAGATATATTTGTATTGCCTGCTCCGAGGCCTTTCGTCCGCTGGGTCGGAACTCATCAGGGAGACAGGGCTGGTTGTGTCTGCGCTCCTGGCGTCAAATAGAGACACACCACAGTCCATAATACTGTGGTGTTCTCACCACCAAGGGTGCAAAAAACAATCCAATAGCACCCCCAAAGCAGCCAGCGAAGAGTAGTAAATGAAACCAAACGAAGGTGTGGGGAGGAAAAAAGTTGCTGAAAAACTAAAGACATTATGCAAATAGTATAAAATGTAGGGGACAATTTTTGAGCCTACGCTTGAGGATCCACCCAAAGATGGAAGGGAGATCAAAAGACAAACACACAGACGGACAGAAACAAATACAAATAACCTCAATTTAATCAAAACAAAGTCGGAAATGAAATGAGGCAGGGAACAGTAAACGATAAACAGTAAACAAGTTGGGTTTTTTTGCTCCCATAAGAAAACCTAACACAGAGTAACTTTTATTCAAGACTGGCACAGCCTTTTAAACTTGAATAAAGTCAGACAAATACATAGACGAACAATCTAATAGTGGGGGGGAAAAACAAGCGCAGGCCAACAACTGAACTGTCTTCATAGTAATGACTTGGCAAAGATTTGGACTTAAGGAGGGGGGGGGGGGGGGGGGGTGGAGTTTGAGATGGAGAAACTGGGAACATGAAATTAAGAAAATATGTTACAGATATAAACACTCTTCACTAGCTGCATAAGGGAACCATCGCAATCCCTTTTGAAGGCAGATATATTTGTATTGCCTGCTCCGAGGCCTTTCGTCCGCTGGGTCGGAACTCATCAGGGAGACAGGGCTGGTTGTGTCTGCGCTCCTGGCGTCAAATAGAGACACACCACAGTCCATAATACTGTGGTGTTCTCACCACCAAGGGTGCAAAAAACAATCCAATAGCACACCCCCCACCCCCCACCCCTCCTTAAGTCCAAATCTTTGCCAAGTCATTACTATGAAGACAGTTCAGTTGTTGGCCTGCGCTTGTTTTTTCCCCCACTATTAGATTGGTCGTCTATGTATTTGTCTGACTTTATTCAAGTTTAAAAGGCTGTGCCAGTCTTGAATAAAAGTTACTCTGCGTAAGTGACTCTGCGTTCTGTGTTCATACTGTCCTAAATGTTAAAGGTTGTTTTTGCCTGAAGAAGACCCAAGAAGTCGAAATGCATTGTGTCTTGTCCTGTGCTTTGTTTGTTTATGTCCTTGGCGGTAACTAACCCCCTCTCTTTCTAAATTTTGCTTTATTTTCCGTCCTCAGTCACTCCATTTTGAAACTTGTATGTGCAGGGTTTCTTTCTTTCTTTCTTTCTTTCGTCTCCTTTATTCCATTTGTTTTTTTACGTGCCCGCTGTTCTCTTGAAGGCTCTGCCAAAATGACAGTGATTTAATCATCACATCACATTGAAAAGTCAAACAAAAAAAAACAACCAACCAAACAAACAGCACAAAAAAAAAGAAAGAAAGAAAGAAAACAACACGCTTGCTTGTTCAGACATACCGGTAGTCTTGAGACTTCCGTAGTGGCAGTAAGTCTTACACTTGACATGATTAAATTAGGGAATTCTCCGGACGATTGTCGGTCTCTGTCCACTAAAAATAAGATGGTTTCCATCCTCGAGAATATTATCACGGCTGTGGTCATTCGTCTCTGTCCACCACGTCAGCGGGATTCTGAGGGAACACACGCTACTCTGACCGTGTGAATCGTCACCTTGAGTTTCCGCTGACACCAGCATGATCGATCAACACTGTGCTGGAACTGGCACGAAAGAGTGAAGTGCTAATGTGTATTGACGGGTGAAAAATCATGTAAGCTGAATAATTCAGCACATGACCATCGTTTGCCAGTGTCTGGCAATGACTTATTTGTATATAAGTTGAAACCTAATAATGATCGTTTTTCTCTTGAGTTAATTTCAAACATTTTTACATGCTGGTGTATTCCAGCTTGAGTGGGACACACACACACACACACACACACACACACACAACACACACACACCACACACACACACACACACACACACACACACACACACACGCACACACACACACACACACACCTACACACACACACACCTACACACACACACACACACACACACACACACACACACACATGATGATGATGATGAAGGAAGTAGCACACTATTATTTTCTTTCATAGCACTAAACAGGAACAATGCTGACACTCGCCAGTTGGTTTATGAGCAGTCCTCATGAAAAGCTATACAAACAATGTCAAAGTTCAATTGTCTGTCTGATCATGTTTGAACAATTAACTGTATTCCTTAAGGGGTTCAATATAGCCTGACTTCCCCTATTTACTGATGAAAGGGTAGCAAATGTTAGAACTGGTTTCGATTTCATGTTTCAGTCAAGGATGATAAGCTGTAATCGGCAAGTGATTTAGACATAAACAAATGAATTTGCATTGGTCAGTGAGCTAACTTCCTTGGCAAAGGGACACAAATCACATGACAAAGCAACGACAACGAAAAATCAGCGCAAAATTCCAAAAGTTTTGTGTCAGTGGATTTACTCGGCGACATGAATGTTGCGCTCGAAAGATTAAAATTCGAGCGGATTCCTCCCTTGTTTTGTTTTTTTTTCGCTTCATTTCTACTTTCGACATTGAGTCTAAAGTATTCTGGCTTAAATACGACGACGCCCATTGTAAAACGATAAATTAGAAATAAAGACTAAAAAGATACAAAAGAAAGAAAGAAAGACTGACGGACAGACAGAAAAATCGATGGTTAGGAATGCAAAAAATCTTCCCCCAGATCTGATGTAAAACAACCAAGAGAAATAATTAATGAAAGTGCATTTAAGCACACCCTTCGTTTTGAACTTCTCAATAGGTTTATTCTTTGTCCTCATGGGTTGCTCGCCCACAAACAGAATGCCTAAGTTGACTTTTATCTGTCAAAACAGCCAGTCCCAGCTACGAATTTTGGTCACTCGTCTGAAACATGATTGAAAATAGGTAAGTGCTTATTTCTTAGAACACCCTTGTTGCACAGTTACAATACTTACTTTTGTTTAATGTCTCACACACTCCAGACCAAGAAGAAAATTAACTAGCAGAGGACGTCCTCCTGTAAGGGTTTAGGTGGTTCTGAGGGAGCAGGTACATTTCATGTCTGGCTCTGACCAAATTTGCTCGGTAGACTGTAGAACATGACTGGTCCGTGTCCGTCTCTCACTTGCTAGCTGCAAGCAACACACTCTAATAAACCACGGATAAAGGGTTTGATGGGGCTGGGTGCTGTTTCCCCTGCACTGTTCTTTTAAAACCACTGCACCATAGGCGGCACAGAAAGTCCTACAGCACGAGAGGCATATCACCAACTTACGGACACATTCCTTCTCTGCCACTATTCAGATACGAACAATCTGACACCATCGACACCATTATCGCCTTTTTCATCTTTATCCTTTTAACTCTCTCTCTCTCTCTCTCTCTCTCTCTCTATATATATATATATATATATGTGTGTGTGTGTGTGTGTGTGTGTGTGTTGTGTGTGTGTAGATTGAAGATAGCCGCCTGGTATTTCTTACCAAGCCACTAAAATTGTCACTTAATGTTATTGTGTCCCATCGTGTACCGGTGGAAATGGAGGACACGTATAAACATCGCATGCATCCTATGTGAGAAACTGGAAGAATAAATGAGATAAATGAAAATGAGTGACTGATATTTGAATGGTACGGGAAACGACTGAATGAGCGCCAGTAGGCTGCTCTTCGGCCGGCTCTACCTGGGTAGGCAGCCCGATGAGTGAGTGAGGTAGTGTGTTTATTGTAAAGCGCTTAGAGCTTGGTCTGTGACCGAGGATAGGCGCTATATAAATACCCAATATATATATATTGCCTTTCTTCTAATCCCTCTTGTCTGACCTACGGCGTGCCACAAGGATCTGTCTTGGGCCCTCTACTCTTCATTCTCTACTCTTATCCTGTCTCTTCTATCGTCCAAGAACACCTACTTCAGCATCATTCCTTCTCTGATGACAATCAGCTGTATGTCTCTGGGCCTCTCTCTGAACTTCCTCTCATGATCCAAAACACCCAGTCCTGTGTAGCCAACCTTAAGGACTGGATGACCCGAAACAAACTAAAACTAAATGAAGATAAGTCTGAACTGATCCTGATCACCCCACCAAAACTTCAAAACCACCCTTCTGTTCCGACTTCCATCAAACTTGTTGACTCACCTATCACTCTCTCTCATTCTGCCCGCAACCTCGGTGTAACTCTTGATCAAACCCTGTCCTTCCAACAGCATGTCAGCAATGTCTGTCGCACTTGCTTTCTTGAACTCCGCCGAATTGCTTCTATTCGCCATCTTCTCTCAGAAAACACAACAAAAGCTCTTGTCTGCGCATTTGTTCTATCCCGCCTGGATTACTGTAACGCTCTTTTGTCTGGCTCTCCCTCTCATCTCATCAACAAACTTCAAAGAGTTCAGAATCATGCTGCCCGTCTCATCTTCCGCACTTCTAAATATAACCATGTTACCCCATTGCTCCGCTCTCTCCACTGGCTCCCTGTTCAGCTAAGAATATCCTACAAGATTGCCTCTCTCTGCTTCAAATCTATCGAGTCTTCCTGTCCTGAGTATCTCACCCACCTGTTACATCTTTACACCCCATCTCGAGCTTTACGTTCCTCATGTGACACTCGTATCTACAGTATCCCCACTGTTCGCACTAAAACCTTTGGTCAACGTTCCTTTGCCTATCAAGCTCCAACTACCTGGAATCAATTGCCTCGCTCTCTCAGATACTCACCCTCACTGCCCACATCCAAGCGCCTTCTCAAAACTCATCTGTTTCCTAGGTAACTTCGTCTTCCCTGTGACCCGACGTTTGCAATGTGTGATGCGAGTGTCTGCTTTTTGTGCGTTCGTGTCTGTGTGAGTGTGTGTTTGCGTGTATGCATGCTTGTGAGTTTGTGTCCTTGCTTTGGATTTTGATGCCTTTTTCTCATGTATGATTGTTATATATTGTGTGATTTGATGTCTGTTGTGATATTGTAAACGCCTAGGGCATTCAATTGATTAGGCGTCATAAATGTTCATAATAATAATAATAATATATATTGGTCACTCGTCTGAAACATGATTGAAAATAGGTAGGTGCTTATTTCTTCGAACACCCTTGTTGCATAGTTACAATACTTACTCTTACACTCTTACTTAGACACACACACACACACACACAACATATATATATATATATATATATTATTGTGTGTGTGTGTGTGTGTGTGTGTGTGTGTGTGTGTGTGTGTGTGTGTGTGTACGTACACATATTTACTTGTATACATACATCCATACATACATACATACATACATATATACAAACATACATACATACATACTGTTTATTATATTTTTGTTTATATCAATCTTGGTTGACGTCAGAGGTTTTCCTGCTGCACTGAAAACACGTCAGGTATAGAACTAACATGGTAAGTGGGCGTGCCGGTTTCAATGCGTCCATCACAGAGAATCACTTCCTGGTGCAGGGCCGACTGCACGAGAGATTCCGTGACTCGCCGCCCCTCTCCTCTTTCGCCAGCAGGAAGACTGCGGAAACATGATGGTGTGCAGTGCTTTGACGTACACTGGGAAACGACATATATCTGCCTGACTTGTCGTGAAGGCACAGAGAGAGAGAGAGAGAGAGAGAGAGAGAGAGAGAGAGAGAGAGAGAGAGAGAGAGAGAGAGAGAGATTCACAGCACCATTAGAAAGTTTTGTCTCAGTTCTACACTTTGATTTCCGAATTCTCCTCGGTAAGTGGTGTGGGTTTTACAGCCAGAGTGCACACATTTTATACGTAACTAATGTCAAGAAAATAAATGCACACAACTTTTATTAAAAGTAAAGAAAAGAAAATAGAACGAACGTGTAACAAGCAACGATTTTATTCTTTTCCCTTGAATTCCTGCTGTGGGCAAGCATTTGTTCTGACTCTCTTTGTTTCCTTATTTTGTGTGAACATGTCTGAAAACGTCTTGATCGTAGAAACTTCTGGCGATTTTTTTAAAACATAAGGTGGATTCGATCAAAATCGATAGAAGCGTTATGGTCAAGAAGGCATGACCATTCCCTTCGTATTTTCCTGAGGCTTGCACAGTCAAGAAGAGTTGGCGTAAGCACCACATCGGCTCTTATATTTGCACACGCATTATTGTCTTCAGCTATATCAATGTCATTGGTAACTATTGGCCATTTCTGTAATGTCCCTGCAGACGAGTTCCAGTTCCAAATGCTAG
>CM065718.1:83488565-83498565 GCA_033310375.1 Conus canariensis
CCTACTTGTGCATATGTAACGGTTTGTCAAAAAGGGTTGTTTATTCTCATTGTTTGTGGAATATGCTGTCAATTTTGTGTTGTGACTTGCTGTCGTGCGACTAGCTGTCTTCTTCGTGTGAGCGTTGGACAGTAACCTTTCTGTCTGTATTATCTCCCTTGGATCACCATTTGCCGTACCCCCGCAAGCAGATGTCCACCCAGCAGATTAGCCTAAAGGGTGGTCTGATCCAGGGTATCTAACTGACAGGCATCATCTGCGCCACTGTTATAATTGTGTGTGTGTGTGTGTGTGTGTGTGTGTGTGTGTGTGTGTGTGTGTGTGTGTGCGCGCGCGCGCGCGTGTGTGAATGGCTAGGCCCATGTGTGCGTGTGCAAGTGTATATTATGTGTGCGCACACGTGCGTGCGTGTATATGTGTTTGTGTGCATTTGTGCGCGCTTTTCTGCGCCTGTATGCTGCACGCGCGCGCGCGCGCGTGTATTTCGTGTGTGTGTGTGTGTGTGTGTGTGTGTGTGTGTGTGTGTGTGTGTGTGTGTGTGTGTGTGCGTTTGCATGTGTTTTGTGTGTGTGTGTGTGTGTGTGTGTGTGTGTGGTGTGTGTGTGTGTGTGTGCGCGCGCTCTTTAAAATATTTGTCGGGAATGACTGTTCCAAAGATGACATGTCAGGGGAGAAGATAATAAACACAGAGAAAAGATAGACCAATAACATTGCTGAATGGACCGGCTAGAAATGAGTCACAACCTAGGCGCATGCCTGAGGCAGATTCCATCACTGCAGTCTCACACCACGGCTCTAATCTCACCAGTATACAGTGGAAAACGTGTTTCGTTCTGCTAAAGTCAGCAGTCTTTGGCAGCCAGAAGTTTTACACCGGAACTGAGTGCTGTGCCTCTTTCCACAGCAAATGGGGTGTAAAATGCTACAATTCTGCCTTTCTTCCCTCTACTCCGTGGGGAGTAATCAAGGCACCACTCTAAAGAACAGCCTCCAGTTCTATCGGTAATGAGCCAAGGATGTTACGATACTCGCACAGAGTGCGAAAGGGATAATGCGTTTAAGTTATTGTCGCAGGCTTTAGCTCGAATTTTAGTGCAGATTATGTGACAAATGTAGAAAAGTCCACGTAGAATGAAGTGCTGGGTGTTAATGTTATGCAAAAGAGATGTTTTGCATTGCGATGTTTTAGGTGTTAAAAATTGAAGTCGTAAATAAAGGAGAAGTAGAAAGAAACTCGTGGAGAGCGTGGCAGCAGAGAGTCCTCAGAAGAGAAGCCCCCTTCAAGCAAGTGTTTCGGCCCTTATCTCCTGACACTCTAGGGGGGTTGGGCCACACCCGGTTCATGACTCCGGATGTCTCTCTGCTGCCCCTTTTTTTCCCATCTTGGGACGAGCCATGGCTGGGATTCGAACCCATGACCCTCTGGGCATGCTCATTTTCCACTTAATGACTCGCGCTTTAACCACTGAGCCACAGGGACACCTGATACTTGTAGGGAAATTAAGCCTTATGAAGTTCACTTTTGTTCCTCCTTGACCAGATCCAGCTTGAACACCTCTCTGCCGCTTCTGCCATTGCTTTCAGGGCTCTGGTTTTTTCCTTCCCTGCAACTGAGAGCTGTTTCATGAGGCTGTATGCAGACGTTCCTACAAACCCCCTAGCTCCAATTTCTGCAGTGAGGACTTTGACCTGATAGCCTTCTCTCCTCAGGCTGTTTGCCAGATCAGCATACTTTTCAGTCTTGTAGATTTGAGCTGCCTCCATTCTGTTCTCATATGGCACCGTGAGCTCGATCATGATCAGCTGCTTGGTTGACTTAGAGTGGACTACTATGTCTGGTCTCATGCCACTCTTGCTGATGATCTCTGGGTGACTCTTCCATTCTGGGAGGTCTGCAGTGCACTCCCAGTCATCTGCCCCGTCCAGCAGACTCTGCCTGCATGTTTCGAGTGGCACTGTTGTTCTTGGCCATGATTTGCTGCCTCCTGCCGTGAAGAATGTTGCGGGTGCTTTTGGAGTCCTGATTTTCCCTTTTGTGGTGTTGGTACTAGCCCAGACTACTTGTACAATCTCTTTGAGCACTTGGTTGTGCCTCCATGTGTACCTTCCTTGAGCCAGGGCTACTTTACATGAGCTTAGGACATGCTCCACTGTTTGTTTTTCATGGCAGAGGGGGCATGCGGATCGTCTGTTTTCCCCCACTTCACCAGGTTTGCATTTGAGGGCAGAAGGTCATATGCAGATCTGAGAATGAAGCTGATCCTGAGAGGGGCCATGTGCCAAATGTCATTCCAAGTGAGACTTCTTTGGAGTGCATTCTCCCACGTTGTCCATTGCCCTTGCTGGCTCTGCTGGACTGCTTTTTGGAGTCTTTTTTGGTCTTCTTCTTTTCTCATCTCCTGAATCATCATGTCTCTTTTGGCTTTTCCTTTGGCCTTTGACCACCATTCAGTTTTGGTCACCCCCAGTCCTTGTCTGTTGGTCTGTGTGTGTCCTGTTATTTCTCTGATCTTGAGACTTTCTTTTGCAGAATCCATCGCCTCTTGAACTTTCCATTTTCTGCCTGTCTTCAGCTGGGGCTTGATTGCTTCTACCACCTTGTCTCCTGAGTCCTCCAGCATGCTTTGAAGTCTGATCTTCCCTGCTTTGTATTCCTCCAGGATGGATTTCAGTGGTAGTTTCAGCTTTGCTTGGCGACAGTACAGCGCTATGTCAGTCAGACAGGGTGGGACACCAAGCCATTTCCTTGTGAACTTGTTGATTTTGGCTTCCATTGCCTCCACTATGCTGGTGCAGATGTCGTATATCATAAGAGGCCATAGGAGCTTTGGTATCAGCATGAACTGCAGACACCAGACCTTGTATTTGCCAGGGAGCCCACAGTGGTCAATGGTCTCCAAGCCTTCCTCCGCCATCTGCTTGGTTTCTTTTGCTCTTTGTGTGTCTTTCAGCGTATCATCATACCATCTTCCAAGGCTCTTGACTGGTTCTTCTGTGACTGTTGGAATGGCCTGGTTGGCAACACTGAAGACCACAGATCCGGCCACTTTTCCTTTCCTCAGTGAGAGACTCCGTGATTTCTTTGGCTTGAACTTCATTCTGGATGAGGCAACTATGTCGTCCAGCCTCTCCAGCACATGACGTGTCTCGTCTTCTCTGGATGAAATCACTGTAGTGTCATCCATGAAGGCCTTGAGAGGAGGCATCTTGTATCCATCGCCAAGGTCTGTTTGTCTCGCGTTGTTTGTTGCTGCTTTCAAGATGAGTTCCATTGCCAGCACGAACAGTATTGGGGAAATTGCACAGCCCATTGCAATACCCACTTCCAAGTTGATCCAGTCTGTTGTGTACTCCTTGGTAGAGAACCGCATTGAGAAGCCATTGAAGTACTTCTTGAGCATGTCGCGGATGTTCCTTGGCACATGGTACATCTCAAGAGCCAACTGTATCATCTCATGGGGCACAGATCCATATGCGTTTGCCAGATCAAGCCACACTACGTCCAGGTCTCGCTTTTCTGTTTTTGCTTTTTGGATTGCGTCCCAGATCATTGTGGCGTGTTCTACACAGCCAGCCACGCCTGGGATGCCACCTTTCTGGACTGACACATCCAAGTACTTGTTTTCCATCAGGTACTTGGTCAGCCTTGCTGCCATGACAGAGAAGAAGATTTTCCCTTCGACGTTCAGTAGTGATATTGGCCTGAACTGGCTGATGTCACTTGAGTTTTGCTCTTTGGGGATGTACACACCATCTGCCGTCATCCACTGGCCGCTGATCTTCAGGTTTCTCCAAGCCGATCGCAGCAGCCTGTGGAGCCACTCCAGCACCTTGGGACATTTCTTGTAAAGCTGGTAAGGTATTCCGTTTGGCCCTGGTGATGATTTGGCTCTGGCTTTGTCGACCACCTTCTTGATTTCCGCCAACGTTGGAGGCTTGCCATTGAACTGTTCCTCAGGGTTGGTTGGCCACACCAGACCTTGAATGTCGAGTGGTGCTTTGCTCTGTGGGTCAGAGTATGTTTTCCTCAGATGCTGCTCAAGAACTCCTTTGTCCACACTTAGGGTCCCAGATTTTGGCTGCTCAAACAGTGTTCTGGCAAACTGGAAGGGGTCTCTGAAGAAGCGCTCTTGTGTCTTCTTCTTTTTGCTCTTCCTCTTCCTCGCAGATTCCGCTTTGCTGAGGGCGCTGTGTTTTTCTTTCAGGTCTTTCCACAGTTTTTCCAAGCCTTGTTTTTCAGCTGGCAGTGCGGTCTTCATTTGCATCTTGAGGTTTTTCTTTTGGACCCTGATCTTGTCCATCTTTTCTTGGCGTCTGGATTTCTTTGGAGGTGTTTTCTCTTTGGGTAGTTTTGCTCCATAGGCGTCTCTACATGTGGCATACACAATGTCCCCATATGTGGCTAGTTTGTGTTCCAGGGTGCTTTTCCCTATCAGTGCATCGAGTCTTTGGACGATTTTTGCATCCAGTTTCTCCCAATCTTCAGTTTCGTTTGCTCGTGGCAGGTTGAGTTTCAGGCGCCTGGCATCGAGGGCCTGTGCAAATTCCTCATCCGAACCAACAGCGTGGATGTCCTTGGCACTGTGGTTTAAATCCTGGCCTTGGTCTTCCGACGTCTTATCTGCTGATGCAGTGCGCTGCTGCTCATTCAGATGAGTCTTCACACATCCCATCTTTGTTCTGTGGATCTTCATGCCACGGATGGTAGCGAAACGCTTTCCACAGACACATGGATATTCCATTTGGTCCATGTTCATAGTCCGTTTGGGATTTGCAGTCATGATTGGTTGAGCACCGATGGATTCATCATTCTCTCCCCCTTTCGGTGAATCCTGGGAGCATCTTTTCCTTTTATTCTTAGTAGCCACATGTTTAAGGCAAAGTGGGGAGCCAGCCCACAGAGCCCTTGGTTCTGGTCTTTCCCAGTGTCCTCCGGTCTTTCCCGGACGTCCTCCGGCCTATTCCCGGAAGTCAATGGTTTACCCATGCATCAGTAGAAAGAAACTCGTGGAGAGCGTGGCAGCAGAGAGTCCTCAGAAGAGAAGCCCCCTTCAAGCAAGTGTTTCGGCCCTTATCTCCTGACACTCTAGGGGGCTTGGGCCACACCCGGTTCATGACTCCGGATGTCCCTCTGCTGCCCCTTTTTTTCCCATCTTGGGACGAGCCATGGCTGGGATTCGAACCCATGACCCTCTGGGCATGCTCATTTTCCACTTAATGACTCGCGCTTTAACTACTGAGCCACAGGGACACCTGATATTTGTAGGGAAATTAAGCCTTATGAAGTTCACTTTTGTTCCTCCTTGACCAGATCCAGCTTGAACACCTCTCTGCCGCTTCTGCCATTGCTTTTAGGGCTCTGGTTTTTTCCTTCCCTGCAACTGAGAGCTGTTTCATGAGGCTGTATGCAGACGTTCCTACAAACCCCCTAGCTCCAATTTCTGCAGTGAGGACTTTGACCTGATAGCCTTCTCTCCTCAGGCTGTTTGCCAGATCAGCATACTTTTCAGTCTTGTAGATTTGAGCTGCCTCCATTCTGTTCTCATATGGCACCGTGAGCTCGATCATGATCAGCTGCTTGGTTGACTTAGAGTGGACTACTATGTCTGGTCTCATGCCACTCTTGCTGATGATCTCTGGGTGACTCTTCCATTCTGGGAGGTCTGCAGTGCACTCCCAGTCATCTGCCCCGTCCAGCAGACTCTGCCTGCATGTTTCGAGTGGCACTGTTGTTCTTGGCCATGATTTGCTGCCTCCTGCCGTGAAGAATGTTGCGGGTGCTTTTGGAGTCCTGATTTTCCCTTTTGTGGTGTTGGTACTAGCCCAGACTACTTGTACAACTACATACCGCCACGACATCTCACGTTTTCTATGTTCAACAGACATCATCTAAACTAAGATCTGCTCTATCCAGGTAGACGAGCTTTGTAGATGTTGCTAAGGTAGGAAAAGACTGGGTGAAAACAGTTTAGTTAGGAAAGGTTTTATTGTAATCGCTAACATGAGAACAGGCTTCGTGGTGGCTGTTTAAAAAAAAAAAAAAAAAAAAAAAAAACAGTTTGCTGTATATAACCAGGCAGGAACAGTCTTCGAAGCAATAGCTAAGATACGAAAGGCTTTGTAAAAATTGATGAGGCAGGAAAAGGCTTGTGGTAATGATTTATGCAGGAAAATACTTCTTAGTGGTAACTGATTCGGCACGTAAAGGCTTTTGATTCGCCTTGTTAGAAAGGATCGACTTTATACTAACTGCTTAGGTAGACAAAAAGAAAGCTTTGTCGCTACTGCCTAACAAGAAAAAGGCTTTGCAGCAACTCTATAAGCATAATAAAGATTTCCAAAAAAATAATTGCTTTCCAGAGAACTGCATAGATAGGAAAAAGGCTTTGAAGAAGCTGTTTGGACAGGAAAGACTTCATGGTAATTGCTTAGGTGGCAAAAGGCTGGATACTCATTGTTTGGATAGATGCAGGTTTTGTTTTAATTGTTTTCATAGAAAAAAGCTGGGTTGTAATTGCTTAGTGCGAAAATGCTTCATATTCGTTGCTGTGGAGGGGGGGGGGGGGGGGGAGGGGAGGGAGAGGATCAGAAGATTGAGATTGAGAGAGAGAGTATGTGTGCGTGTGTGTGTGTGTGTGTGTGGGGGGGGGGGGGGGGGGGCTTCGTATTACTTGCTTAGGTGTGGGGGAAAGGGGCTTCCTCATAACCGCTCAGGTAAGTAAAGTCAGCAATTGCTTTGGTAGGAAAAGACTTTGTGATAACTGGTTTAGTAAGGAAAGCCTCCGTAGCTTTTTTATGTAGATAAAGGTTTCGTGGTAATTGCTCAGGTTAAGATTGATCAGTTGGTAAAAAGCTTTCATAGTGATTGAGTAGGTGAGGAAAAGGTTTCCTTACGATAGGGTCAGAAGAAAACAACTTCGTAATAATTGCACTGATTGGAAAAGGCTTGGGAATAATTGTTTGGGTTGCAAAAGGCTTCAAAACAATAACTTATGAAGAAAAGGGTTTTTGAAAAAAAAATAGGTGGGAAAAGATTTGGTTGTAATTGCTTACATACGGATAAGTGTCGACGAGATTACTATTGCCTGGGTATGAAAGGCTCTGGAGCTAATGTTTGCTAAAAGAAACCAAAAGGCTTAGTCATATTTGCTTGGTAGGAAAAGGCTATAAGTAGCTGTGTATGTTGGGAAAGGCCTCATAATAATTGCTCAGATAATAAAACAAATGTTCGTAGTAATTGATAGGAAAAGCCTTCGTAGCAATTGTTCAAGCAAGCAATGCATTTGTAGTATATGTTATGTAGGTACTGCTTACTTTGGAAACTATTTCATGGTAATTTTTTTATAAAAATATAAAGTAACTCTGCCGGTTTGCATGGACAAACAAATAACAAGACAAACACAACGAGTTTCGACCTCTTAGGTCTTCTGTAGGCAAGATAAACAACATTCAGGACAATGAAAACGAAGAACGAGCAATCACTTATTGAGAAGTTGAAAAGAAAAGTGACTGCTCGTAGTTCGTTTTCGTTGTCCTCAATGTTGTTTATCTTGCCTGAAGAAGACCTAAGACGTCGACACGCGTTGTGTTTTGTTTTGTAATTTGTTAGTCCATGTTAACCGGCGAAATTACTTTAAATTCCTTTAAAAATAATGTTTCAATTTCCGCCTGCAGTCATGTCACTTTGAAACTAACTAATTTCGCGGTAGTTTGCTAATGCATGAACACATTTCATAGCGGTTCTTTGACAGGAAAACTCTGCGTAGAAACTAATTACTAGATGGAAACAGCTTAGTTACAGTTTAAGTATGAAAATGTCTTGTCCTGGTTGCTCAGGTAGAAAAAAGACATTGTAGTAATTATCTGGGTACATAAAAATGTGGTATTAGCTGTTTGCTTAGGTGCCAAAAAAAGGCTCGCTATAACTGCTGATGCAAGAAACAATTTTCAGAGCAATGGGTTAGGTAGGTAAAGGCTTCGTAGTAATTGGGGGGGCGGGGGGGGGGGTGGTGAGGGGGAGGTTTGTAGCATTTGCAGTGAGTGGGAAGAGGAGGGGGAGAGGGAGGAGGTCATGTATAATCATTTTAGGTAGCAAAAGACTTCATTATCACTTCGGTCTGGAAAAGCTTTGTAGCAGCTGATAACGTTGGGATTGGGAGCACAAGGTCGTAATACCTGACAGAGACAGCAACTCCGTCATAGCTACTAAAGTGGGCTGTTCGCTTTCATAGCAATAGCTCTTTAGATAGCGCTTAGTTCGTGAGGAGGGCATAAACCATCATTGCACCTGCATTAAATTAGTCACGTCTGTGGGCTTTGAAGTGCGGTTTATTTGATTTTCTCCTTTTTTCAGTTCACGAAGTGAGGTTGAGGTAGGTACCACCCACCTGTTTTTCTGCAATAAACTGTTGGTGCAGCTGTGGAAATCATAGGCTTGCCAGTAATGGCACACCTTGCCCCACCACCGCTAGACAGTACTCAGCAAGAGTATCTTGATTATTGGCTGATTGGGGAGTGGGGGAAGGGTAATTTTGAAATGGAGATGTGCGGCTGAGAGGGGGGAGGAGAGATGACATGTTGTCAAGGTAAGAAGAGAGGAGGGTGGATGAATTGATAGGAAAAGGGTGGGCGAGGGAGGGGGGACAGGGTGTAGGGTCTTGGGAAACGAGAGAGAGGGTTGAATTCTAAGGAATGGTTTGAACACCACAGGACCACAGCAGGAAAGAGCAGCGATAACTGAACGCATTCCCAGTCAGGGCACAGGGCTGACTGCTGGACGGTCCACTGGGGGTGGGCAGCGGGGCAGTAACCATCCAGTCACTCACACAACTCGGATATTAATTTCGCGCGCGGATGCACCCAAAGAGCATGTTCAAGGGGAATGGCAGGACACGGCGTGAGGATATTGGGTTTTGTGGATGGGAATGTAACGGGGAGTATTGCTGATTTTAGACAGGCTGAATGTGTGGAGACAGCGTGGTACTGGAAAGTTACAGCACGTTTCTTAATGACAGGAATTTGCAAAATGTACGACAGAAATTCAGCAGTTCATCGGTACCATTCTTAGTAGGGCGCCTGTGGGACTCATTTGACAGAATGAAACTGAAAAAAATGGTGTACATATTGTGTGAGAAATAAACTCAACTCATACTGTTCTTCAATACCTGTCTTTGAGAGTTGAATAGGGATAAAACTGGCAAAATAATGATGGTGTCTGCGGTCAGGTCTTTTATACTAGTTCTTTTCAAAATGTACGCTTTGATGATTTTTCTTGTTTGCTTGTTTTAAATGATTGCAGGCGCAGATCACAACGGCAAAATGAATGTTGAAGTACGGAATCACCATAATGACTGCGACAAACATTCAATTAAAGAGCCCTAGACTCTTGTGTCCTTAAGGCAGGATAACTAACAAACAGCAGAAATAAACATTGTGGTGGGGGGAAAGTAAGAGTAAGGGAACGAGTCCCCAAATTTTATGAAAATGACGTCATGAGGATGGGGTCTGGAGAAGGAAGGAGGCAGCAGAAGGAAGAGGAAAAGGAGATATAAAATGAACACGACGAGGTTAAAATATGCGCTTTAAATCCTTCACTGACAACAGTGGGAATCATTGGGTGCTGAGTTTGACAAGACCCTTTGCGTATGCTGAAGATAGTCGACTTTTAGTTCTTGGAAAAGAACGTTGTGCTTATTTATGCTACTTGTTAGAGGGTTCATTCTTGCCTTGACTGAAGGATGCCAATACAGGCCTACATCCAAGTAAGTGCTATTCCTAGCTGAGTGACCTGTTTAAATCCGGTAGTCGTTACATCCTTGTTTGTAGCCTTCATCCGGCGACCCGGTACTTCAACATTCATTTGAATGTACACAAAAGAAAAATACAGATGATTCCAAGATGACCTGCGGAAACATGAATTTCACACTCTTAATCGAATTTCATGTAGTCTGATCGACTCACCTAGAGAATGATCCAGCAAACTCAGATGACTGTGATCAAG
>CM065718.1:83508565-83521065 GCA_033310375.1 Conus canariensis
TTCCTTTTTTATAATGTCCTCATCCACCTTTTCTTTCTCTTGATGCTTTCCTCCATCTTTCCTTTCTTACGATGTACACTTCCACAGTTTCATTCTGTTGACGTCCACACTAGTCTTTCCTTTATCATGATGGCGAATGTAATTTGTACCCTCTAAAGATGTCCACATATGTGCTTTCGTTTTCATTATGTCAATAGCCATGTGCCCTTTCTCATGATGTCCTCATTAATATTTCTTTTCTCACGATGTCCACACTCAACTCTTCTTTCTCACAATGTCCACACCCATTTTTCCTTTCTCATGATGCCCGCATCCATTAGTCCTATCTCAGTATGTTACACCCGTCTTTCCTGTCTCATGATGTCCACACTCATTCCTTTCTCATGGTGTCCACACTCATTCCTTTCTCATGATGTCCACACTCATCATTCCTTTCTCATGATGTCCACACTCATTCCTTTCTCATGATGTCCACACTCATCATTCCTTTCTCATGATGTCCACACTCATCATTTCTTTCTCATAATGTCCACACTCATTCCTTTCTCATGAAGTCCACACTCATCATTCGTTTCTCATGATGTCCACACTCATCATTCCTTTCTCATGATGTCCACACTCATCATTCCTTTCTCAAGATGTCCACACTCATAATTCCTTTCTCATTATGTCCACACTCATTCCTTTCTCATGATGTCCACACTCATCATTCTTTTCTCATGATGTCCACACTCATCATTCCTTTCTCATGATGTCCACACTCATCATTCCTTTCTCAAGATGTCCACACTCATAATTCCTTTCTCATTATGTCCACACTCATTCCTTTCTCATGATGTCCACACTCATCATTCTTTTCTCATGATGTCCACACTCATCATTCCTTTCTCATGATGTCCACACTCATCATTCCTTTCTCATGATGTCCACACTCATTCCTTTCTCATGATGTCCACACTCATTCCTTTCTCATGATGTCCACACTCATCATTCCTTTTCATGATGTCCACACTATCAGTCCTCTCTCATGATGTCCACACTCATCATTCCTTTCTCATGGTGTCCACACTCATTCCTTTCTCATGGTGTCCACACTCATTCCTTTCTCATGGTGTCCACACTCATTCCTTTCTCGTGGTGTCCACACTCATTCCTTTCTCATGGTGTCCCCACTCATTTCCGTTCTCATGATGTCCACACTCATTCCTTTCTCATAATGTCCACACTCATTCCTTTCTCATGATGTCCACACGCATTCCTTTCTCATGATGTCCACACTCATTCTTTTCTCATGATGTCCACACTCATTCCTTTCTCATGATGTCCACACTCATTCTTTCTATATGTCCACTTTTTTTTCTATGATGTCCACACTCATCATTCCTTTCTCATGATGTCCACACTCATCATTCCTTTCTCATGATGTCCACACTCATTTCCTTTCTCATGATGTCCACTCATCCTTCTCATGATGTCCACACTTCTTTTCATGATGTCCACATCTCATTTCTTTCTCATGATGTGTCCACACTCATCGTTCCTTTCTCATGATGTCCACACTCATTCCTTTCTCATGATGTCCACACTCATCATTCCTTTTCATAATGTCCACATTCATTTCTTTCCTTTTCTTGTCACATCTTCCTTTCTCTGTGTCCACAATCATTCTTCTCATGTGTCCAACTCATTCCTTTCTCATGATGCCACACTCATCCTTTCCATGATGTCCAACTCATCTTCTTTCATGATGTCCACACTCATTCCTTTCTCATGATGTCACACTCTATTCCTTTCTCATGATGTCCACACTCATTCCTTTCTCATGGTGTCCCATCATCTTCCTTCTCATGATGTCACTCTCCTTTCATGATGTCACATCCATTCCTTCGATGCACACTCATTCTTTCTCATGATGTCCACACTCATTCTTTCTTGATGCAATCATCCTTTCAGATGTCACATCATTCCTTTTCATGATGTCCACACACTCATTCCTTTCTCATGATGTCCACACTCACATTTCTTTTCATATGTCCACCTCTCATTGTTCATGGTGTCCACACACATTCCTTTTCATGATGTCACACTCATTCTTCCTCTGGTGTCCACACTCATTTCTTTTCATGATGTCCACACCCATCATTACTTTCTCATTCATTCATTTCTCATGTTCTACATGTTCACATTCCACATTCTTTCTCATGATGTCCACACTCATCATTCCTTTCTCATGATGTCCACACTCATTCCTTTCTCATGATGTCCACACTCATTCCTTTCTCATGATGTCCACACTCATTCCTTTCTCATGATGTCCACACTCATCATTCCTTTCTCATGATGTCCATACCCATTCCTTTCTCATGATGTCCACACTCATTCTTTCTCATGATGTCCACACTCATTCCTGTCTCATAGTGTCCACACTCTCATCATTCCTTTCTCATGATGTTCACACTCATTCCTGTCTCATGATGTCCACACTCATTCCTTTCTCATGGTGTCCACACCCATTATTCCTTTTTCATGATGTCCACACTCATTCCTTTCTCATGATGTCCACACTCATTCCTTTCTCATGATGTCCACACTCATTCCTTTCTCGCGATGTCCACACTCATCATTCCTTTTTCATGATGTCCACACGCATGCGTTTCTCATGATGTCCACACTCATTCCTTTCGCATGATGTCCAAACTCATCATTCCTTTCTCATGATGTCCACACTCATTCCTGTCTCATGATGTCCACACTCATTCCTTTCTCATGATGTCCACACTCATCATTCCTTTCTCATGATGTCCACACTCATTCCTTTCTCATGATGTCCACACTCATTCCTTTCTCATGGTGTCCACACCCATCATTCCTTTCTCATGGTGTCCACATTCATTCCTTTCTCATGATGTCCACACTCATCATTCCTTTCTCTTGATGTCCACACTCATTCCTGTCTCATGATGTCCACACTCATTCTTTTCTCATGATGTCCACACTCATTCCTTTCTCATGATGTTAACACTCATCATTCCTTTCTCTTGATGTCCACACTCATTCCTGTCTCATGATGTCCACACTCATTCCTGTCTCATGATGTCCACACTCATTCTTTTCTCATGATGTCTACACTCATCATTCCTTTCTCTTGATGTCCACACTCATTCCTGTCTCATGATGTCCACATTCATTTTTGTTTTCGTTTTTACGATGTGCACACTCATCTTTCCTTTTTAATTACGTTCACACTCCTCATACCTTTCTTATGATGTCCACACCAATCCTTTCTAGCTGACGATGTCTGTACCCACCTTTCCTTTCCGACAATGTTCACACTTGCCTTTCTCACGATGTCCATATCCATCTTTTTCTCACGATGATTCCAACCATCTTTTATATCTCATGATGTCCTGACTATCTTTCCTTTCTCTTTGTGCCAGCTCCAGTTTCCGTTGTCATTTCATAATGTCATCACCCTTTTTTTCTCAGGGAGCCCACATCTATCTTTTCTTTCTCATAATGTCCACACTCATCTTCCCTTTTTCTTGATGTTTACACCAATCTTTCCTTTTTCATGGTGTCTACTTCCATCTCTCCTTTCTCATGATGTCCATATTCATTTTGTTACGATGTCCACACCAATCTTTCCTTTCTCATGATGTCTACTTCCATCTGTCCTTTTTCACAGTGTCCATATCCATCTTGTTACGATGTCCACACCAATCTTGCCTTTCTCATGATGTCTACTTCCATCTGTCCTTTTTCACAGTGTCCATATCCATCTTGTTACGATGTCCACACCAATAGATGCACATTCACTTGTGTCTTTCTCTTTTCTTTCCTTTCTCACGATGTCATCATCTATCTTTCCATACTCATGTTGACCACACTCATCTTTTCTTTTGTTATGGTTTTATAATCCATTTCTCCGGGCTGTCGGTTTCCTTATCGATCTTTGGTTTCTCCCTATGGCCTCTTAAGTGTTTCCTTTTTTACATGATGACCTTATCCGTCTTATTTTCTTTGATCTTTATGTTTCTGTTTGTCATTGCCCTTCTCATGATGTAGTCATCCTGCTGTCGGCGATATCAGAGCTGTCCAGTGTCTTTACGTGTTTGGATAGTGGCACTGGCCAGTCCAGTCCTTGGCACTGGCCAATTCAGGCCTGTCTGTCTTTTTTATATAGTTGTTGATATAGGTACATTGGCCATAGTAGGGCTGTCTACTTAATATAGTTGTTTGGATAGGTACATTCAGGAGTGATTTGTCCACATGCACCTTAACTTATAAGAACAACCATTTCAGATTGCACATGTGTGGGCGGGGAAGGTGGAGCACAGGGAAGGGAGGAGAACAGCACAATAAAAATTAATGGGCAGTGAAAATGACAGTTTTTATGTCGGTCCGAACTTCAAACTGTAATTTTCGGTGTAAGATATCTATTCATATCTGGCATTATATCATTTTCGGTGTGGGATATCCGTTCGAATCTGGCACCATGTTATTTTCGGTGTAGGACATCCGTTCACACATTTGGCACCATGTTATTTTCAGTGTAGGATATCCGTGCACAACCGGTACCATGTTACTTCCTCCGTAAAGTGTAGGCTATCCTTGCACAGCCGGCACCATGTTGCTTTCTGAGTAACGTGTAAACTATCCGTGCACACCTAGCACCATGTTCTTGTTTGTTTTGTTTTTTTCTCCCATAGTGTGTATGCTGACATCCATAAGACCTTTGCCGTAAGACGTAAGATATCCGTGCACTCCTTGCAACATGGTACTTAATCCGTGATGTGTAGGAAATCCGTATGCACATGGCATCATGTTATTTTCGCCGTAAAGTGTAGAATACACAGTCCACACCTGCCACTGTCACTTTCTCCGTAAGGTGTAGGGTACCGTGTCCACACCTGCCACTGTCACTTTCTCCGTAAGGTGTAGGATACCGTGTCCACACCTGCCACTGTCACTTTCTCCGTAAGGTGTAGGATACTGTGTCCACACCTGCCACGGTCACTTTCTCCGCAAGGTGTAGGATACCGTGTCCACACCTGCCACGGTCACTTGTGTACCGTCACCTGCCACTGTCACTTTCTCCGTAAGGTGTAGGGTACCGTGTCCACACCTGCCACTGTCACTTTCTCCGTAAGGTGTAGGATACCGTATCCACACCTGCCACTGTCACTTTCTCCGTAAGGTGTAGGATACCGTGTCCACACCTGCCACTGTCACTTTCTCCGTAAGGTGTAGGTACCGTGTCCACACCTGCCACTGTCACTTTCTCCGTAAGGTGTAGGGTACCGTGTCCACACCTGCCACTGTCACTTTCTCCGTAAGGTGTAGGGTACCGTGTCCACACCTGCCACTGTCACTTTCTCCGTAAGGTGTAGGTACCGTGTCCACACCTGCCACTGTCACTTTCTCCGTAAGGTGTAGGATACCGTGTCCACACCTGCCACTGTCATTTTCTCCGTAAGGTGTAGGATACCGTGTCCACACCTGCCACTGTCACTTTCTCCGTAAGGTGTAGGATACCGTGTCCACACCTGCCACTGTCACTTTCTCCGTAAGGTGTAGGATACTGTGTCCACACCTGCCACTGTCACTTTCTCCGTAAGGTGTAGAGGATACCGTATCCACACCTGCCACTGTCACTTTCTCCGTAAGGTGTAGGATACCGTGTCCACACCTGCCACTGTCACTTTCTCCGTAAGGTGTAGGATACCGTGTCCACACCTGCCACTGTTACTTTCTCCGTAAGGTGTAGGATACCCGGTGCACACCAGGCATTGGCATTTTCTCTGTAAGACGTTGAATACCCGATGCACGCCCGACACTATGTTACTTTCGCCGAATAGTGTAGGATACCCGGTGCACGCTTGACACAATATTACTTTCACCGTATTGTGTAGGATACCCGGTGCATGCTTGACACAATATTACTTTCACCGTATTGTGTAGGATACCCGGTGCACGATTGACACTGTGTTACTTTCGCCGTAAAGTGTAGGATACTGATGCACGCCTGGCATATTACTTTCGCCGTGAAGTGTAGGATACCCAGTGCATGCCTGACATTATGTTGCTTACTCAGTAAGGTGCCAACGTCTTTGCACACCTGGCACCAGCATCATGTCCTCTCTGATGTTGTAGGCAACCAAAATGTGGCAGCATCTGTTTTTTCCATTAGCTTAGAACCTTGGAATACCTTTGGGAAATAAACCCCAGATCAGCTGTCAGTCACTGGCATTTTGTTGTAGTCCAGCCGACCAGCAGGAGCCAATTCAGGGTTGTCACCACACAGAGGACAAAAAGTGCTGTCGGTACACACACACACACACACACACACACACACACACACACACACACACACACACACACACACACACAGAGAGTAAAACCAAATATCTGAACCAACATGTGCCCTTGTCGGTCAGCATGTGCACGAACGTGCCCGAGTTCGAAGAGCCCGAGTGCTTCGTGTCTGAGGGGGATCCCCAGGATCTGATCGATCGCATGATGGATCATCTGCAAGCCGCCTCGGATCGGGCGTACGACCTGTTGAAAAAAGGGGAGTTTAGCGAGGCGTACAATCAGATTCACGCCGTCACCCGACCCGCGGATTTGACCCCCGAGCACATGATCGGTCTGTTAGATGGCTACTTGCGCAAACTGCCTGTGATCGGGTTTAACAGCTCGTCTTACGACTTGAACCTGATTAAACCCTACTTGTTTAGAAAGTTGGTGTTGGATCAGGAAGAGGAGGAAAGGGGGTTGCGCTACGTCATCAAGCAGGGCAATCAATTTAAGTGCGTAGCGATGCCCAAACTGAAGTTTCTGGACATCAGAAACTACATCGCTCCAGGATTTTCCTACGATAAATACCTCAAGGCGTTCGAGGTCAGTCAGAGCAAAGGCTTCTTTCCTTACGCCTACGTCAAGAACTTGGCCGACCTGGATCAGCTGAGCCTACCCCTGAGGGAGGCGTTCGACAGCGCTTTAAAGGGCACCCGCATGTCGGAGGAGGATTACGACTACTGTCTCGCCGTGTGGCGAGAAAAGGAGATGACCACGTTTTGTGACTTTTTCGTCTGGTACAACACGTTGGATGTCGTACCCTTCTTGGAAGCTCTAAACAAGCAAGTCGAGTTTTACCGGAGTCTAAACATCGACATGTTGAAAGACGTGGTGGGCATCCCGGGTATCACTCTGAAATACTTGTTTCAGACGCTGCCTGGAGATGTGCACTTTACCTGGGTGGGGCCTGGACACGCCGATTTGCACGAAGAGATGAGGGGACAGTTGGTGACCGTCTATGATTTTTCACCGGTATCACGAAAAGGGAGTGACTCGGGTGCGAGGCGGTAAACTAACTTCTTGTTTACTGGGCTTCGATTGCAACGCCCTGTACCTGTGGGCGTTGATGAGGGAACACCCTTCAGATCGGTTCGTCAGGCGTCGCAAGTCGAAGGGGTTTCGGGCCGAAAGAAATGACAAATTCGGGTATCAGGCCAGGGAATGGTTAGAATGGGTGGCTCATATGGAAGCTAGGACGATCAGGCACAAGTTCAATGGAAAAGAAAAGAGTCTGGGAGAGCGGAAAGTTCGGGTGGACGGGTGGGACCAAAATGGCAACATTTGCTTTCAATACCACGGTTGCTTACATCACGGTCATCGCTGTAGTTTGACTGACGGCTATCAAACACACCCTCTCAGCGGTTCGTGAAACAAAAGTGCCCCAAAGTGAAAAACCCCTTTTCGGACGAGGGCGACGAAGTGACCGTCTCTCGGGTGATTGAGGCTGTGAAGGACGGGTCACTGTTCGGTATCATCCAATGCGACATCCATGTACCCGACAGACTGAGAGAGCATTTTTTCCGAACTCCAACCCGTATTCAAGAACGCAAATGTGTCCAGAGATGACATCAGACCGTTCATGCGAGCATACGCCGAGGAGCACCACCTCTTGACTCAACCGAGGTGCGTACTGGTCGGCAGTTTTTTTCGGCGAGTCCATCATGTTCATCACCCCTCTATTGCGGTGGTACTTGTCGCACGGGCTGCGCGTCACCGACATCCAGCAAGTGGTCGAGTACCGACCGTCGAGCTGTTTCAGGCGGTTCGGAGAGGTCGTGTCCGACGCCAGGAGGCAAGGGGACGCCCATCCGGACCGTCAAATTCTGGCCGAGTCGTTTAAGCTGATGGGTAACAGCGCCTACAGAAAGACGGTGACCAATCTGACCACTCACAGGGACGTGCATTTCGTGTGTCCCGACAAGGCGGCGCGATTGGTCAACAAACCGCTGTTTCAAAAACTGACCCCGTTGGCCGACAATCTGCAAGAGGTGGAGACGAGCCTTTGCAGATCGGTTTTTTCGTCTACCAGTACGCCAAACTGCGCATGCTAGAATTTCATTACGACCTGGTCGATCGGTTCGTGTCCAGATCCGACTAGCAGTTGTGTGAGATGGACACAGACTCGTTGTACATGGCATTGAGCGGCCCGGACTTGGAATCAGTGGTCAAACCAAAAAAAAAAAAAAGAAAAAAAATTCTATCGGACGTACGATCAATGGTTTCCCAGCAGGGTGTGCGAGGAGCACAGAGATCAATTCGTGGCCTCTTTGGGAAAAAAAAGACGGGGAGGGGAGGGCTTGTTGCATGGCTAGGAGAATCCATGACAAACGAGAGCCCGGGCTGTTCAAAGAAGAGTATAAGGGGGACGGAATCGTGGCGTTGTGCTCCAAAACCTACTTTTGTTTCGGCCCCAACAAAAACAAAGCCAGTAGCAAAGGCCTGAGCCATAGACAAAACGAACTGACAAAAGACAAGTACTTGGCCGTCCTTCAGACGAAAGAAAGCGGACAGGGAACGAACCTAGGATTCTAAACGGACGGAGTTCAAATCCGCACGTATTCGCAGACTCGCGGTGCCTTGTCCTATTTCTACCCAAAACGCATGGTTGCCTCCGACGGGGTGAGCACCGGTCACATCCTGATCTAGATCTCTCTCCCCTTGTGATACCTGTGTTTGGTGTGTGTGTGTGTGTGTGTGTGTGTGTGTGTGTGTGTGTGTGTGTGTGTGTGTGTGTGTGTGCGTGTGTGTGTGTGCATAATTTGTGTGTGCGTGCGTGCGTGTGTTATGATGTGAGTGCGTGCGTGTGTAAAGGGTAGCGGTTGTTTCGTTATTTGCAATAACATATTGCTTTCCGGTTGCTTGATGATGACAACATTTATGCTAAGTGTTTATTAATGATGCTTTGATGTGAGCTCTGAGGTTTTTTTCGTTTTGCCCTGATGATTTGTTTCAGATATCATGCTGACGTTTTCTTTTTTTTATGTGAAATGTTTGCTGATATGTGTTGTTTAGCATGGTTGAAAAATCTTTTTGTTTATGAGCCATAATGATGATTTTTTTTTATCGTTGTCAACTGTTGGGCTCTTTCGCCTATGAGTCGTAATGATGATGATAATGCTGTTGTAAACTTTAAAAAAAAAATTTTGATGATGATGATGATATGTATTGTTTAACATAGTCGTCAACTCTTTCGCTTAAGAGCCATAATGATGATGTTGATTATAATATAGCTGTCAACTGTTGGGCTCTTTTCGGATAGGAGTCATGATAGAGCTGCTTTCAAGTTTGTTTCTAAGAACCTTAACAATAATATTGACTTGTATGGGTTTTTTTTAATGAGCTCTTATTTCGCTTTCGTATAAGAGCTCTTCCTTGTATGTATTGATGATGCTATTTTGGGTTTTTCGGCACGCACACACGCGCACGCGCATACCAACCGACATGAGCATGCATGCTCCAAACTCGTACTGCTCTCTCTCTCTCTCTCTCTCTCTCTCTCTCTCTCTCTCTCTCTCTCTCTGATGCAGGCAAGCAAACCAAACCTCTCTCTCTCTCTTCCACTCGTGGTAACACACACACACACACACACACACACACACACACACACACACACACACACACACACACACATGCGCACATACACAAATGCACGCACGCACGCGCACGCATACACGCATCTCTCTTTCTCTCTCTCTCTCTCTCTCTCTCTCTCTCTCTCTGATGGGCTTTAATAGACCAGTGGACAAACTTACAAACTCTCTCTCTCTCTCTCTCTCTCTCTCTCTCTCTCTGATGGGCCCTTAATAGACCGGTCATTAACCGAGCATCGTCCACCCGGGAGGTAATAGCCCGTCATTAGCCGCTTCCGCGGGCGAGGCGAGGCTTTCGTGGCTGCCATCTGGACATCACGTAATCTACATACGGGGCATAAACGCAAACATGGCGGCCTCCCTTAAAGCCGCCATCTTAGATGACGTGGCCGCAACATACGGGCATCAATTAATATGGCGCCGTCCTTACGGCGGCCATCTTGGCGTCACCTGATCGATTACGCCAATGGCTGAACGCCATCTTAGATGACGTGGCCACCACATACGGGCATCGACCAATATGGCGCCGTTCATAAGGCGGCCATCTTGCGTCACGTGACCAAGATGACGGCGATATAATGTAGGTGAAACTGTCCAAAAAACGTGCCAGAAGTTGACACCGGAAGTCCATGGGCGCCGCCATGTTGGCCACGTGGTGCATGGGCGCCGCCATCTTGGTCACGTGACACAAGATGGCCGCCTCCAACCAATATGGCGCCGCCCATGAGGCGGCCATCTTGCGTCACGTGACCAAGATGGCGGCGCCCATGCACCACGTGGCCAACATGGCGGCGCCCATGGACTTCCGGTGTCAACTTCCGGCACGTTTTTTGGACAGTTTCACCTACATGATATACTACTAATACAAGCCTGCAATTGTTCGAACGTAATACAAGCTCGCAATTGTTCGAACGCGATACAAGCCCGCAATTGTTCGAACGCGATACAAGCCCGCAATTGTTCGAACGCAATACAAGCCTGCAATTGTTCGAACGTAATACAAGCTCGCAATTCTTCGAAAGTAATACAAGCCCGCCATTGTTCGAACGCGATACAAGCCCGCAGTTGTTCGAACCCGATACAAGCTCACAATTGTTCGAACGTAATACAAGCTCGCAATTCTTCGAAAGTAATACAAACCCGCCATTGTTCGAACGAGATACAAGCCCGCAGTTGTTCGAACCCGATACAAGCCCGCAGTTGTTCGAACCCGATACAAGCTCGCAATTGTTCGAACGCAAGACGAGCTGGCAATTGTTTCAACGCGAGAGCAGCCATAACAGTAGACAAAGAGCGCTTTTCTATGAAGCTGTTCTTTAACTCTCAACAGTGTTTCAGATTTTTGCATTTTGCATGACGGATGTTCTTTTTGTCGTAACATTCTGCACATTATTTCTAAAATGATATTTTTGTGATGAATGTGTCTATTCTGCTTTTTTTTTTTTTTTAGGCGATATATTGCTTCAGATAATGAAAAATGTTATTTTGAATACCATAATTCCGGGAAGAAAACCGTCGATCACCGGTGATCGAAATTCAAGGGAAAGAACTGAAGAGCAGCCAGCACGGATGCGAGTAAAAACATGTTTGCGGTTAGTTCTGCTCCAAGATGAGTTTCGTGTATTTCTAAAGAATGAGAATCGATGCATTGATTAAACGGGGCCAGAAAGTAAAATAGAATATAATGCAATGTAGCACGACAATAGTAAAGAACGGAAAAATTAAAGCATAGAAAGGGAGAAAAAAAATGGTAATCCAGCGTGTGAGAAAACCACAAATCCGTTGAATGAGTTTCACACCATGAAACTTTTTTGTTTGTTGTCGTTCTGTCCCCTGCACCACACGTAAATGGTAGTGTGAATACTATCTGATTGAGTGGTACAATAAACCGAGGTCCTATGTGCAGCATGTACTTAATGCACTTAACAAAGAAACAAATAACGCGCGGTCATGGAATCACGGAAATAGTCAGCGGTAGAATTTCCTAGGAAAGTCACTTTGACTGAGAGACGTAAACAACGTACGTGGACAAAATAATTATACAAAAACATAATATAAATGGTGTCATACTATGACTACACGCACACAGCCCTGATTCTACACAAAGACGCGTCTGTCGTGACAATTCCATGATGCGCTACAATGCGATAGATAAGCACAGAATCGAAACAGGCTACGAACTATGTCCACTACTTAAGAGAAAATTTGTTCTAGAGACCAAAACAAACAAAGAGGAGTAATTATGATTATACATGTCCTGACCAAGAGAGTTGTAGGTTTAATACAGCAAATATTCGCCTTGGCTTCAGGCTGTGACATAGGCTAGAACATCAAGGCTACATCAAAATGTTGCTATGCTCTGCATACTTATGCCGGCATTGTCTTCAGTCGTGACAAGCTCCTAGCATAACACCCTCAGTCTCCAAAATCCCTCGAAGTCGGAGTGTGGCTGCCCATGTGGCGGGGTTACCCAAAACGGTCGCACACGTAATGTTCTCATCCCTAGCTGATGCATTTGTATCATAGTGTTCAAGTACTTCGGCTGTATCACCA
>CM065718.1:83528565-83543565 GCA_033310375.1 Conus canariensis
AGTAGTAGTAGTAGTAGTAGTAGTAGTATAGTAGTAGAAGCAGTAGTAGCAGCAGCAGCAGCAGCAGCAACACTACTACCACTACTACTACTACGACTACGACTACTACTACTACTACAAAAACGGCAATGACGACAGCGAGAGCTACCAACTTGCTATTCTAGGAGCAACGTTTTACTTAATTAATGAAAAGGAGAAAAAAAAAAAACAAAAAAAAAAACCGACTCACTGAAAGTCTTGAACAGAGGTTGACCACTGGGCGGAATTGTCTGTCCAACACCATTGAACATTGCAGTGGACAAGCCGGGCGTTTCAGAAGCACACCAAAATAGTCCTGGAGGAACACGTGTCAAAGTGTGCGCAGGGTAACCTTTTCAGACTAGGATTGAGGTCGGAGACCTGTTAGAATTCTGTACTGTCCAATCGTCCAGTCGTCCGTCCTGGCACCTCGGCGATCTACTGCCGTGAAACAGCGAGGGAGGGTGTGATGGTCGGGAGGGCTGTGGAACAGCGCGAGGGCAAAGGTGTAGAATGTAAAAGAGGGTGGAGTGAGTGGGGTCTGTGTGTTTGTGTCAGCAAGTGTTGAATACACCACGCACACTCTGGGACTTGGACATCACACGTTCATGTCTGGCATCAAGTAGTTCTGCAAATGCAGTGGCAGCTCGGAACACGTGTCCAGCATCAGCTTGGCCGTCAAGTAGGCCTATGTCCACTTCCACCTAAATGTCTGGCACACGACGATTTAATCCAGCGCACCCTGATTCTGAAAGGTCTCTACGCAGACATCTTAGCAGCAATCCAAAAAAAAAAAAAAAAAGAAAAAAGAAAAAAGAAAGAAAAAAAAAAGAAATTAAATGAGCAAAAAGAAACTAAAATCTAAACAATTACTGCAATCAAACTGAGGTTATAACATGTTTGAGCTGACTTTCGACAGTGACAGCAATGAGGTTGGGAACTACAAAAAGAATTGTCTTTGTCTGATTGCACGTCGTTACACTAGTGATGCCTCTGTCTTCTATAGAATCGGTTCGAAACCAGACACATTCAACACGTTTGTAATTATCTCGATACCGTTTCGAACTTGATCCTTTGAGTCGTACTTTGTGTTGTACCATTCACGATCATAATCTATCACTCTCAAGCTTCCCGTGATAAATTACACCATGTCCAAGTAGTGATATTTTCTTTCTACGCTAGGTCGAATGGCAACGGTGCACAAGTGACTAGAAATAAGTGTGCGGACATACTAAATCGTTTCAAAGCTTGATCTTTTCACTTTTATTCTCCACAGTGTCATGGTCTACTTATTTCCAGTTTGTCATTTATTCTAAGGTGGTCACATCGTTTTGTCAGAACCGCGAGGCTGATAGCCCTCTACAGGAATGGAAACTATGAATTCATCTTTCTTTCATCTCAACGTCCATCTTTATCACCACGCAAACGCTTTACTGTAGGGACGTGTGGAATGACACTCAGTGCTGCGCGCGCGCGCGCGCGCGTGTGTGTGTGTATGTGTGTGTGTGTGTGTGTGTGTGTGTGTGTGCGCGCGCGCGCGCGTGTGTGTGTTTGTGTGTGTGTGTCTGTCTGTCTGTGTGTGTGCGTGCGCGCGTGCGTGCGTGCATGCGTTCGTTCGTTCTTTAATTTAACGTCTATCCACCTAACAGTGATCTTAGACAGTATGTAAGTGTTATGTGTGTGTGCATGTGATGTTTTTGGGTGTATGCATGCGAACGGTTGGTGTTGATTTTGGGCGTACGTAGGTATGTATAATGCAATTAGGCCTAGATAAAATAAATAATAATTAACCCCCCCCCCCCCCCAAAAAAAAAAAAAAAACTAAAAAAACTTTGAAAGAAACACTAAATAAGCAACTAACACAGGATGGGGAAAATAACAGACGTTAAAGTAAATGTCCAACTGGGCTCTTAATCAGTCCATGAACAACTTCAAAAATGTTTGATTCGTTGGAGATGACGTCTTCAAAGGCTGACATCGACGGTTCAGTGTTCAACAACCAAGCAGGTAAGTAGGGCTTCATTCTATCGCACAAAAAAGTAGATGGAACGGAGTGATTTGCTGGCCACAAATACAAGTCACATGTTTACAGAATTTGGTTTTAAAGGCATCAAGCCTCAATCTAAAAATCAAACTTTTTAAAATCCACTCTTGGTAGAGATTCTTGATACCTGTTTTATTGTCTGATATCTTGTTAAATAATATCCCCTTTTTGTTTCTGGTGCCTTTTCTCTTATTTGAAATAGAGTTCCAGGATACGTCTTTTAAAAGACTATAACTCTCATGTAAGGATAAAGGAATGCATATCTTTGTTAAATCAGTCTCAGTGATAGCAGCCTTTTTGGCTAATTGGTCTACCCTCTCATTCGCAGATTATCCACAGTGTGATGGAACCCAACAAAAATCGACATAGGAACCACGTAAATGCAAAAAATGAATTAAGTGGTAGACTTCTGATATGAGTTCTGCTCTCACACTTGTATTCGAAAATTTTAGAGCTTGTAGGACTGATTTTGAATCAACGCAAAGTAGTATTTGAAATGCAGCAAATTGAAAATCAAGAAGAAAGTTTAATGCCATAATAATGGCAACAAGTTCTGCAGTAAATATGGAAATATTCTTACCAAGGTGGTAACCTTTCTCTATTTTTAAGGATGGAATTATGAATGGTGAACCAGACAAATGATTGTCTAGTACAGAACCATCTGTATAAATTTTAAGGTGATTTATATAAGTTTCATTTATATGTGATTTAACATACGTTGGCAGCAAGGGTCCATCACTTTTTTAAAAACTTGTATAGTCTATGTCATAATTTGCTCTACTAAGTTCCCATTCCGGGATAGTGCTAAAAGACACCCGAGGAGCTACGTTTTGAGGGGCAGTGCCTGCTTTTGTAAATAAGTCAGATGTGTATGAGGCTATCGATTTTAGAGAATCGATTTTTTGTGCCCGTTTAGGAAAATTTATTTCTGATTTTAATTCAGTTTCACTGGTATTAAGATTGTGTAGTGTATGACTTCTTAAAATATATTTTGCACATGCAAGTTTCACATTTTCTTCAAAAGGCAATATTCCGATCTCCATATAAGTTCTTAAAGTTGATGTATGAACCGGGACACCAAGAGCTTTCTTGTAAGCTTTACTATCAATACTCTGCAACTTTTTAATTAAACATTTTGGGGCTGAGAAAAATGTCTCCTGGGCATAGGGTAATTTTGATCGTACAAGCGCAGTAGCTAAATGTGTTAATACTTTACTGTCTTTACCCCATGATTGTTGACTCACCATTTTCAACAAATTTAAAATTTTCTTAGCTTTTGTTAGAATAGTTTGTATGTGATAATTCCAGCTCAATTTAGAAGTTAAATTTACTCCTAAAAATTCTACGACTTTTTTATATTCAAGGCATAATCCATCTATTTGAAATGAAGGCAGAGGATTAGGATCATAACCAGTATTGAACAGAACCATATGCGATTTTTCAGCTGAAAGGGCCAATCCATTTTCAGTCATGTGCCTACTAATTTTATCTAGTTCATTTTGATATATCTTTTTAATATAGTTGATTGATCTAACTGGTGTGTGACGTTTTAAAGTAACTTTCATCCATATACAGATATCATCCGCATATTGTACTAGTTCAACATTTTTTTATAATGATTTAGGAAGATCATGGATCAAAATATTAAACAGGATAGGAGCTATCACAGCTCCTTGCGGGATTCCCATCTGGATATGTCTTTCATTAGGATATACATTTCCTACCTTCGTCTGTATTGTTCTACCACTTAAAAAGGTTTTTAAGTAATTGTACATACACCCCGAGAGACCTATTAACTTCAAATTGTTCAGAAGTTTTGAATGCCAGACTTGGTCATATGCCTTTCTAATGTCAAAAAACGTGGCAAGTACATTTTTCCTATGTGCGAACTGATATTTAACCTGTGTTGTAATTTTTACAAGATGGTCAGCTGTAGATCTACCCTTTCTAAAGCCAGCCTGTTGTATTGGTATTATACCATTTTTTTCACAATGATGTTCAAGTCTTTTTAGAATAATCCTTTCCATAAGTTTTCCCACATGTGAAGTGAGAGCAATTGGCCTATAGTTGTTTTTGTCTGATTTTGACTTGCCCTCTTTAGGGATAGGGGTTACAATTGATTTTTTTTCCACAAAGATGGTTGAAGCCCTTCAGACCAACATTTCTGAAAAAAATAAGTTCAGAAACATTGTGAAATTAACTGGCAAATGCTTTATCATTTCATTGGAGATCGCATCTGGTCCCACTGATTTTCTTTTCGAACCAATAGAGAAAATTGCATCCTTTACTTCTCGAAATGTAAGGGGAGCATTTGTGGAGTGACTGTTAATGGGACTTTTTTCATGCGTTTCCTTATCCTCCATTTTCTCTCTGTATATCTTTTGTTTTTCTGTCAGGCCCTCCCTGTTGCTATTTTTTGCAAAAATATTTGCAAATGCTTCAGCCTTTTCAAATTTCGAAGGACACTCATTATTTTCTAATGTTATGGGATATTCAGGAAGACTGATTCCATTTTTTTTATGTCTTTCAATTTTTTCCATGTTTTCTGAAGATCTTTGTGGTCATGTACTTCACTTTCACAGAAATTTGACCAATATTGCTCCTTGACTTTTTCAATTACTCTGTTACTATGATTTTTTGCTCTGTTCTTTTCAACAATTTTGTCAGGATCTTTCTTATCTTTTAAATATATTTTATAGGCCTGCATCTTTTTTTCTCTTTCTTCTTCACAAGTAGCATGTAGCATTCTACCATACATTGCCTGCATATTTGTTTGATGAGTGAGTGTGTGTATGTGTGTGTGTGTGTGTGTGTGTGTGTGTGTGTGTGTGTGTGTGTGTGTGTGTGTGCGCGCGCGCGCGCGCGTACGTGTGAGTGTGTACGTTATGCACTGATGAGAACGTGTGTATGTGAGTGTGTGTGCACGCGCACGTCTTTGTGTGTGGCTGTATGTATGCCTGTGTATAAATGTATACATTATGTTGGCTTGTGTGTTAGATATACCTGGATATTCTGTTTTGTGAAGGCACACCACATTCATCATTGCAAGTGTTAATTGAGGTCAGACCTGCACTTTGGAGACATACAAGTTCCCTGTATAACGAGTGTTCATAGCCTTCATCGTTCTCATAGTCAGTATACTTAGTAGTGCGCTATTCAAACATTGGTCTATTGTTTATATAACATTGTTCTTTTCGTGTTTTCTTTGAATGTATAGTTTATTTGTTAAGAAGATGATGTTCCCCAATGTGGGCTATTTCGTATTTATTACTACTGTAATAGGTCACTCTCAATATCAATCAATCTTGTTTGGTGGAGAATGTGCCGTGAAAACCTATAATTTGCATAACAGCAGTTATGTTACAACTTGCAATCTACCATGAAAGCTAAGCAAAATGATTGTTTCAAAATATTTCAATGGAATGCCAGATCACTTCCCAGTAATTTATTATCTTTTGAAAATCATGTTCTGGAGGGAAACCACTCTGTGCTAGCACTTCAGTCTCTGAATGTGGAAAAGCACAGACTACCTAATTTGGAGAATTATTTCTACCCTCCACTTTACACAGTCAGTGAATCAAACAAAAAAGTCCAGACTGTGCTATACATCAGACGGGACCTGGAATTTACTAGGATCGTTCCATTTCCGGTGCCACAGGAAGATGAAGGTGTATTTGCTACAGGTGCTGTAATCAAAGTGAACAAAGACTCAGTTTACAATATACTTTCTGTATATTATCCTAATGGACCCCAAGAGGATAATACAGACTGGATGAAGAATACAAATTTTACAAGTAAGAAATGGATCATTGTTGGCGACTTTAATGCTCATGCGCCATTTTGGGATTCTGAGTGCTCTAAAGTTTCATCCAACAGATTCGTTGAAAATATTATTGATTCCTCTTTAGTTTTATTAAATGATGGTCGAATCACAAGAATTCCAGATGTTTCAACTCACAAACCTAGCACGATAGATTTATCCTTAGTTTCACCTAGCATTGCAGTAAACTGTAATTGGTCTATAGGAGAAGATTGTTTGGGAAGTGATCACCTCCCCATTACTATAATCTTTAATGATGACATAAATAATGATGTAACAGACATCGAAGACAAAATTCCAAAGTTTAATTATAAACTTGCCAACTGGGATGCCTACCAGATTTTTCTTGCATCGTATAACACAACATTTATTGAGAATGATGATGTTAATTTATTTTATTCTAATTTCAGCAAAGTCATACTGTTAGCAGCCGAGCATTCTATCCCTAAATGTAAATTTAAAAAGATTGGTAAATATATGGGTAATGTATGGTGGACGGAAGAATGTAGACTAGCTGTTAAATCAAAGCGAATAAGTTACAAGGCTTGGTTACGAAATAAGACAGAAGAAAATTTTGTCTTTATGAAGTAAGAAAAGAACAAATGTAATAAAATTATTGCTCAAGCTAAAAGAAATACTGGGCAGAATTTTGTGAGACCGAAGTAAAAGAATCGAAGGATATGTTTAAAGTTTGGAAAAAAGTAAAACAAATGAAAAATTGTTACAAAACACAAGCTTTCCCTGTAAAATTAACAACAGAATTTCCAAGCACAATGGATAAGGCGGAAGCTTTCTCCCATTTCTTTTCGGAAAATAGTCGAGCTGTAAATCTTCAAGCAGAAATCAAGTACCATAGACAAAAAGAGGAACAAAAAGAACAATATAAGAGTCCCATACCAGACAATAATAACTACTTAAATTCTCCATTACAATCATCAGAACTTCTTGAAGCGATAGAATCCATTACATCTTATGATTCAGCAGTGGGCCTAGATGGTATTTCTTACGAGCTTCTTCGTCACTTACCTTCTTCGTGGAAAATATTACTACATTCGTTGTTCCAAAAATGTTGGACGTACGGCACTATTCCTACAATCTGGAAAAGTTCAGTGGTAGTACCAGTACCAAAAGAAGGTAAAACGAGAACATCTGTAAATAGCTATAGACCCATTGCTTCAACATCCCATGTCGGTAAACTTCTTGAAAAAGTTGTACAAACACGTCTATTATATTATTGTGAAAAAAATGACATTATTCCAGTCCAGCAAGCTGGATTCAGAAAAGGGCGTTGCACAACTGATCATTTAGTGAAACTAACTTCTCATATAAAAAAGCAATTTTCACGCAGAAAAAGTACATTAGCTACATTCTTTGATGTAAAGAAAGCATATGACCGTGTTTGGCATGCTCGATTATTGTATAAACTGAAAAATATTGGTATTTCTGGGAATATGTATGATTAATATAAAAAAACTTTCTAGAAGGAAGAAATATATGTACACGAATTGGAAAAATATATTCATCATTCAGGAAAATAGATATGGGCATTCCTCAGGGATCTGTTATTGCACCTTTATTATTTACTATCCTTATACATGACCTCCCAAAGGCATTATCAAAATCCACCAATGTAGTGCAGTATGCAGATGATATTGCCATTTGGATTAATACTTTATTAAGGAAGCACTCGAATAAAAGGGCAGTAAAATTTGTGCAGTGGTTAAAGCGCGAGTCATTAAGTGGAAAATGAGCATGTCCAGAGGGTCATGGGTTCGAATCCCAGCCATGGCTCGTCCCAAGATGGGAAAAAAAAGGGGCAGCAGAGGGACATCCGGAGTCATGAACCGGGTGTGGCCCAACCCCCTAGAGTGTCAGGAGATAAGGGCCGAAACACTTGCTTGAAGGGGGCTTCTCTTCTGAGGACTCTCTGCTGCCACGCTCTCCACGAGTTTCTTTCTACTGATGCATGGGTAAACCATTGACTTCCGGGAATAGGCCGGAGGACGTCCGGGAAAGACCGGAGGACACTGGGAAAGACCAGAACCAAGGGCTCTGTGGGCTGGCTCCCCACTTTGCCTTAAACATGTGGCTACTAAAAATAAAAGGAAAAGATGCTCCCAGGATTCACCGAAAGGGGGAGAGAATGATGAATCCATCGGTGCTCAACCAATCATGACTGCAAATCCCAAACGGACTATGAACATGGACCAAATGGAATATCCATGTGTCTGTGGAAAGCGTTTCGCTACCACCCGTGGCATGAAGATCCACAGAACAAAGATGGGATGTGTGAAGACTCATCTGAATGAGCGGCAGCGCACTGCATCAGCAGATAAGACGTCGGAAGACCAAGGCCAGGATTTAAACCACAGTGCCAAGGACATCCACGCTGTTGGTTCGGATGAGGAATTTGCACAGGCCCTCGATGCCAGGCGCCTGAAACTCAACCTGCCCGAGCAAACGAAACTGAAGATTGGGAGAAACTGGATGCAAAAATCGTCCAAAGACTCGATGCACTGATAGGGAAAAGCACCCTGGAACACAAACTAGCCACATATGGGGACATTGTGTATGCCACATGTAGAGACGCCTATGGAGCAAAACTACCCAAAGAGAAAACACCTCCAAAGAAATCCAGACGCCAAGAAAAGATGGACAAGATCAGGGTCCAAAAGAAAAACCTCAAGATGCAAATGAAGACCGCACTGCCAGCTGAAAAACAAGGCTTGGAAAAACTGTGGAAAGACCTGAAAGAAAAACACAGTGCCCTCAGCAAAGCGGAATCTGCGAGGAAGAGGAAGAGCAAAAAGAAGAAGACACAAGAGCGCTTCTTCAGAGACCCCTTCCAGTTTGCCAGAACACTGTTTGAGCAGCCAAAATCTGGGACCCTAAGTGTGGACAAAGGAGTTCTTGAGCAGCATCTGAGGAAAACATACTCTGACCCACAGAGCAAAGCACCACTCGACATTCAAGGTCTGGTGTGGCCAACCAACCCTGAGGAACAGTTCAATGGCAAGCCTCCAACGTTGGCGGAAATCAAGAAGGTGGTCGACAAAGCCAGAGCCAAATCATCACCAGGGCCAAACGGAATACCTTACCAGCTTTACAAGAAATGTCCCAAGGTGCTGGAGTGGCTCCACAGGCTGCTGCGATCGGCTTGGAGAAACCAGAAGATCAGCGGCCAGTGGATGACGGCAGATGGTGTGTACATCCCCAAAGAGCAAAACTCAAGTGACATTAGCCAGTTCAGGCCAATATCACTACTGAACGTCGAAGGGAAAATCTTCTTCTCTGTCATGGCAGCAAGGCTGACCAAGTACCTGATGGAAAACAAGTACTTGGATGTGTCAGTCCAGAAAGGTGGCATCCCAGGCGTGGCGGGCTGTGTAGAACACGCCACAATGATCTGGGACGCAATCCAAAAAGCAAAAACAGAAAAGAGAGACCTGGACGTAGTGTGGCTTGATCTGGCAAACGCATATGGATCTGTGCCCCATGAGATGATACAGTTGGCTCTTGAGATGTACCATGTGCCAAAGAACATCCGCGACATGCTCAAGAAGTACTTCAATGGCTTCTCAATGCGGTTCTCTACCAAGGAGTACACAACAGACTGGATCAACTTGGAAGTGGGTATTGCAATGGGCTGTGCGATTTCCCCAATACTGTTCGTGCTGGCAATGGAACTCATCTTGAAAGCAGCAACAAACAACGCGAGACAAACAGACCTTGGCGATGGATACAAGATGCCTCCTCTCAAGGCCTTCATGGATGACACTACAGTGATTTCATCCAGAGAAGACGAGACACGTCATGTGCTGGAGAGGCTGGACGACATAGTTGCCTCATCCAGAATGAAGTTCAAGCCAAAGAAATCACGGAGTCTCTCACTGAGGAAAGGAAAAGTGGCCGGATCTGTGGTCTTCAGTGTTGCCAACCAGGCCATTCCAACAGTCACAGAAGAACCAGTCAAGAGCCTTGGAAGATGGTATGATGATACGCTGAAAGACACACAAAGAGCAAAAGAAACCAAGCAGATGGCGGAGGAAGGCTTGGAGACCATTGACCACTGTGGGCTCCCTGGCAAATACAAGGTCTGGTGTCTGCAGTTCATGCTGATACCAAAGCTGCTATGGCCTCTGATGATATACGACATCTGCACCAGCATAGTGGAGGCAATGGAAGCCAAAATCAACAAGTTCACAAGGAAATGGCTTGGTGTCCCACCCTGTCTGACTGACATAGCGCTGTACTGTCGCCAAGCAAAGCTGAAACTACCCCTGAAATCCATCCTGGAGGAATACAAAGCAGGGAAGATCAGACTTCAAAGCATGCTGGAGGACTCAGGAGACAAGGTGGTAGAAGCAATCAAGCCCCAGCTGAAGACAGGCAGAAAATGGAAAGTTCAAGAGGCGATGGATTCTGCAAAAGAAAGTCTCAAGATCAGAGAAATAACAGGACACACACAGACCAACAGACAAGGACTGGGGGTGACCAAAACTGAATGGTGGTCAAAGGCCAAAGGAAAAGCCAAAAGAGACATGATGATTCAGGAGATGAGAAAAGAAGAAGACCAAAAAAGACTCCAAAAAGCAGTCCAGCAGAGCCAGCAAGGGCAATGGACAACGTGGGAGAATGCACTCCAAAGAAGTCTCACTTGGAATGACATTTGGCACATGGCCCCTCTCAGGATCAGCTTCATTCTCAGATCTGCATATGACCTTCTGCCCTCAAATGCAAACCTGGTGAAGTGGGGGAAAACAGACGATCCTGCATGCCCCCTCTGCCATGAAAAACAAACAGTGGAGCATGTCCTAAGCTCATGTAAAGTAGCCCTGGCTCAAGGAAGGTACACATGGAGGCACAACCAAGTGCTCAAAGAAATTGTACAAGTAGTCTGGGCTAGTACCAACACCACAAAAGGGAAAATCAGGACTCCAAAAGCACCCGCAACATTCTTCACGGCAGGAGGCAGCAAATCATGGCCAAGAACAACAGTGCCACTCGAAACATGCAGGCAGAGTCTGCTGGACGGGGCAGATGACTGGGAGTGCACTGCAGACCTCCCAGAATGGAAGAGTCACCCAGAGATCATCAGCAAGAGTGGCATGAGACCAGACATAGTAGTCCACTCTAAGTCAACCAAGCAGCTGATCATGATCGAGCTCACGGTGCCATATGAGAACAGAATGGAGGCAGCTCAAATCTACAAGACTGAAAAGTATGCTGATCTGGCAAACAGCCTGAGGAGAGAAGGCTATCAGGTCAAAGTCCTCACTGCAGAAATTGGAGCTAGGGGGTTTGTAGGAACGTCTGCATACAGCCTCATGAAAAAGCTCTCAGTTGCAGGGAAGGAAAAAACCAGAGCCCTGAAAGCAATGGCAGAAGCGGCAGAGAGGTGTTCAAGCTGGATCTGGTCAAGGAGGAACAAAAATGAACTTCATAAGGCTTAATTTCCCTACAAATATCAGGTGTCCCTGTGGCTCAGTGGTTAAAGCGCGAGTCATTAAGTGGAAAATGAGCATGTCCAGAGGGTCATGGGTTCGAATCCCAGCCATGGCTCGTCCCAAGATGGGAAAAAAAAAGGGGCAGCAGAGGGACATCCGGAGTCATGAACCGGGTGTGGCCCAACCCCCCTAGAGTGTCAGGAGATAAGGGCCGAAACACTTGCTTGAAGGGGGCTTCTCTTCTGAGGACTCTCTGCTGCCACGCTCTCCACGAGTTTCTTTCTACTGTGCAGACAATCTATCAAGGAGAATTGGACAGATTATCTGCTTACATGAAAGAGAACGGTCTTGAATTATCTGGTGAGAAAACTTGTTTAATGCTTTTTAATAATGGCGAAAACCCAAAAGCTCTGCCCAACCTTATTCTTGACGACAATGTTCTACAATATAAGCAAACAGTCAAATTCTTAGGAGTGTTTTTAACACCGAAGCTGAACTGGAAAAAACATATTGAAAATTTGATAGATAAAGCTAGGAAAAGATTAAATTTGCTCAAAATTATATGTTGTCAACCATGGGGTCAAGACTGTACTGCACTTTTACATTTATATACATCGTTAGTCCGATCAAAATTAATATATGGACAGGAAGTATACTTCTCTGCATCTAACTACCTTTTAAAGAAACTGCAAAGCTTAGATAGTAAAGCTTTAAAATTAGCTTTGGGTGTTCCAGTGCACACAAACACAATGAAATGCTGTAAGGAGACAAACATTTTACCTCTAATGAACAACGAACGTTGGATGTGTCCAAATACGTTGTAAGAGGCCTATCTGTAAAAAACTCTGCTACTGATGAAATTCTTATGGATTCCAACAAGGAATACCCCAAAAGGTCTAAAAATATATCATACATAGAGCCAATTAGAAATTTCACTTGTGAGCTTATGTCAGAATGTAGTATTGATACTGATGCAATTTCGGAGGTACCCATTTTTCCTCAAATGCCCCCATGGGAGCATCTCAACGCAAAAATTGATGATGAATATACTACTTTGAAGAAAGATGACAATGTAAATATTCTAGTAAATGAAGTTCGAGAACATCTCGAAAAGACTTATCCAAATCATTTGAAAATATTTACAGATGGTTCAATAATGGAAACGTCTGACAGTGGTGCTGGATTCACTATACCATCCTTAAATGTGCAAAAGTCTTTCTATCTAGGCAGAGAATTTTCGATTTATACATCAGAGCTATATGCAATTATGAAAGCTCTGAATTATATCTTATATGACACGCCAGTATCATTTTATAGTGTGCTATTTTGTGTTGATTCAAAATCAGTTTTACAATCATTAAAGCACTGGAACTCTAAAATTAGAACTGATATTCTTTTTGAAATTAAGCATCTATTACATTGTTTACTTTCCCGAGGTATAGCAGTTGATTTTTGCTGGGTTCCTTCACATTGTGGCTTAAAAGGGAATGAATTAGCAGACAAACTGGCAAAACAGGGAGCCTGTACAATTTTTGAAACACCCTTCAACAAAGTCTTAAATTTTTCTCCGCATGAATTGATCCAGCGATTGGAAAAGAATATGCGGAAGAAACATCTTAATGAGAATTTATTCGTCCTGCCATCATGTCCAAGGTATCTAGCCAGATTAATTCATAAATTACGGTTAAATACATGGAATACAAAATATTCACGAGGTATAGCGTGTATATGTCAGGAGAATATCTCAATTCGTCACCTTTTATTTGAATGCCCTATACTAACCACAGCTTATAAGGAGAAGAATATTTTTATAAATAATTCTGACCATGTTGATAGTGTGGTAAATAACCCTTGCTTTTTTTTTTTATATTGCTTTGGTTATTGCTCAGTCCCCAGTTGCAAAACTATTGTGAAAAAAAGCCAATTGAGGTTTTTTTTGTTGTTGTTTTTTTTGTTGTTGTTGTTGTTTTTTTTTTGTTTTTTTTTGGGGGGGGTGTGCTGGTAGTACAATGGAATGTACATTGCAGTTTAGGGAGGTGCTGGTAGTACAATGGAATGTACATTGCAGTTTAAAGGTTAAGATCATCTTGCGATGAAAAGACGTTAAATAAAACTACTGAACTTTGTTTGATGCGTCAGAATTGCACCTTGGTATTGAGAGATCAGCTGCATGTAAAACAATATCAACAAAATTCGCGTAGCTTCCGTCAATGTTATCAGACAATATCTCTTCACAATTGTAAGTAGAGAGTACGTTTTCAAATTTATCCCAAACAGCTTTATTATAATTATATTTTGGGATCTTATCTTTAGCGCAGTTTTGAATGGATTGTTTACCCTTAATGGTAATAATTATTGGCAAATGATCACTACCAAGAGGATCTTTGAAGGTAGACCACTCACAGCTTGGAGCTAGGGCAGGAGATATAAGTGTTAAATCAATTGCTGTTGCTCGATGGTGTGAAATATCAGGTATTCTTGTTACACTGCCATCATTTAACAGACTCAATGAAGAGTCTACTATATTTCCAACAAAACGATTGTGTGTTACTATTTTCCATTCATTATCCCAAAACGGGGCATGTGAGTTAAAATCACCTGCTATTAACCATTTTTCATGCTGGTCCGGTATAGTGCGAAGCCATTCTGTGTTTTCATTGTCAGGACCTCTTGGCAAACAAATGGAAACAACGTTTAATGTAAGTAATTCGTTGAGTTTCAGTTTTGCTGCACATGCATTAATGGTTTTAACATTCTTTGAAATGGGTGGCTCTATTTCAAAATATTCAACCTTTTCTTGAATATATAGTGCAGTAGAAACCCTCCTTGTTTCGTTGTTAGTTTGGAATATCGGAGGGTAATAGAAGTTTTGTAATTTTGGAATTTTTTGTTCAGTTGCATTTAAAGACTGTAATATTAACACTTGATACGTATGATCTGAGAGATGTTGAATCAGTTCGTGAATATTTGTTGATATTGATCTGCAGTTCCATTGCAGTATTTTCAAATTCGAATGTTTCGTCATGCTCTCCGAAGAATGAAAAATGTATTGTCCTAAATAGAAAAAAAGCAACTTTTTATAATATTTAAAATAGCAAATAACAAAGATAACAAACTGTGTCAATTAGCCAACTAATATAGTGGTATTCGCAGTAATAAAGAATTAATTTATGGGATTGTTCTTATGATAATCAGATTAATTACAAAGTGATGAGATTACAAGATGGCAACTTGTTCAAAACAAAACTAACAGTCAAGAAGGTGCTGGTATTTTGCAAAAATTATTCCACCCTCTCTCAGAAAGAAATCCCCAGAAAATGGATCAACAATCACTCAGCACAGCAAATCTGTTCATCCATGAACTGGGAGCGAACAACAGGTCGTCGTAGTACATAGGGAAGGGTCTGGGTGGGTGGTGCTGGAACCTGGTTGTTTTCTTGGGCTTCCTCCAGAACAGGTCTCTCACGTGGCGCCCGATGTTAGCTGCCATCTTACTGGTTCCGAGGAAGATGTCGCGGGCTGGTTGGTAGATTGGAATGCCCCACGAAACTGATGTTGTTGAAATCAGCTAGCTGTTGCATGACGAGAGCATTGAACAGTTCTGCTTTGATGTTCAGATCTTTGTTTCTGATAGGGCACACTTTGCTGACCACTACTTTGAGATCAGGATG
>CM065718.1:83553565-83563565 GCA_033310375.1 Conus canariensis
TTTGCCCGTGAAAGGTATGATTGAATGCTTTATTAGAAACAGTATTTTCCTGTATGCCAAATAGTATTGTGTTCTGAAAAAGTTAAACTTGTGTTGATTTCATAAGCCTTGTTAATCACTTTCAGGACTTTTCAAAAATGAACTTTGTAACATGGCAATGTGTGTTTATTAAAAAACGTACTAGAAATGGGTCTACGACATCCCCACCTCCCCTTTTCAATAGTGTAAGGTTAATCGCGGGTTATATAGACCAGCCGCCTTGGCGGAGTGGTTAGTGTCTCGGACTCCCGGTTTGGAGGTCGTAGGTTCGATTTCCGTCAGAGCCATTTATTTGTGCGACTTTGCTGCTCCGACCGGCTCGTACCTACAGTTGAGTTTGCTATGGGCTCAATTGGGAAGACTGGGACCACACAGTCGAGTTAAATCTATTTAATGATGCGTCTCAGAGAGTACTGCTCAAATTTTCTGACCTACACTACATGTGTCTGTATCTCTCGGGCCTGGTTGACTCCCGCACATATCATAAAAGTAAGCGTAGGCTACAGCCCTGTTCGTGCACTTTCAGACCGGAATGGAAACCGTTAGCATCATCGCCATCATCCTCATCCTCATCGATCAATATAAAAAAGAAAGCCTCTAATTCTTTGTCCCTTCATGCCCTGCTCTCATGGTGACCTCCACATCTATGGCCTGGTTTGATTTCGTTGATATCGGATATTCATGGGCGCTGTCGTTGGATAGACGCAGTGGCGCCCTCCGGAGAGAGAACTCACTCACGCTGGCTCCGCGACTAAGCCATTATTGTCGTCAGTAGGGGGTTTAGAAGGTGGTGTTCTGCGTATGCTAGATCACAACAGACACAACTGAACACCATTGAAGTGACTCGGCGGAAGTGCAGTATCTCCTCTGGTGCGTTGCCTCTTGACGACTTGACCCTGACTGTTTCCTGTGTGTTACCGGTGCCGGTGTAACGATCCATTTTAACTCCCCTCCACTTTTTAACTCCCCGGGAGTTAGAATTAGCACGTGCCAATTTTTTTAATGATTTTCCAACATTAATAACAAAAGGGATAATCGACATAACATACAATACACATCATACAAATGGGTATACTAAATCAAAGGAGGGGATGGGGGTAAAAGGGGAAAAAAAGTATAAACACATGAAAAGAAAATCCAATAGTCCATTCAATAATCAACGAAGAATAAAAAATAGAAAAGGAAAAAGGTCACAAACGTACAACCTTAACTCTTTCTAATTCATGAGGCACCCGAGGAATGAATACGTCCAGTATGCCTGTCCAAATAGGGTAAAGTGGTTAGTCAGAATGTTTTCACATGTATACACATATTTTCATAAATTTCATTAGCTACTTATTACCCCCGACTACGTTTTGCTCGTTCTTTTTCTTTTTCCCTCCTCGTCTAACTCATTCCAATAGACCTAACAATTAGTTTTTCATAAGGATACCATTTTCTATCAAATTCCATGTATTTCATTTCTGAATAATGCACATATTTTTCAACCCTGTATATATTATTAAGTTCTCTCAAGAAAAGATTGACAGTAGGTTTTATTTTATTTATTCTGCATCTGTATATATAATGTTTAGCCCATAGGATAATGTGTTCAAAAACTTCATCAGTTTTTGTATGCTCATCATTTCCGAATAGAACCAGCTCCACATTAAACTCTATTCTGCTGCAATGTTCACATCTTTCTTTTAATGTTTTTTCTAGTTCCCCCCAGAAATATTTCGCAAACTGGCACTGCCACAAGTAGTGTTGAACTAAATCGGTTTCGGATTCATAAAATGTACACAGATCAGTGGTAAGAATTCCCATCTTCTTTAAGATACAATTTGTAACCAAAATATTGTGACAAATTCTTATTTGGAACCATTTTAATTTAATTTCTTTAATTTTTTTCACTTGTTTCATTGTTGTTTCCCAATCTACCATAATTTTTAATTTATCTTCCCATTTTGCAAAGGAGCTTATATCAAATATTGTTATTTTTTCGATGAGAGTGCTGTAAAAAGGTTTCGATCCCTTTTTAACGCTTGATATTATTTGTAGTGCTTTCGTTCTTAGACTACAGCTGTTGTTCGTTACTTTAATATTTCTACTTCTTAAATACCTTTTTATTGATATACAGCCCATGAATTCGAGATAATTTACAGTGATATCATATTTTTCAGAAAAAGTTTTATAATCGAGAAAACTTCCATCTTGATTGACAACATCTTTAACTAGGAATATCTGTTTAGCTATCCAGTTTTTAAAGTTAATGACGTCATTACCAATTCTAAACTCATCATTACAGAATAAAGGCTCTACTAACACCTCATTCGAATGGTTTAGAAATACCTGATCCGCAAAATCAACATACGAAGTGAAAACGTCTTTCCAAAATTTATTGATTTTTTGCTGAGGAATTTTCTAGGTCCGTAGACGTCAAATGAATCTATTTCTGGGAACGTAGCACTTAATATTTTTTTTCCATTTTGAATTTGACGTGTATATTCTTTTTAACCAGGTCAGTTTTAAAGCTTGTATATATTTGCTTAAATGTGGAACGCCTATACCTCCATTTTCAACAGGAAGTACTGCGTATTTCCTTTTGATTTTGTCAGTTTTTTTTATTCCATATAAATTCAAAACATGTTTTCTGAAGCTGATTTATTACATCTTCTGGAGGATTAGGCAACAGAATCCATAGGTATATGAGCTTTGAAAGAATCATGGACTTCAGTACTGCAATCCTGCCTAGGGGTGTACATATACGTTTTGACCAAACTTTAAACAATTGTTTGACTTCAGTAGTAGAAAGAAACTCGTGGAGAGCGTGGCAGCAGAGAGTCCTCAGAAGAGAAGCCCCCTTCAAGCAAGTGTTTCGGCCCTTATCTCCTGACACTCTAGGGGGGTTGGGCCACACCGGTTCATGACTCCGGATGTCCCTCTGCTGCCCCCTTTTTTTTTTTTTTTTTTCTTTTCCCCATCTTGGGACGAGCCATGGCTGGGATTCGAACCCATGACCCTCTGGACATGCTCATTTTCCACTTAATGACTCGCGCTTTAACCACTGAGCCACAGGGACACCTGATATTTGTAGGGAAATTAAGCCTTATGAAGTTCACTTTTGTTCCTCCTTGACCAGATCCAGCTTGAACACCTCTCTGCCGCTTCTGCCATTGCTTTCAGGGCTCTGGTTTTTTCCTTCCCTGCAACTGAGAGCTGTTTCATGAGGCTGTATGCAGACGTTCCTACAAACCCCCTAGCTCCAATTTCTGCAGTGAGGACTTTGACCTGATAGCCTTCTCTCCTCAGGCTGTTTGCCAGATCAGCATACTTTTCAGTCTTGTAGATTTGAGCTGCCTCCATTCTGTTCTCATATGGCACCGTGAGCTCGATCATGATCAGCTGCTTGGTTGACTTAGAGTGGACTACTATGTCTGGTCTCATGCCACTCTTGCTGATGATCTCTGGGTGACTCTTCCATTCTGGGAGGTCTGCAGTGCACTCCCAGTCATCTGCCCCGTCCAGCAGACTCTGCCTGCATGTTTCGAGTGGCACTGTTGTTCTTGGCCATGATTTGCTGCCTCCTGCCGTGAAGAATGTTGCGGGTGCTTTTGGAGTCCTGATTTTCCCTTTTGTGGTATTGGTACAAGCCCAGACTACTTGTACAATCTCTTTGAGCACTTGGTTGTGTCTCCATGTGTACCTTCCTTGAGCCAGGGCTACTTTACATGAGCTTAGGACATGCTCCACTGTTTGTTTTTCATGGCAGAGGGGGCATGCAGGATCGTCTGTTTTCCCCCACTTCACCAGGTTTGCATTTGAGGGCAGAAGGTCATATGCAGATCTGAGAATGAAGCTGATCCTGAGAGGGGCCATGTGCCAAATGTCATTCCAAGTGAGACTTCTTTGGAGTGCATTCTCTCACGTTGTCCATTGCCCTTGCTGGCTCTGCTGGACTGCTTTTTGGAGTCTTTTTTGGTCTTCTTCTTTTCTCATCTCCTGAATCATCATGTCTCTTTTGGCTTTTCCTTTGGCCTTTGACCACCATTCAGTTTTGGTCACCCCCAGTCCTTGTCTGTTGGTCTGTGTGTGTCCTGTTATTTCTCTGATCTTGAGACTTTCTTTTGCAGAATCCATCGCCTCTTGAACTTTCCATTTTCTGCCTGTCTTCAGCTGGGGCTTGATTGCTTCTACCACCTTGTCTCCTGAGTCCTCCAGCATGCTTTGAAGTCTGATCTTCCCTGCTTTGTATTCCTCCAGGATGGATTTCAGTGGTAGTTTCAGCTTTGCTTGGCGACAGTACAGCGCTATGTCAGTCAGACAGGGTGGGACACCAAGCCATTTCCTTGTGAACTTGTTGATTTTGGCTTCCATTGCCTCCACTATGCTGGTGCAGATGTCGTATATCATCAGAGGCCATAGGAGCTTTGGTATCAGCATGAACTGCAGACACCAGACCTTGTATTTGCCAGGGAGCCCACACTGGTCAATGGTCTCCAAGCCTTCCTCCGCCATCTGCTTGGTTTCTTTTGCTCTTTGTGTGTCTTTCAGCGTATCATCATACCATCTTCCAAGGCTCTTGACTGGTTCTTCTGTGACTGTTGGAATGGCCTGGTTGGCAACACTGAAGACCACAGATCCGGCCACTTTTCCTTTCCTCAGTGAGAGACTCCGTGATTTCTTTGGCTTGAACTTCATTCTGGATGAGGCAACTATGTCGTCCAGCCTCTCCAGCACATGACGTGTCTCGTCTTCTCTGGATGAAATCACTGTAGTGTCATCCATGAAGGCTTTGAGAGGAGGCATCTTGTATCCATCGCCAAGGTCTGTTTGTCTCGCGTTGTTTGTTGCTGCTTTCAAGATGAGTTCCATTGCCAGCACGAACAGTATTGGGGAAATTGCACAGCCCATTGCAATACCCACTTCAAAGTTGATCCAGTCTGTTGTGTACTCCTTGGTAGAGAACCGCATTGAGAAGCCATTGAAGTACTTCTTGAGCATGTCGCGGATGTTCTTTGGCACACGGTACATCTCAAGAGCCAACTGTATCATCTCATGGGGCACAGATCCATATGCGTTTGCCAGATCAAGCCACACTACGTCCAGGTCTCTCTTTTCTGTTTTTGCTTTTTGGATTGCGTCCCAGATCATTGTGGCGTGTTCTACACAGCCAGCCACGCCTGGGATGCCACCCTTCTGGACTGACACATCCAAGTACTTGTTTTCCATCAGGTACTTGGTCAGCCTTGCTGCCATGACAGAGAAGAAGATTTTCCCTTCGACGTTCAGTAGTGATATTGGCCTGAACTGGCTGATGTCACTTGAGTTTTGCTCTTTGGGGATGTACACACCATCTGCCGTCATCCACTGGTCGCTGATCTTCTGGTTTCTCCAAGCCGATCGCAGCAGCCTGTGGAGCCACTCCAGCACCTTGGGACATTTCTTGTAAAGCTGGTAAGGTATTCCGTTTGGCCCTGGTGATGATTTGGCTCTGGCTTTGTCGACCACCTTCTTGATTTCCGCCAACGTTGGAGGCTTGCCATTGAACTGTTCCTCAGGGTTGGTTGGCCACACCAGACCTTGAATGTCGAGTGGTGCTTTGCTCTGTGGGTCAGAGTATGTTTTCCTCAGATGCTGCTCAAGAACTCCTTTGTCCACACTTAGGGTCCCAGATTTTGGCTGCTCAAACAGTGTTCTGGCAAACTGGAAGGGGTCTCTGAAGAAGCGCTCTTGTGTCTTCTTCTTTTTGCTCTTCCTCTTCCTCGCAGATTCCGCTTTGCTGAGGGCGCTGTGTTTTTCTTTCAGGTCTTTCCACAGTTTTTCCAAGCCTTGTTTTTCAGCTGGCAGTGCGGTCTTCATTTGCATCTTGAGGTTTTTCTTTTGGACCCTGATCTTGTCCATCTTTTCTTGGCGTCTGGATTTCTTTGGAGGTGTTTTCTCTTTGGGTAGTTTTGCTCCATAGGCGTCTCTACATGTGGCATACACAATGTCCCCATATGTGGCTAGTTTGTGTTCCAGGGTGCTTTTCCCTATCAGTGCATCGAGTCTTTGGACGATTTTTGCATCCAGTTTCTCCCAATCTTCAGTTTCGTTTGCTCGTGGCAGGTTGAGTTTCAGGCGCCTGGCATCGAGGGCCTGTGCAAATTCCTCATCCGAACCAACAGCGTGGATGTCCTTGGCACTGTGGTTTAAATCCTGGCCTTGGTCTTCCGACGTCTTATCTGCTGATGCAGTGCGCTGCTGCTCATTCAGATGAGTCTTCACACATCCCATCTTTGTTCTGTGGATCTTCATGCCACGGGTGGTAGCGAAACGCTTTCCACAGACACATGGATATTCCATTTGGTCCATGTTCATAGTCCGTTTGGGATTTGCAGTCATGATTGGTTGAGCACCGATGGATTCATCATTCTCTCCCCCTTTCGGTGAATCCTGGGAGCATCTTTTCCTTTTATTCTTAGTAGCCACATGTTTAAGGCAAAGTGGGGAGCCAGCCCACAGAGCCCTTGGTTCTGGTCTTTCCCAGTGTCCTCCGGTCTTTCCCGGACGTCCTCCGGCCTATTCCCGGAAGTCAATGGTTTACCCATGCATCAGTAGAAAGAAACTCGTGGAGAGCGTGGCAGCAGAGAGTCCTCAGAAGAGAAGCCCCCTTCAAGCAAGTGTTTCGGCCCTTATCTCCTGACACTCTAGGGGGGTTGGGCCACACCCGGTTCATGACTCCGGATGTCCCTCTGCTGCCCCCTTTTTTTTTTTTTTTTTTCTTTTCCCCATCTTGGGACGAGCCATGGCTGGGATTCGAACCCATGACCCTCTGGACATGCTCATTTTCCACTTAATGACTCGCGCTTTAACCACTGAGCCACAGGGACACCTGATATTTGTAGGGAAATTAAGCCTTATGAAGTTCACTTTTGTTCCTCCTTGACCAGATCCAGCTTGAACACCTCTCTGCCGCTTCTGCCATTGCTTTCAGGGCTCTGGTTTTTTCCTTCCCTGCAACTGAGAGCTGTTTCATGAGGCTGTATGCAGACGTTCCTACAAACCCCCTAGCTCCAATTTCTGCAGTGAGGACTTTGACCTGATAGCCTTCTCTCCTCAGGCTGTTTGCCAGATCAGCATACTTTTCAGTCTTGTAGATTTGAGCTGCCTCCATTCTGTTCTCATATGGCACCGTGAGCTCGATCATGATCAGCTGCTTGGTTGACTTAGAGTGGACTACTATGTCTGGTCTCATGCCACTCTTGCTGATGATCTCTGGGTGACTCTTCCATTCTGGGAGGTCTGCAGTGCACTCCCAGTCATCTGCCCCGTCCAGCAGACTCTGCCTGCATGTTTCGAGTGGCACTGTTGTTCTTGGCCATGATTTGCTGCCTCCTGCCGTGAAGAATGTTGCGGGTGCTTTTGGAGTCCTGATTTTCCCTTTTGTGGTATTGGTACAAGCCCAGACTACTTGTACAATCTCTTTGAGCACTTGGTTGTGTCTCCATGTGTACCTTCCTTGAGCCAGGGCTACTTTACATGAGCTTAGGACATGCTCCACTGTTTGTTTTTCATGGCAGAGGAGGCATGCAGGATCGTCTGTTTTCCCCCACTTCACCAGGTTTGCATTTGAGGGCAGAAGGTCATATGCAGATCTGAGAATGAAGCTGATCCTGAGAGGGGCCATGTGCCAAATGTCATTCCAAGTGAGACTTCTTTGGAGTGCATTCTCCCACGTTGTCCATTGCCCTTGCTGGCTCTGCTGGACTGCTTTTTGGAGTCTTTTTTGGTCTTCTTCTTTTCTCATCTCCTGAATCATCATGTCTCTTTTGGCTTTTCCTTTGGCCTTTGACCACCATTCAGTTTTGGTCACCCCCAGTCCTTGTCTGTTGGTCTGTGTGTGTCCTGTTATTTCTCTGATCTTGAGACTTTCTTTTGCAGAATCCATCGCCTCTTGAACTTTCCATTTTCTGCCTGTCTTCAGCTGGGGCTTGATTGCTTCTACCACCTTGTCTCCCGAGTCCTCCAGCATGCTTTGAAGTCTGATCTTCCCTGCTTTGTATTCCTCCAGGATGGATTTCAGTGGTAGTTAATAAATTTATTTGCTGTGTTAATTTCTGTCATTTTTGATTACTCTCCTGTGAACCAAATACCTAGTATCCTATATTTTGGTGGATTCCATTTCATTTTCTTTTCGGAAAGATACTCACATTTTGAGTTTTTTAGTTTTCCTAACCATACATTTACAGTTTTTTAGTAATTGAGTTTTAGTCCTGAAATTTCTTCAAACTCTTTAAGAGTTTTAAACAGATTTTCATACGAAACCCTATCCCCTTCTAATGTAAACACTGTATCATCTGCAAATTGGCTGATTTTAAACATCGTATTAAGTATTTCAATGCCTTTTATTCTCTCGTCTTCCCTGATTTTACATGCTAAAATTTCTGCACACAAAACAAATAGATATGGCGAAGTGGGATCACCCTGACGACAACCTCTTTCTATTTCAAAACTCTTAGATACTTTCCCATTCACAACTACATAGGATCTTATGTTTTTATAAAATGTCGAAACCCAGCAGCATATACCTTCCCCAAACCCAAAAGCTTTAAGTATCTTATTCATATATGTCCAATTTATCGAATCAAACGCCTTCTCATAGTCAATTGATACCAGTAAACCAGGAAGAGAATTTTGTTCCAGATAAAACATTATGTCATACAAGGTTCTTATATTTTCTCCAATGTATCGTCCTGGAACAAAACCCGTCTGGTCTTCATTAATTAATTTATGTAAAACAGTCTTAATTCTATTCGCTATACAGGTGGCACCTATCTTATACGAAACATGAAATTGGTCTCCAGTTTCTTAAAAACTGTCTTGGTTTATCGGCTTTTGGTAGACACGTTATTAATCCTTCTCTTTGAGACACCGACATCTCTTTATTTATAAAGCCTTCATTTAATGATCTTATTACAAACTCTCCTATTTGTTTCCAAAAGAACTTAAAGAAATTAACTGTCATCCCATCTGTACCAGGACTTTTATCATTCTGCATATTTTTCAGGGCTTCTGATGCTTCTTGGATGGTAATAATGCCTTCCAAATGTTCTGCTTCGTCTTCATTTAGTTGTGGCAGATTTGAAATGTACCTGCTAATTTTAATATCTTTTATTTCTCTTTCCTTGTACAAATGCTCGTAGAATGACCTGGTCTCTTCTAACATTTCATCTGTTTCTAGCAAAACATTTCCTTGATCTGTAACTAATTTCAACATCTGTTTGCTAACAAAATGTCTTTTTTCCAGGTTACAAAAATACTTAGTTACTTTTTCACCCTGTGAAGCCCATCTTGCTCTGGATCTAAGAATGATCCCATCTACTTTTGTTTTACGTAACTGAGCAAGCTCATCTTTCTTTCTTTGTAAATTAACAGCATTAATATGCGTGGGTTTTTCTCTTTCCAAATCTTGTATTTTCTTTTCTAAGAAGTTTTCGGCGTTCATTTGTTCTCTTTTCTTATTGATACTAAACGTAATCGTTTTTTTTTTTTTTTTAATCTTATTTCCATGATCAGAACTACTAAAAATAACCTATCACTTATCATAAATTGTATTTCATTATTGGGTATCTTGCTTAAGTTCTGCCTATCATACGGCGATGTAGCGTATTGTTCCTTGACATCATTTATAGTTTGGTTCACTAAATCTACGTAATTGGCATCCCTAAGTAGCGAGGCGTTAAATTTCCAGAATGTCTTTCTTTTCTGATCGGTATTTAGTGCTATGTTTAATTTGTTCAATGAGTGATCACTTCTGTAACCCCAAAGGATTTCTGCGTCTCTAATATTACGTAAGTGTATCTGATATTAGAAAAAAAATCCAATCGACTTTGCTGTATGGGGTTGGGTCTTCTCCAGGTATATCTTAGAATTTCGGGATTTATTTCTCTCCAGATATCGACCAATTCTAATTCACTGATCATGTTTAATACCATTTCTC
>CM065718.1:83568565-83578565 GCA_033310375.1 Conus canariensis
GAAAAAAAAAATCTACCAACCAGTCAATCAAATCACAATCAAATCACAATATGGTTATCTATGGCTAGTTTATGAGAGGATAATTTTTACCCAAGCAAATGACACTATTCACATAATAGATGAAAGGACATGCATTTCCATCAAGCACCCTTATACCAAACGATTCCCCACCAACACCAGGAAATGCCTGTTTCAGCCAAAACAAAATAAAGGTGAATTCTGTTACTTAATCAATAACTAACAAGAAAATGTACCCCAAGGACTAGCAGTAGCAACATGAACAAAGAAGAAAACCGAATGAGAATGAAGAAAATGTGTGTGTGTGTATTGTGTGTTGTGTGTGTGGTGTGTGTGTGTGTGTGTGTGTGCGTGTGTGTGTGCGTGCGTGCGTGTGTGTGTGTGTGTGTGTGTGTGTGTGTGTGTGTGTGTGTGTGTGTGTGCGTGCGCTGGGGCTGTTGAGACATGACAGAACATAATTCCACCTTTAAATTATAGAATTACATAGATCTTTTTTTGCGACATCGCTCTTGTAAACATTTCATCCATGTTTGAGTTTATACTGACTTTCACCGTTTGTCCATTTTTCATTTTCGCGAGGATTTTCCCGTTTGAAGACCATGCAGCAAGTGTTGCCGAGTGGTCAGTGGCTCTTTTTAACAGTTTATAGTTCAGATAAGTCAAGTCCTCGCCGACAGAAATACCAGACTGTTTTAGCTTACGTCTCTCCGCCAGCACCCGTCCACGCAGTCTCCTGGAAAAGAAGCGAAGGATGACTGGTCTTGGTCTACTGCCCCCTGGTTTACCTGTGCGATGGGCAATTTCAATGTCTTTGTCACTGACCGACACGCCCACTTTCTCTGAGAAGATGTTCACACACTTCTGAATGCAGTCCTCCACAGTTTCCGCTTGCCCCTCCCTCACGCCATACACACGCACATTCCAGAGTCTGTTGTGCTGTTCGTTGTCATTTAAATCAGTTCTGATGCTGTTGTTCTCCTTGGTCGTCTGATTCAACTTCGAACGGAGTTCCACATTTTCGCTCTTAAGCGCATTGACCTCTGTCGAAAGTTTTTCATTTTGTTTACTAACATCGAATATACTGCACTCAAGCTGATCAATTCTTGTGGTCAGTCTGACAGTTATTTTATCCATGTCATTTCTCAGACTTCTTATATCGTCTTTTGTCGCGACGTTCGCTGGTTTGTCAGTCATTTCTGACAATCTCTTGTTCATGTCACCAAGCATCTCCTCCAACCCCATGTTATCACAACTTGATTCACTGTCCTGTCTTTGTTTCTTCTTTGTTGCCTTCGAGTCTGTATTCGACTCGGGACTCACACAACTATCGCTTGACGATGAAGGTTTCCGTTTGCTACCCGCCCTATTCGAAAAGTATTTTGAAATTGTGCTTGTCATTACTACATTAATGTTGAATGTTGAAACATTATGAGGAGCACATCACCAGCTTATACTTGATTTGGAGCACACTTGCAGTCAGAAAAGACACTCAGAAAAAAAAATGTGTCCGACTTCAAAATTCATCAGTTCACTCTGCACTCACAACCACTGCATCACTCCGACGACATGAAGAATGAACAAACACACGAATATTTCCTTTTCACAACCACATAACGTTCACCAATAAAAAGGAACGGACATTTCCCTGGCTAACACATGCTGGTTCACCCGTGATCACCTCCACACACTAATTTCCGCACCGACCCCCCTTTTTTTTTTCAAACTCGGCCGTGTGGAGAGCGACAGCCAACACGTCCGCTCCACTCGTGAGCTGTCAGCACGTGCCAATGTTAACTCCCCGGGAGTTAAAACAAACCACGCCAGAATGACTCCCCCCTGTTTTAGATTAACTCCCCCCACCCCAAAACATTCAGTTTTATGTGTTAGTCACGATATGAGAGATAAACATTTAATATACACCCCCTCCCTCCCTCCCCCTCTCTCTGTCTGTCTGCCTGTCTGTCTGCCTCTCCCCCCCCCCCCCCAACTTTCTTTCAGTCTCTCGCTCACTCTCTCACTCTCCTTGTTTGTCTGTCTGCCTTTTTGCTTGTCTGTTTGTCTCTCTTAATCTCTCTCCCTCTCTCTTTCCTTGTCTCTCTGTCTGCCTTTTTATTTGTTTATCTATCTTAGTGTCTCTGTCTCTAGTGTCTCCCCCCCCCACTCCCCCTCTCTCTGTCTGTCTGTTTTTCTTTCTTTGTTTTACTTCCCCCCCTACCCTCTCTCTCTCTCTCTCTCTCCTCTCTCTCTCTCTCTCTCTCTCTCTCCTTCTGTCTCCCTCTCTCTCCTTCTCTCTCTCCCTCTCTCTCTCTCTGCATGCTTCTAGTCAGCTTTGTTTACTATTATTAGTGTTTATCAAAGACAGATTGGATTAATAGGCTTTTATGTTTGCCTAAGATCTTTATCCTTGTCAAGTAAAGTTTTCAAGTGTCATGTGTCAAGTGTCTCTCTGCAGTGTGTGTGTGTGTGGGGGGGGGGGTGGGGGGGTGGGGGTGGGGGGTGAGGGGGCAGTCCTGGAATAAGGCCAGAATGACTCCCCTCCCCCCCCCCCTTCTATTTTTTTAACTCCCCGGGAGTCAGTCTGGATCAACATTTCTTGATCGAAAGTAACTCCCCGGAAGTTAGTTTAGGCACGTGCGTATTTTAACTGGGGGGGGGGGGGGGGGGGGGAGGGAGGGGGGGAGGGGGGAGGGGTGTGTGTGTGAAGGGGGGGGGGGGGGTAGAGTTAAAATACGCACGTGCCTAAACTAACTTCCGGGGAGTTACTTTCGATCAAGAAATGTTGATCCAGATTGACTCCCGGGGAGTTAAAAAATAGAAGGGGGGGGGGGGGGGGGGGTCATTCAGGCCTTATGCCAGGACTGCCCCCCTCCCCCCCCTCCTCCCCCCCCCCCCCACACACACACTGCAGAGAGACACTTGACACATGACACTTGAAAACTTTACTTGACAAGGATAAAGATCTTAGGCTAGCATAAAAGCCTATTAATCCAATCTGTCTTTGATAAACACTAATAATAGTAAACAAAGCTGACTAGAAGCATGCAGAGAGAATGCGAATGCGAATGCGAATGCGAATGTTTTATTCAGTTTAAGGCCACAGCCCCATACTGAAGGGGTATTCATACATGCATCATACAACATTCCTAATACATAACACAATGAAATCATGAAAAAATGTAGATAAGTTACAAAAACGCAGAGTACATTAAGCCATTACTGTCCGAATTCTCTTATTTGCTTCGTAAATATACATGGCTAAATTCCAAAGTATATTCTCATTCCTTGTTGACAGCAAGAGAATTAGCCTGAAATTACATGGTTCGGTGTAATATTTGGGTTGAATAAATTTTATTCTAAGATCGCTCAGAGCAGGACAGCAAAACAAAAAATGTATTTCGTCTTCTCTTGCTCTGTTACAGAGTCGACACATCAGTTCATTTTCAACAACATTTCTATACCTGAGGCGATGGCATGCGATATCAGACACTCCAAATCTAAATTTTGTCAGTGCACATTTGATAAATCTATTCATTTTTATCCCAATGTAAGGTTCAAAGCTATGTGTCGATTTAAAGAGTTTATACTGAGCAAATCTATCACTATTATACATATGGTCATGCCAGTCCTGCCACCTACAATCTATGATCCTCTGTTTAAAACAATTCAGAAATTCTGATATATTTCCTACACCTTGGTTATCCCAAACAAAACCATATCCATATGAATTCAAACACTGTCGAACATGAAAAGCCCATGTTCTTTTACCATTATCATCTAAACTCAACAGCACCCTGTAACCTTTAAAGGGTATCCTATCGTCATTCATTCTTGTTAACTTGAGCCAATATTTTATACATTTCAAATAAGAATTTAAATGAATTGGATATCGTCCAAGTTCACCATAAACCAGATCATTGGCCGTTCTACTGTCTACATTCAAAAAGCGCTTCAGCACATGCAGGTGAACTTTTTCAATTAAGGCACCTTTGTCAAAAGCCCATACTTCTGCACCATATTGTAAAATTGGCTGTACCTGTGAATCAAACAATTTTGTAAAAACACTGAACGAGTTACACTCTAACTTGTACAAAATATGAAGAATACTATTGACCGCCTTTTTCGCTCTATTGACTATATCTTGACAAGCAAAACCAAAACTAAGTTTCGTTGTAAAGTAAATACCAAGGTATTTGTAAGCATTAATCACATTTATTCTCTCACCTCCATAGGTCCATTTTCCAGTTCGGGCTAAATATCCTCCTTTACGAAATACAACAATATTGGTCTTGTTCATATTGACATTTAGTTCTATTCTGCCTGCTGCAGAATACAAATTATTTAGTTGTCTCTGGAGACCAACCACTGATACTGAAATTAAAATAATATCATCGGCAAAAAGCAGCATAAACAATTCTAAAACATCAAAAGTTACTCCATGACGGCCATTTTCAATTATTTCTAAGGCTAACTCATTAATAAATAAGGGAAATAAAATCGGACTACAGACATCTCCTTGTTTAACCCCACTTGTACACTTGATAAATTCCGATAATTTTGCGCCTGATCGTATTTTTGCTTTTACCTCACAATACATACTCCTTATTGTACTGTACAACTTACCCCTGATTCCATTTTTTAACAAAACAGGCCATAACAATTTTCGAGAAATGGAATCAAAAGCCTTTTCAAAATCCACAAAGGCAACATATAACTTCTGATTCTTTACAAGTTGTTTCTGAACAGCAGCAAGCAGGGTGAATATATGATCAATTGTAGAATAACCTCTTTTAAACCCCGCCTGATGCTCTCCAGTTATATTGTTCTGAATTACCCATGCATGCAATCTACTATTAATAACCGAGCTGTAAAGTTTGCTACAAATATTGCTTAATGAAATACCTCTATAATTATTTACATTGTTAACATCACCCTTCTTGAACAAGGGTAAAATTATAGATTCTTTCCAGCTGTCAGGGTAAGCGCCACTATCAAAGAGGAAGTTAAAACAACTTCACTAAGAAATTCAAGACAGACTTGCCAGAGTATTTAAAAAATTCACCGATTAAACCATCAGGGCCAGCAGATTTTCCATTTTTCAGTTTCCTGATTGCAAGCACCACTTCTTCTCGAGATATTGCTCTTTCATACGGAAATTCCTCCTCCTCATTTTCGTGAACTATGTCCTCTGTAATATTATTTTCTTCATTTTTCTCCAACAAGCTTCTAAAATGTTCGAACCATTCAGTTACAGAAATATTGTTTGACGGTTGAAATCTTCTCCTTGCAATCTTGTGTACAGTTTCCCAAAATTCCTGTTGACTCTTCACAGAATTCATCAATACATTTAGCAATGAATCATTGTGTTCTTTCTTTTTCCTTTTATTAAGATTTTTATATTCACGTCTTGCAACACAAAATGCGACGCGATCATCTTTATCCAAAGTTTTACAAAAATTTCTCCACAGACTAAGCATTTTACGTTTTGATGTTTTACAGTCCTTATCATACCAACTATCATCACTAGGAATACTTTTATTTAAAACTGCCTTTTTCTTCATAATTTCAGCTTGATCTTTCATGATCACCTCAAATCTGCGTATCGCTTCATTTACATCACTATGTATAAGACCTTCTGCTGTTGCCATCTTCTCTTTAATATCTTGAGAGCACATGGAACGATTGAATACCAGGGCATAATCCTTGTTCCAGAAATATTTAACAATAAACTGATCACTTTGATCACTCAAGTCATTTGTTGTGAATTTCTCTTCCTTTTGTTTGGCAATACGTAATACAAGGGGCATGTGATCGGATTCAAATCTTTCCACAACAGTAAGAGTTAACTGTTCACAAAGAAGCTCTAAACCGTTTCTTGACAACAAAAAATAGTCATTTACACTGCATCCTATATCAGAAATATATGTAAAACGACCTTCAAGGTCGCCATTGCACATTCCATTTAAAATGTACAGTCCCAAAACAGAGCACATATCCAAAAATTTCTTTCCGTATGCATTTAAGATTTTATCCTGAGAAGTTCGTTTTATACCATTATCATTCTTATTATGAACAACATGTAATTCAAGCTCATCTAAAAGTATTGGGAATTTGTCAGACGTTCTGGCATTCATATCACCACATAACAGTATTTCAGTGCCTTCCAAAGACAACAACGTATTTACAACACAATTTTCCAACAGATCGATGCCATTGTCGAAACCATTGATAGTATAATATGGCGAATTTTCAGGAGGAACATACGCACATACAAGTAAAACATTTTTATGTAGACCAAAAAATCCTTTATCAAGTATAAATGTCATGGAATAAGGACTCTCACAATCAACCTCATGCACATATGGAAGAAGATTTTTCCGTATCAAACAAATTATTCCTCCTGAACTTCTCGCTTGCCTTGTAAGTTTGACAGATGGTTTAACAAATATTTTATAATTTGTAAATAAACTTGATTCAAATTTTTCAACAAACGTTTCGACCAAACAAGCAAAATCAAAAGAAGAAATAAATTGAATGAAGTGTGAATTGTCTAATTTATTAAACAACCCACATACATTCCAATGGAGGAAGGAAAAACTATTTACAAATTTATTGGTAGTACCAAAATCACGGCAATACGAACTGTCACTGTTAACACTTCCGTCACAATCATTCGCCCACTCCGTATCTTCTTCAGTGTCTGTACCACTCGCCGACATTATATCACCGTCCCTAACTGATTGATACGTCGTCACACTGTCACTATCACTGTCTGATCCATTCGCCGTCACACTATCTCCATTGTCGTCAAATTCACTCGCTGTCACACTGTTTCTATTTCCGTCTAATTCACTCGCTGTCACACTGTCACCACCACGATGTGATTCATTCTCTATAACACTTTCACCACTACCGTCACCACCACAGAGAGTGGTACTGACAAGAGGAGTGTCACTTTGATGACAAATGACACAGCATGCAGAGAGAGAGAGGGAGAGAGAGAGGAGAGAGAGGAGACAAGAGAGAGAGAGAGAGAGAGAGAGAGAGAGAGAGAAGGGGGGAGGAGTAAAAGAAAGAAAGAAAAACAGACAGACAGAGAGAGGGGGAGGGGTGGGGGGGGAGACACTAGAGACAGAGACACTAAGATAGATAAACAAATAAAAAGGCAGACAGAGAGACAAGGAAAGAGAGAGGGGAGAGAGATTAAGAGAGACAAACAGACAAGCAAAAAGGCAGACAGACAAGCAAGGAGAGTGAGAGAGTGAGTGAGAGACTGAAAGAAAGTTGGGGGGGGGAGAGAGAGAGAGAGAGAGAGAGGAGAGAGAGGAGAGAGAGAGACTCAAAGACTCAAAAACTTGATTACTCAAGGATAGAGATTTTAGGCAGTGCCTATTCTTCCAATCTGTCCTTGCTATTCTACAACATTCAACTAAACAGACTGCACATATTAATAATGACAGAAACAATGAAGAATATAGCAACATTATAATATTAACAATAACAATAGTAATAAGAATAATAAATTATAGAATTAAAAAAAATCCATTACAAAATTACACAAACACAATCAGACACGTACGCACGCGCTCTCACATGCATGCACATGCCCACACATACACGCACGCACGCGCACACCCACATCCACCCCACCCCCCTCCCCTCACACACACACACACACACACACACACACACACACACACACACACACACACACACACATACACACACATTGTCATTAGCTAATATAGAGGCAAGCATAAAAGTAGGGCGTTGAGACTATGATCAAAAGGTTAGATTTATTGTTCAAGTAAATGTTTGAGTATTGCTGATTTGAAGGACGGCAGTGATTGACATGTTTTGGCAGACGGAGGAAGAGAGTTCCACACAGATGGACCAAAAAATGCAAAACTAGATTTGAACAAATCAATGCGGACACGTGGTAAAATGTAATTATTTGAATCATATCGTGTTGTTGCCATTTGGATAAACTCAGCAAGATATGTTGGCGCCATGTTTGCATGGACTTTAAACATTAGTACTGCCTTATTATAGGTCAGTTGGCTCTGCAGTGGTAATATCATTAGTTTTGCGAATTTGCCCGTGGTTGATAGAGACTTGTCGGGAAGAATCAGCTTAATTCCCCGTCTTGCATAGAGTTGATCTTTTTTATGTGATTTTCACCGGCATCACTCCAGACAGTGGACGCACAGTTGATGTGAGAAAGGCAATGGGCTTCAAAAAATAATTTCCGGATGTGTGGTTCAACATAATAACTGAGTTTATTGAGTAAAAACAAATTGCGAACCAACTGTTTGCAAACATGATTTATATGTGATTGCCATTTAGAGAGAGGAGAGAGAGAGAGAGAGAGAGAGAGAGAGACAGACAGACAGACAGACAGACAGCAGGCAGACAGACAGAGAGAGGAGGAGGGAGGGAGGGAGGGAGGGGGGTGTATATTAAATTTTATTTCTCATAACGTGACTAACACATAAAACTGAATGTTTTGGGGTGGGGGAGTTAATCTAAAACGGGGGGGGGGGGGGGGGGGGGGGGGGGGTCATTCTGGCGTGGTTTGTTTTAACTCCCGGGGAGTTAAAACTGGCACGTACTAATTCTAACTCCCGGGGAGTTAAAAAGTGGAGGTGAGTTAAAATGGATCGTTACACCGGGGCTGTGGTGGACCGGGCCGGGCTGTGGCTGTAGACGAGTGTCGGAATGAGCGGCGTGAGTGCGTGGCACGACAATGGGTGAGAAAAAAAAAAAAGGACAAAACGAACAAACACATAAACAAAAAAATCTCGGGGTACATTGATGCCGATGGTTAAGAAGAAAAGCAAGTGCAAGTCCACAGTCTTCTCCTTCATGAGCTCCACAGATACGGTGTCCAAGGTCATACCAACAGGTGGATAGCGAGCTTCCTGAAGAACAGACGACAGGCAGTGGTTGTGAACGGGTCGTGCTCATCGTTTGTACCAGTCAGATCCGGTGTGCCACAGGGGTCAGTGCTGGGACCTTTCTTATTTTTGGCCTACATCAACGACCTGCCCGACAATCTGACTACAAACAGCAGGCTCTTTGCAGACGACACAGCGGTATACAACAGAGTCAGATCTGCCCAGGACCAAGTCCAACTACAGTACGACCTCCAACAGCTTGCTGTTTGGGAGAAGAATTGGACATGCAGTTCCACCCTGCAAAGTGCAGCACCCTCCCTGTCACGCGAAAGCGACGGCCATTACAGTGGAAGTTGTAGACTCTGCGAAATATCTTGGAGTCACTCTGCAGAACAAGATGGATTGGGACAATCATATCAACTCCATCTGGACCAAAGCCAACCAGGCCCTGGGGTTCCTCAGACGTAATTTGAAAATCAGCTCCCCTAGCATAAAGGCTAAAGCCTATAAAACAGTTGTTAGGCCTCTGCTGGAATATTTGGCATCCGTCTGGGACCCCTATGAGAAACAGCACAAGGTGAAGTTAGAAAAAAATTCAGAATAGGGCAGCCCGCTTTGTGCTTGACCGCTACCAACGTACTGCCAGCGTTACCAACATGCTGCAGACCCTAGGTTGGATGTCCCTTGAGAACAGAAGGAAGAAAGCAAGGCTCTCCATGTTCTATAAAATCAAGAACAACTTAGTCAGCTGCCCGAGGTTAAAACAGCAGCTCCATCCTCCCAAGAAGAGAGAGCGCCGAAGTCACGATCAGCAGTTTAATCAACTAGCTGCAGACACCGACTACCGGCTAATGTCGTTCCTCCCAAGAACAGTTGTGGACTGGAACTCCCTCCCCCAGGATACTGTTGATGCCAAAACCCCTGACACATTTGTGTCACTGGTCAATAGGCACCTTCAGTAGATTCCTACATAAAGCTGTCTTGTTGTGTGTATGGATGAATGGAAGGATGTTGCGGGCCTGAGTTGCCTACTGCAGCCTGGGGCCAGCTAGTCCATAGTAATGGATGAAAAGTGACCGTGGTAGCCT
>CM065718.1:83596065-83608565 GCA_033310375.1 Conus canariensis
GTTACGCTGGCTGGAAGGTTAAACCCGATATGTCCAGACTGTGGAGATATTCAATACGGCATACTAGGTTAGCCTGTTAATTAAGCTTGTTCTACCTGGGGAAGTTCGAAATGGCATGTTAAGCTGAAGAACCGAATTGATGTGCGAGTCTGAAAGAAGAAGGTGAGTACAATTTAAACAGTTTTCTATCTGTAACAGGACACATTGACTGGAATAGTTACGCTGATGCTCGAGTCAGAATGTATGAGAATAATCATCGAAATTCATTTGGGTTGGAAGGAAGGGGAGGAGGGGGGGGGGGGGGGGTAGGGTACCAAAGTCTGTAAAAATGTGTTTGTTCCCTGATCGCTTATGTTGTTCATGTATTACATTTTTGAAACTCTGACTGAGGACTCTGTTTTGCAGCCAAAAAAAAGCTGATGCTTTCATGTCTGACTCCATTGGGACCTCTAGAAGTGATATTTCACTCAAGTTGTTCTGCAAAAAATCGTTGCAAAATGCGGTTGCAAATGAATCAAGAGAGAGAGAGAGAGAGATGGCTAAGATATATTCATGTATAGGCTATGGCCTCATGAATGGGGTAAGAGAACAAACAGTAACAAAGGAAGGGTAAAAAAAAACAACAGACAGACTGATTGTACGTCAAACAAAAGAAAGAAAAATGAATTAATAAACGCACATTGTTATGAGGTCGTTCTGAATCTTAGAACTATGCGGGAAAACACTAACAGATTTCATACTCCATTTTGTCTTGTATATGACATTAATAAACACAACTTATCTAGGCATGGCTCTCGATACTGTTTGGCTGGAGTACATTTCTCTCAAAGTTGCGTCGAGCTGAACTGCACAAACGTTTTTGGTACCTTTTATTTGTACATAACCGACAAACTAAATATGTAGAACAACATTCTTTATACTAATGCATAGTTAATGCAGATGTACCTAATCTATTTTTTTTCACTGTACATCGAAGATCGAAGATGAGATTTAAATTAAAATCTAGTAGGGCTCTCTTTCTTGTAGTCATATCTAACCAAAACCACGTTGAAAACATACTTTTCTTTCACCTAATATCTAATGTATACAAAATTGTACTGGATAATCCATGTTCTTCTTCATGTAACGTTTAAACCATTATGTTATGCCCCAGAGAGAGAGAGAGAGAGAGAGAGAGAGAGAGAGAGAGAGCGAGTGAGAGTGAGTTTTGAGTTTGTGTGTTGGTGCACACGAGTGTGCAAGAATACAAAGACGCATGTGCTCGATCGGTACATGCGCGCTCATTTAACTACTTTCGCACTTTTTAGAAAGAAGGAAGTGACAATTCTTTCAACATGCAATTTCAAAAGCAGCTTACAAATTTATGTGGTTTAGTACTAAATCTCTCTCTCTCTCTCTCTCTCTCTCTCTCTCTCTCTCTCTCTCTCTCTCTCTCTCTCTCTCTTCAACAATAGGAAAAAGAAACATGAGTTATGCTGTTAAATGTTTTATTCTCAGTCCTTCTTATGACAGCAGTAAACATACAGAATATACTGCTCATGGTGTTGTTGTTTCTTGTTCCACAATAACTTATCGATTACAAGTTTATATTTGCACATTACGTTAGCGAGGCTGTTACCAACATTTCAGGACAGACCTCGATAAATTACACAAGAACATTTGCTGGTAATACTTTATACAGCACTTGGGAAATAATAAGAAGCAATGAAAATGTGTGCAATATGTAAAAAAAAGAAAAAAGAAAAGAGGCAATATGTCACCCACAGTGATATTCTGTGTCCAGAAGCCATTTTGTGCCGCGATCTTGTAGATAGTTATTTACGTGAAACTTTGTACCCCTGCCATTTATGGTTCTAAAAATGACTTTATAACCTTACCTGATTTTATCTCGGGAAAAACAGAAATGCGATATGACCTCAAAGCTTTTAGGTTTATGGAGAATTTACCAATATCGTCAATAGAATGCCTTAGTTCTGATGAAAAGTACAGGAGAAAAAAAGGCAAATAACGTATAAAATAATTGTCAATATTTTGCCAAAGACGAGTACATTGCTTCCAGAGCTATTGGTCGCATGCACCGTAAAGGCAATGGCAGAAACTGAGATCCTAGTACGCTTAAAGGTCCAGTCATTGAGTAATACACACGGCAACAATACAATTTCAGATCTGCACATGGTCAAAAGCATTTCTCATTGATCAGTCGAACCATAAACAAATCAGCGGTTTGAAACCAAATTAAAAAAAAAACATCTGACTTAAAATTGTGTTCTTGCATTTTACTCTTTGAAAAAAGTTACCGTTTTTAATTTCTATGCATGAACTTCATTTAGTAGAAAACATCACTGACTTTAAGTTGTTTGCTCCTGTTACATTTAACAGAAAGCAAAACTGACTTAAAGATTGTGACGGACCGTTTTTCATCCGGTCACAAAGTTTCACATGCGACCGTGCTTACCGGAAGGTAGTTGTCCGGAAGCCGGTTGCAAAATTTAGCTGACTGCTACTCACTGGCGCATTGCTATAAGCCGGGTGAGTTGCACCGGTTAGGCAGTCTCTGCAGTGATTCCGGCAATACAAGTCACAGAAGGCCGAAGAGGGACTCAGCCGTTTGCTGGTAGCAGTCAGGTATTTATCATTGAATGTTTATTTATTAACAAACTAAAACTGTATTCCCGTTTAGGAGCGACTGAAGCTTCCTCAGCGCTCTTGTGAAGGTTTTATTTAAAAAAAAAAAAAAAAAAGTATTGTTGTTCTGTTATCCTATGACTTGATAGGGTAACAAAACAAAATTGTTTCGGAAAATGTGAATAGATGAAGTGAGTGTTACAAGAAGTGGTCTTCAGAAAAAAGAAAAAAAGATTTTGTTTATTTTGTGACTTAACTGGCTATGAAATTCATGATGAAGAAAAAGTGTCTATTCTAATATGGTTTGCAAGAAGATGGAGAGTTTTGATGCTATGGATAATAAGCTCCCAGAGTGAGCGACATAGACTTTTGTTGGTTTTCATTTTGATGTGAATGAGTAACTGGCTCACTCGTGATATGGGTATCAATGTGTATGTTGGAAAACAAAAGTGTGGTGGAAATCTTTCCCTTGCATATGAAGCTGTTGAACTGAAGTGAAGTGAGCGTTCTTGTGTTACAACAAAAGAAATGAACATTTCCTGAATTGATAAAAGACATGGTGATTATATGAAATGAATTGAACATTCTTGTTTACAAGAAAGCAAATGAACAGTGTGTGAAGTAACGAAAGACATTTATAGTTTGAAAAAATAATCATCAATTGTGTAATGAAATTATTGTGTGTAATGAATATTGAAGAGGATCCAGATGGAAATCCTTTTCCCTAATTTGGAAGACTAGATTATGAAAGGTTTATGTGGAAATCCTTTCCCCAATTTGGAAAACTAGAGTCTGAAAGGTTTATATGGAAATCCTTTCCTGTGCTATGTTATGATTCCGGAAAAGGGAATGTTGTAGTGTAATGATTCCGGAAAAGGGAATGTTGTAATGTTATGATTCCGGAAAAAAAAATATTGTAATGAATATGAACGAATATGCTGATATGTGGCTCGAGTTCTAGTGAAATATAATGTGGCTAATGAATATGAAGATAGTTGTGATTGCAATGAATAGTGGCCATGATAATCAAGGAAGTTAATCAGTTGCCCCAGGTTGATAGTGTTCCCTGGACTGACGGGGACTGGCTGCTACCGGGCTAGGGCCGGGGCCATAGCTGTGTTGACGCCCCGTTCTCCACCTGTTTGCTGCTGGTGTTGAGAGGCCGGCCTGAGCGCCGACAATTGCCCTACCTGCCACTGCGCCCGTGACCGACCACTGTTGGGCCAGTGGGTTGGAGACGTCGCTGCTCGCGAGCCAGGACGTCGCCCCTTTTTTTGTGCCAGCGACCTGCGTCCGAGGCCGTCGCTGTGTGTGTGGTGTGTGTGCCACAGCTCTTGGTTGGTGTTGAGCCACAGGTGGTGTGTGTGCCACAGCTCTTGGTTGGTGTTGAGCCACAGCTCTTAGGTGTTTGAGCCACAGCTCGTAGTTGAGACTGTCACCGTGTTGCTGACAGAGACGCCACGAACGTGTTAGTTTTCTTTTCCTTCTTTCTTCATTGTGAGCCACAGCTCTGAAGAGACTCTGTTGTCAGACTTGACTCGTCGCTGCTGCCATCGTCATCATCGTTGGACCCGGCAGTTTTGATAGCTATAATTGTATTGACTTGTTGTGTGTGTACACCTGATGGTGGGTGTACCAACCTACGTTTAATTGTGTTTATTTTGTATGTGTTTTGCTGGATGGCTCGGGCGGCATAAGAAAAAAGTGTTATTTTGTTGCCTGGCTGTCCATGTTCGGATGAGTGGGTGTGTGTATGTGAATTAGAAAAAGTCGTGCATGCATCCATAATTCTGAGCGAGTCAGACTTCCACACACAAACATCAGTGGATGCGTTCCTTTGATATAGGCCTATTAGTAGAAAGCATCACTGACTGAAAGCTATCTGTGTGTGTGTGTGCGCGCGCGCGCGCGCGCGCGCGCACGCGCGCTAGCATGCGTGTGTGTTCAAATAAAAAAAGTTGGTGTCTTTGATATTATGCGTATATTTCATTTAGTAAAAAACAAAATCACCGATTTGGAGTTCTTTGCCTCTGTCTTGCTTGGTCGAAAACAATACTGGCTTAAATATGTGTCATTGTGCAATATTTAGTAGAAAATATTACTAAATTAATGCTATGTTTGTGTGTTTTGTTTCGTCTGAAAGAAAAATGTACTGATTTAAAGTCGTGTGCCTGAATTAGGCTCAGGAAAATCAAAAGACCGAGTGAAAGTTGTCGTCTGGGGAAAAACCCCACTTTCGTTTATTACAATCTGTGCACTCGGTGCGGTAGAGGAAAGGACGTCACCGACTTGAAGTTGTGTGTGTTTTGTTTTAGAAACTGCTAACTTCAGGTTGTGTGCCTGGGTTTGGATTTATAGGAGATAAACTTTACTTTCGGTGTGTGTATCCTGACCTAGGTCTCTCCAGTATAAAGGAAAACAACACTGGTTCAGCTAAAATTGTCTGTTTGCATCTTGCTCACGAGAAAAAAGCATATCTAAATTATGAAGCCGTGTATTTTTTTTTCATTATTTTGTTATCATTTCCAGGGGAAAAGCATCTCCAGCTGACTCAAGTCAGTGTACCTGTTCTGTCATGCTCAGGAGAAACCATGACAGGGTCAAATAAACTGATGTGCAATATTGAGGAGAAAGAACTGAAAAACTTAAACTTATCTACTGTATCATGTTTACAAGAAACTATCACTGACTCTATAGAAAATATGTATCTGTGCTGTGTTTAGGAGAAAACATGGCTGCATGCTGTATTAATCAAAAGCATGTATATGTGTCATGTTCAGGAGAAAATGTGAATGGCTTCATTGAAATTGATTTATTTCTGTCGTGCTTAGGTAAAAAGCATGACTGGTCTGATCAAATGTATGTATCCGTGATACATTTATATGAAAACATCATTAGTTTAATGACAGTTGTGCCTCTGAGATTTGTTTAGAAAAAAAAATCACCTGTTCAATTAAAATTCTGCGTATATGCCTTTTTCAGAGAAAACGTCGAAGGTAAAATCAAAGGTATGTGCTTAACCCTTGCAATAGCAGTAGCAGGTACCACTACCGCTTTGGCATTCACAGTTGGATTCACCACCGCATTGGCACGTGCCACTTCCGCAATCGTTGGTGTTCCTACCACAAGTACCGGTGCATTTTCTGACAGGCCTGTCAGGAGAGAGAGAGAGAGAGAGAGAGAGAGAGAGAGAGAGAGAGAGAGAGAGAGAGAGAATCAATTCATTCCGGTGCTTTGGATATATGCTACATAACTTATGATAGAGATGGGCCGGGAGGAGATACAGAGAGGAGAGAGAGAGAGAGAGAGAGAGAGAGAGAGGGAGAGAGACAGACAGACAGACAGACATACAAACAGACAGAGATAAAGCAGCATAGTCAGACAGATGGACAGGTATACATACAGTGACATATATACAAAGAAGAAGAAGAAGAAGAAGAAGAAGAAGACCAAGAACAAGAACTGGAAAACCAAACATTTTCTGTTAACGTCGAACTTTCGCAAATATTTCACAACTTTTCCATGTCTTGTGAAGCTTATGCTTTTGTTCTATGTTGCCACCCCAAGAAAACCAGGTGGTGAAGGTGGTAATGGCACTGACATCATCTCAGGATACGGATCCACCCGCATACTCTCTTCTATTTTCCAGGCAATGTCGAAGGCACAGCAAGCTTATCTTTTAGCTGAATTGCTGAGTGTGGTCGTCAGTGATTCAAGTGTTATTGATCCTTCTTTCGTTTTCCTTCAGGCGTCGTGTACAACACATGATATGGGCCCAACTAACATTGCTAAAGCAGGATCTCTTGGCACCAACACCGTTTGCCTGCTATTTTCTTTTTCTTGAGAACCACCCTTTGGACTATTTCTGCAGCCTTCATGTTCTGCAAGTCCAACAACTCTGATATAAAAAGGTATGTCTAGGCCTGTGCTTCTATGCCAACATCACATGAACATCTCAGCTGAGGTATCTACACCAGCATGTTGCTGCTCTTTACTGACGAAGTAACAAGTAGGGCGCTTCTATCTTTGACAGAGTTCTTCAAGGTTTCTAATGTTCATTCCGCTTCTCCTTTTTGCTTGGGATGTTGAGACCACTCATCTGTTATGTTTACCCATGTAGTACAAGAAATTGTGTAAACAATTCTCAAAGTTAAATGAGGGCCATCCTCTATAATTTCTTTGGAATTTCATGTCCGGCAAAACTGCTTTTACGGTGTTCCATAACAGTATCTAAAGTGGCTGATAACTGTGACAACAAAAACGCATACAGTCACAAGCAGTTAAGTTTGTTCTAGCCGAGTTTCAGAATGGAGTGACTGAGCGCGGAAAATGAAGCAAAATTTAGAACGAGAGGTGGTCACTTACCGCCAAGGACACAGACAGAGTACAGGACAAGATACAATACATTTCGACCTCTTGGGTCTTCTTCAGGCGAAAACAAATAACATTTAGGACAGTGAAAACAAAGAACGAGAAACCACTTATCTTCTGATGTTCGCCTCACGATCAAAATGGCCGACGGGCGGAAACAAGGCCACCCAGGAGAGGATCATGGGATAGGAAATAGTGAGTGGGTGGGGGGGAGGGAAAGGGGGGAAGGGATGGGGTGTGAAACACAGGGGTTAGTAGCTTGTTTGGTAGATTAGTATGATATATTAGTGACGGTAGTGATTATGGTGTATTGATAATAGTGCTTAGTGGGGAAAAAACTAATAAAAACAATAATGATAACAACAATAATAATAATAACAATGATGATAATAATCATGATGATGATGATAATAATAATAATAATAATAATAATAATACTAAAAAGAGAGAAATAAACAAAAATATAATAAAATAAAATCATAAAACAGAATAAAAGTCAATTAATAGATTAATAAACGAAATTAATGGGTGCTGATGGCGATGATAGTAGTTATGCGTGGGTAGTTGTATGCGGAGGTGTGGGTAATGCTTATAAAATCAGATGTAGGGAGAATAAGAAAAAAAAATGAAAAAAACAAATAGATAAAAAGTAAATAAAATAAAATAAAATAAATCGAAGGTGGCTGCAACTTCCATACGAAGTGGGTAGTGGGGGATATGGTGGTTGTGTGTGTGTATGTGTAAATGTATGTGTGTGTGTGTGTGTTGGTGGAAGATATTGCCGACTGGTGTTGAAGTGGTGGGTATGTATATTTGTGTACCTGTTGGATGTTGATGCCTTGGGGCTATAGCGTACCAAGTTTGGCAATGAGATGGGTCTCTCGTACTTTCAAAGTTGTCACTCTGTGATTGCCAGAGTGCCAATACATTCACATGGTTGATGTTGTGTTGGGGGTGGTTGAAATGTAGGGTAACGAGTTTGGGTTGGTGGTGGCGGATGTCAGCCATATGTTCAGAGATGCGTGTCTCAAGTGTGCAGGATGTTTCACCTATGTAGATCTTGCCACACAGCTGGCAGTGGATAGCGTATACAATGTCACGGCTCCGACAGGAGAACGTGCGTTTGATAGTGAAGGAGTCTTTGGGGCCCTGTAGGATGGTGTCTGGTTTGGTGAGGGGGCAGATTTTGCAATTGGATTTTGAGCAGGGGTGAGTACCTAGTGGTGTAGGTGTGGAGATTCTGTTCAATTTGGACCGCATGAGACGATCTTTTAGGTTTTTATCACGTTTGAACGTGATCATGGGTCTGGGTATGGAAGGCAGGTTTGCGGTTTTGTACAATGTGCCAATTGGGTTTGAGAATCCTGCAGATGGGGTGGGTGCGTGGGTGGAAGATGAGGTAGGCGGTGGGTCTGTCTGTCTGCTTTGGATGCTGGGTTTCCAGAGCAGATGTTATTTATATGGCTGTGGCGCAGCTGAGACCTTCAATGATGATGGAACTGGGTATCCACGGTTTGTGGCATTTTGGCTGCTTGTATAGTGAAGTCTTCTTCGCTGGAGCAATGTCTGTGAAGATGGAGAAATTGTGAGTATGGAATGCTGTCTTTAGTGTATGGGTAGTGGGAGGATGTGTAGTCCAGGTATGCACGTGCATCAGTGGGTGTGTTGAAAATGGAAGTTTTGAGTAGGCCATCTTCGAGGGAGATGGTGATGTCTAGGAAGTTAACCGACAGTGAAATGGTGTAGGTTAGTTAGATGGATGGATGGAAGGTCTGGGCAAAGTTGAGGAAGTTGAGGAGATCTTGTTTGGGTATGGATGTGGCTCCCAGTCCATCATCAATGTACCTTTCGTATAATTCCAGTGTGGGGCCTGTGTATGTGGTTAGTAGGCGGTGTTCCAAAGTCCCATGAAGAGGCAGGCATAGGATGGTCCCATTTTGGTGCCCATACCAACACCACCGACTTGTGAGAATGTGTGATTGTTAAATTGAAAAGTGTTGAAGGTGAGGACTAGTTCTGCAAGTCTGACCAGTGTAGTGGTGGGAGGGTGTTGTTGGCTGGGGCGCCGTTTGTCTTGGAAGAATGTGAGGGCCTTCAGTCCATTGGCGTTGGGGATAAAGGTGTAGAGTGACACCACGTCAAGTGTGAAGAGGAGGCTGGGTTGAAAAATGGGGTCTGTGTTGCATGAACTGATGATGTTGAGTGTGTGAATTGTGTCTTTGAGGAATGTGGGGAGGCTCTGTATTATGGGTTGAAGGGAAAGTCTAAGTAGTTTGAAATGTGTTCCGTGGGACAGCTGAGAGCAGAAACAATGGGACTGCCAGGTGTGTTTGTTTTACGTATTTTGGGAAGCAGGTAGAAGGTGGGCTGTTTAGTGTCTGTCATGATCAGGAGTTTGGCTGTGGCTGGTAGGTTGTCGAGTTTGATTTCTTCTTTGATTGGGTTTGCGACGAGTTTCTGGTGTTGTGGGAGGGGTGATGTTGTGAGTGGTGTGTAGAAATTTGTGTTTGACAGTTGTTTTTGTGCTTCTGTTATGTACAGTTGTTTGTCCCGGACCACAACTGCACCTCTCTTGTCTGCTGGCCTGATGACTATGTCACGTCATTCTCTTAACGATTTCAGGGCTTCCTGTTGATCTTGTGAAAGGTTATAATGTCGGACATGTACTCACCCCTGCTGAAAACCTAACTGCAAAATCTACCCCCTCACCAAACCAGACACCATCCTACAGGGCCCCAAAGACTCCTTCACTATTAAACGCACATTCTCCTGTCCGAGCTGCAATATTTATATGCTATCCACTGCCAGCTGTGTGGCAAGATCTACATAGGTGAAACATCTCGCACACTTGAGACACGCATCTCTGAACACCTGACTGACATCCGCCACCAACGACCCAAACCCATTACCCTCCATTTCAACCACCCCCATCAGAACATCAACCATGTGAATGTATTGGCACACTGGCAATCACAGAGTGACAACTTTGAACCTACAACACGAGAGACCCATCTCATTGCCAAACTTGGTACACTACAGCCCCAAGGCATCAACATCCAACAGTAACACAAATATACATACCCACCACTTCAACACCAGTCGGCAATATCCTCCACCAGCACACACATATATTTACACATACACCACACACCATACCCAGAACTACCCACTTCACATGGAAGTTGCAACCACCCTCCATTTATTTTACTTTGTTTCATTTATTTATTTTTCTTTAAATTTTTTATTTATGCATCTATTTTTTTTTCTCCCTACATCTGATTTTATTAGCATTACCCACACCCCCACATACAACTACCCACACATAACTACTATCATCACCATCAACACCCATTAAAGTCGTTTATTTATTTATTTTTATTCTTTTTAATATTATTTTATTTTATCGTTTGCTTATTTATTTATTATTTTTTATCATTATTTTTTTTATTTATTAGTTGTTTTTTTTGCGCCACTAAGCACTATTTTCAATCCACCATAATCACTATCGTCACTAATATATCATACTATTCTACAAAACAAGCTACAAACCTCATTGTTTCACACCCCATCCCTTCCCCTCTGTTCCCTTCTCCCACCCCCCCCCCCCCCCCCCCCCCCACTATTTCCTCTCCCATGATGCTCTCCTGGGCGGCCTCGTTTCCGTCCGGCGGCCATTTTGATCATGAGGCGAACATGAGAAGATAAGTGGTTTCTCGTTCTGCGTTTTCACTGTCCTAAATGTTATTTGTTTTTGCCTGAAGAAGACCCAAGAGGTCGAAATGCATTGTGTCATGCCCTGTACTCTGTGTCCTTGGCGGTAACTGACCCCCTCTCAATCTAAATTTTGTTCTAGCTGGTCAAACAAGTCCATTCCATCTCTATGCCAGGTGTAGTTTGTTACACTGTTTTTCAAGCGTTCTGTTTGGTTGCTTTTCTTTTTCTCACACGTAGCGCAGTTTTCAGTCATAGCCTGCATCTGTTAGTACGTTTCTGGCTACCACACAAAACAGCTGGCCATTGCGTACGATCCTGTCTTGGTGGTCATCGTGAATCTTCTACAATATGCTCTTCCTTCCTTCTACTTTGATTAATGATATTGTTCCAGATAACCACCACCCTTTCAGTGTGGAAAAAATCACCATAAAGTGGGATGTACCTTTGGGATCCACTTTTAGTTCTTAATAGATCGTCCTCCTGTGCAGTAGTCTGCGATTCTCCTGCAGACTGGACGTTCCTCCTATGTTAAGACTTCTGTTAAATAGTCCGTAAAAACCGGTTGACCATCAGCTACAGACCTAACAAATGTGTGGAATCACTCTCTTGCTGATTTTTTTCCCTCAGGTGACTCAATAGTAGCAAAAACATTGCATTTTCTTGTTGTGTAGCTTACTTCTCTATCAAAATGCCTCGGTCTTATCCTGAAAAGTTTGCCATTCCAAGCAAGATTCCTGAGTGTACTCTAATGACATCGACTACACGGTACAAATCGTCATTCTGAACGTTGTGCATTAGTATAGTGTGATGACACTGAATACAGAACAACGTCACGTTGCATGTCGTTCATTACTTCACTCTGACGACACCGACTATACTGTGCAAAATGTCATTCTGAACGTTGTGCATCAGTTTAATGTGGTAACACCGATTACAGAACATAATGTCAATTTGAACATTGTGCATTGGTTTACTCAGACTACACCGACTATACTATACAAAGCATAGTTCTGAACGTTGTTAAATAGTTTAGTCTGATGACACCAACCGTAATGTTCAAAACATTCTGAATGTTGTGCAGTAGTTAAGTGTCATGACACCGAACACAGAACAGAACGTCACTTTAAACATTGCGCATTAATTTGGTCAGATGACAATACTATGGAAAAGCGTAATTTTTTAACATTGTTCTGTGGTTTAGTGTGATGGCATTGATTACAGGAAAAATTTGGTTTAAAGTTCCAACAGCTTATAGCCGTAGAGACAGTGAACTGTCACATGTTCACAGTGTCTGGAGCATTGCATGATAGAAATCAGAGTCTGCCCCTGTCCTTCCATATTCCTCCACCTCCTCTGAAATGAATTGAGCATCTTTTTGCCACTGGGGGACAGAGAGGATTTTCAAGTCAAAATAAATCCGGTCCTATCATGTACAGTTTGAACTCATGGCCATCAGTTCCACAGGCCAGCAGCGCTCTAACCATTTGACTACCGGCTCCTCTGATAACAGAAAGGAAGATCGATTTGAACGTTGTTCATTCCTTTAGTCTGATTACACCGACTGCTGAGAACAACACCACTCTGAACGTTGTTCATTAGCCTAATGTGGCAGTACAGGTTAATGAACATTTCAAAAAGTTGTATACTATTGATCACTGAATACAACACCACTCGGAACGTTGTAGATGAGTCAGAGAATGATGACAAAAATTACCGAATATGTCATTCTAGTGTTTAAGAGTTACGTGTGATGAACACAACGTCATCCAGCCATGTTTCTAGCGAGTGTC
>CM065718.1:83611065-83643383 GCA_033310375.1 Conus canariensis
CCACTGGTTCTTCACACGTCACCAAGGGACACAAATTAATTATACACTCAACCGTTGTCCTGAAGGGAAACAAAGTGCCTGTCATCCGAGGCCGCGAATCAATATTGATGTAATACTTCATCTACAGTCAGCACCTTGTTCATGCCAAACGATAATGGATTTTAATCAATCTGCAAGACAAAAAGGCACCAACTGAAAACCCTACCTCCTTCCTGCTGAGTGGATGCCAGGGCAAAAAGCAGTAGGAGAAAAACACAACTCCCATTCTTGACATCATGACTTGTTCGGTCCTGAAACAGTGAAAACCAGGTTACCACATCTGTCCCAGTCCAGGCTGATACTGGGATATAATATGTGAAAAAAAGTGAAAAAGAGTACCGCCCTGACATGTAGCCTCTTATCAAAATAGAAATTTACGGCGTATCTTCATCGTGCTTATAAATCAATGGAAGAAAAAAGTGTGGCCCTTTATGCCCTCCTTCTGTGGCCCTTTATGTCCTGCTCTCATGGCAACCTCAGTTTCGATCTAATTTCCGTATCATATCACAGTGATTTCGTGTCAAGTCATCAATGTTAGCCTTAATTGCGACTATTGTTGGATGGACATGGTGAGGATATCTGGTAGGGCACACTGGCTCTGTGACCTAGCAATCATTATCATCATTAAGGGGACTGGATAGTGGTGTCCAAAGTGTATTAGAGCCGCCACCACTGAGCACCACCAAAATGACTGGGCACCAGTGCTGTGCATCTGCTGGTGGTCTGCTTCAAGACAACTCAATAATAATTGCTCCCTAGTGATTTTTTAGTGCCAGCAGAGCAACAAGTCGGCCAGCGTGTTGCTGTGAATGGGTTGGATGGGATGAGCTGTATAGGAGTTTTGACACTGAAAGGGGCATGGACGGAAAGACAACAGCAGAATATGGACAGCGTCATGCTGACGATGTCGGCACATTCAAACTGCCTGTCAGACTGTAAACTGGATGTTCCCCACTGAACCAAAACAGAATTCCTAGATGCGTTCTTCCAGGCACGGATTTATCTTATTTGTTACAATAGGTGTTGTTAGTCTACACACAGTATTTCAAATAGGCACACCACCCAAACTTTTGTGATCGTTATAGCATGGGGAGAAAAATTACGTTCCAATTATTTCTTAAAACAGTAAATGGTCATGGTGCTTTTTCTTTACACTCTAGCTAAAATGATCTCTACGTCTTTCTGTGGCTAATGCAAAAACTAACACACTGGACACAGCTCTGTAAAGCAGAACCGTTTACTCGATAATGTGACATATGCACATACAGTATCTTGATATGAATTCATTACCTGGAATGACAGCTGTCCGCTTTTCAGTTTATGACCCAGTCGACTTTCAGATCAGTCAACACGTTCTGAACACGTCCTAAAGGATGTCCTGCCATCACACACACACACACACACACACACACACACACACACACACATATATGTATATATATATATATATATTGAAAGCAAATGTGAAGCAAGACAGGGAACAGTAAACAACAAACAAGTAGGATAACTCTTGTTCCCATGATAAAACAAATACATGCCCATAACTCCAAAGGACACTGAATCACCTCGCAGATACGAGAGCACAGAGCACACAGAACAAACAAGGAAACATCCCATATAAATATATAAGTAGTGGGGGAAAACAAGTGGAGGCTAACAATTCTTTCGTCATTATATTATTGACTTGGCAAAGATCTGAACTTGAGAAAAAGAAACGGGGAGGGGGGGGGGGGGGGGGGGAGTTGAAGATGAAGAAATGGGAACATAAACACACACACACACACACACACATATATATATATATATATATATACATATATATGTATTTATATGTGTGTGTGTGTGCGCGCGTAGAGAGAGAGAGAGAGAGAGAGAGAGAGAGAGAGAGAATATGAAATCCAAATACCTGTGTGAGTGTTTGTGCATGCATGCAGATGTGCATGTGTGCGAGTTTGTGCATGCAGGCATGCGTGTGTGTGTGTGTGCGTGTGCGTGTGTGTGCGCGCGCGCGTGTGCATGTGTGTGTGTGCGCGCGTGCGCGCATGTATGCCACTGCCTGCATCGTTGTGTGCATGCATGTGCACGCACGTATGCATGCACGCACGAGCGTGTGCATGACGTTTTTGTAATGTTGTCTATGAACAGAACGCTGGTTAGATATTCAAACCTGGAATTCTAATCAACATTCTTTAGTGTCTATATCCTAAAGTTCAATAATGAATGATTAATAGAAAAACTCCTCAAAATCGGTTGATTTGGATAGTTGAATGGTCCATTTGACTTTCAGGTCAGTCAACAGGTTCTGAACATGTTTTGAATGCCTCGAGGGATATATTTTCAAAAGGTCATAGGTAAAAGTACATTTAAAAAAAATTCTTTTGTACAGTAAATGTTGAAGTCAGGTGGTAGCCATTACTTTTTCTCTTGATTTAGTTGCTAGCTGTTCACATGTTGGAGTTATACTGGTTACAGCGCACATCCTGTCGGTGCTTACTTGGAGTTTTTGTCCTTCCTCTGGATTCAAACAGCCTTTGTAAATCGCCAAAAGAGATTATGTACAGCACACCCATCTGTTAAAATTTCTAAATTATGCTCCAGCTGAACCTCTGGTCATCACAGCATGACATAACTCTCATCACACTTACCACCGTCACTGGACAAAACTGAGACACTGTCTCCCTTTTTCATTTTTGGTCCTACTTGAAGCAGATCACTAGGCAGAAACGTTTTGTGTCTCTTTTCAGCATATTACTCCATTCGTCTGGCAGTTTAGTATTTACTCTTTTTTTTTCTTGCTTCAGTTAAAGCTTCCAGTCAGTCCACTTCAAAGCTAAACTGCCAGAATCAAGTCCAGAACTTGACCGATTTCAAACTTGGCCTCGGGTCAGAAAACACCCAATTTCCAGCCAAGTCAAACAAACCTATCAGCTTTTGATTTATTGTTCCAACATCTACTCTGAAAAATAAAAATAAAACAAATAGAATTCACTAACTCGGGTTGCTGTGGATGAAGAGGATTAAGTAAGTAAGTAAGTAACTCGGTCAAATTTACCAGTCGTTTCGAAATACTTTATCATTAAAAAAATATTTGAAATTAAACATTTTTCAAATGCCACATATCTGCTGGGACCAATTATATGAGCACGTTACCTTTTGTCTGTGTTTTTTCGTCTTTTATAGTCATTTCCGCGTGCGTGTGCATGCATGCGTGTGTGTGTGTGTGTGTGTGTGTGTGTGTGTGTTGTGTTTGAGTGCATGCACACATAAGTACAACAAAAGGACGTATTGTGTTGTTGTTTTAATGTGTTTTAATGAGTAGTCTTATCTTCTCAGCAAAGCTTGCTCTAGTTACGTTTAATTTGCTGTTTCTTTACCTGAAAGACAACTGTATACATCAAATGCATTCCCCAACAATAAAGAAATCAACATTGCTGCCCATCTGGCTTGAGACCACCCAGCTCCATTAGCAAAGCATTGAAACCTCTCTAATTAGTTGTTGAGCTAATCCTTCCTCATCCAACGACCATGATGCTGATGATGTGGGTTCTTTTGGATGTTTTCCATCACTGCTTATTCTTTGGGTAGAAATCCCACAACACTCCATGTTCAAATCTCAGCTCTAGTTTACGATGGTTTTGTGCTTTCCTTTGGCCTCTTTCGAGTCTTTTAGTTTCTCTTTTCATACTTTTTGCAAATACACTTTCTTTTTCCTACTTTTTATCCTCTCTCCAACCTCTCCCCTTCTTTTTCCTGAAGCCTGTCTCTCTCGCTCTCGCTCTCTCTCTCTCTCTCTATATATATATCTTTTTTCCAAGGAATTTGAACAGTCCTTTCCCTTTTAAGCCACACTGTCTGATGTTGTTATTTTTTTTTCTTCAATGCTGTCTGCCACTGGAAATGTGAAATGTTCTTTCTGATAAAGAAAAACGTTTTTAAGATGAAATCAAATGTGTGTAGCTTGCCCCGTACTGATGTAATGTATCAGTGATATGAACTTTTTGACTACAAATTTACTTACATTAATTTTCACTTTCCACAAAATCATGCCCGATAGGCACAGACTTGACACTCAAACTCTCCCAATATGAAAAAAAGCAAGATCGCAGCCCCTGAACAGTCAGTTCATGTTCAAAACGTTCACCGTTTCTCACAGAAACACTCTGATGCCAGACTAAAACAGTGCATCGTTTCAGACCCAAACACTGGATCCACACAGAATTCCCCACAAATCAACTTCACCGTTGTCACAACCACAGTCACAGACACAACAATGACTTCAAAGTCAGAAGGCTCTGTGTAGATAATTCGAAGCGACAATTCCATAGTTTACCCTCAGATGTTAAGATGAAGAAGAATACACATGATTTGCACGCGAGTTGGTTCCGATATCTCACTGAATTGATCCAGAAAGAGAAGTCCACCATTGTAACAAGCTTATAAAACCTTACATTATTGTAGAAAATTAACAGATCAATACCTGATGACCGTCACAATTGTCTCAATATGTTCACTTTTAATTTCGTTGCATAACATCATCCTTGTTCGCTCATTCTCTCTATTACTTAGAAATAATCAAATTGAAAGAAAGACGTGTGGCTTAGCCAGTGAATACACATACAGTGTTCTTGGACGTTCAAAAACTATGACGTAACACAGCCGGTCAAAAAACATGGATTTTAGAAGGATTCCAGAACTAACACGCATTATGACCAATCAAAATATTGGAAAATTTAGGAAACAATGCCTGGAAGCTTCTTGCTCTACCCCCCCCCCCCCCCCCCCCCCCCCCCCCCAATTTCTTTAATTAGTACTCGGAAATCATTAAGCAATACTGGAACAAGTCATTTGTTCTTTGAATAGATTAAACTCAACATGTACAAAGCAAAACTAAAGACATGTCGATCTGAATCGACCAATGATGCAAATAAGTTGATTTGATTGCAACAAAGTAATACTACCAGCTGCATGAAATAGTTAATGGATACAAAAATAAATATATGAAATAAATAAATAGATAAACAAATGCATACCACACCAACTCAGGGAAAAGTTACTTTATGACTGAAGTTGACATATAATTTTGTCGACATAGAATTAAAACACTGTGGTGCAGATACTGAAACATGTTTTGAATTGTGTTGGAAAGTAGGGAGGAGAACTTTTATTTGTAAATGGAATTTTTACCTTATTCAGTTACATAAAAAACACCGAAAGCAATTTTAAAAGAGTGTTTTCACACCTCTACTGAAATCAAATATGGGTTTGTCATCTGACAGTCATTATCAACAACCGAACTTACATTTTCAGATACACATGAATTTGTGTGTCTTTTAGATATAAGCATTATAGCACGATAATAACGCGATTTATTGATACTACAGCGTTTTCATGCACAAAAAAATGTCAATAGCAGTTAAGTCGGGTACCTACTGAAATCAAATATGGGTTTGTCATCTAACAGTCATTATCAACAACGGAACTTACATTTTCAGATACACATGAAATTGTGTGTCTTTTAGATATAAGCATTATAGCACGATAATAACGTGATTTATTGACACTACAGCGTTTTCATGCACAAAAAAATGTCAATAGCAGTTAAGTCGGGTACCTAGCGTATTTCAATTTACAATGTATTCATGAGAATATTGTGTAATCCCAACTTGAATGGCATTGCCCAAGTCATTTCGCCAAACGCGACTGTTTTCAAGTGTGTTCATCAAAACCACTCAGTCTATTTTTTTCACCAAAAGCAACAGACATCGAATTCACATTCTAACATCTTGAGAATTTTAAATGATTCTAATATCTCCTCTTTAACAGAATTCAAAAAGAAAGTTTGAATTAAATCCACAAAGATATTCACATTTACACTTCTTCATGAACACATCAGAAATGTCCCACGCTTCACTCTTGGCTACAAGCAATACAAAATGCTTTTATCAATTCTGAGAAAACCAACTCAAATATTGCAATATTTCAGGATAATGTCAAAAGCTTTTCTTCTTACCCTGAAATAGTGCATCAGGATCTAAAACTGGATGTGACTCTAGATACCTACTGGTGATGGATTATGTGTGGATAACAAGAGGAGAAAATTAAAACAAACTTCTTGAGGTGAGCACCACCATTGCAGCGGACATATTATTCAAGTTCATACATTTTAAAATGTTTTGGTTCATCTTTTTATATTGTTCTTACCTTAATCATTAGATTTTAAAAATTAAGATCATTGTGTGTCATAAGCAACCTGCTGCTTGGGTAAATTCAGATGGTTCGATAGCAGACTTGCTCTACCTTCACAAATTGGAACAAAACTTCATCATTTAGCACATGTTTCCATGATCTGACAGAAACTGTTCGTTTGCTGATGCTGGATTATGTTATTTGTTTTGTCTTTGCTTCCATGATCTCACATTTACAGGGTTCCTACAGACTCCCAAGAAAAAAAATTCAAGGAGTTTTCAAGCAGCGTTTATTTTATTTCAAGGCAAGAGCTAGCAGGAAAATTAAACCATTGTTCTAACTTCTTTATTTTTTTTTTCTATTGTTTTATGTTTTAAAAAAAACCATGGAAAAAACATATCTGGGCGATTTCAAAGCTCTTGTGTGATTTGGGGACCACAAATGGGGGCAAAATTATGAAAATTGAAAAAAAAAAAGGTTCATGACAAAAACTAAATGTGTATCATAGCAGACATGTTAGGCACTTGAAACATGACTTTTCTTGTTTTGCTGAGCCATAGTAATGCAATGACAAAAGGATTTCTATATACTGTTTTGCTGAGCTAAAGTAATGCAACTACAAAAGGATTTTTATATATCTTCAATAATATTTTTCCATATGGTGGCCATCAGGCTTTGCGTTTCATTGCTTTCGAATTATTTCAATAGAAACAGCAAATGATACGTGCTGTTTTGACTTATAAATAAAATATAACTGCATGCAGAAATCATTTCTGATCAAAAGAAAAAAAATTACCAAGCTAGCTAGTCTGGATCCAGAGATATTGTACTCCTTGCACATCAACCATTGTTGAAAAAGTGATTTTGAGAAAATGGCGTTTGAAACTAAAGAAGTTAAGCAATTTTCACACACACCTCTTTCAAATAAATCTTTTTTTTTTTAAAGAAAAATGTGAAAATAGACAAAATGAACACCACAGATGGTTTCAACAGGCTTTCTTGAGCACAAAAACACATAAAACCCAAAACACAATTTTTGAAAGAAAATGGTCAAATTTTCGAGCCACCTCTCTACAGTACTTGCATAAAAATTGAAAAAAGAAATGGCAGTTTGATTTTTCTACGTTCAGGTTGATGAAAAAATCATTTAAAAACATTTTTACAAACATCATCGCGATCCTGATTCAACCAAGGGAGATAATTTGTAACTTCATCAATTTTGATGAAGTTACAAATTATCTCCCTTAGTAAAATCTCGGACGATCCAGGATCGCGACGATGTTTGTACAAATTTGTTTTAAAATAGTTTTTCATTAACCTGAACGCAGAAAAATCAATCTGCCATTTCTTTTTGCCACATTAAAGATTTTTGGAGCTGATGGCTTGATTTTCAAAGGTTTTCAAGGAAGTTTGGTCAACAGAACCACATTTTATTGATTTTCAAAGGTTTTCAAGGTCTTGAAATTCTCTGTCAGAATTCAAGGAGTTTCAAGGAGCGTACGAACCCTGCACAATTACAGGAACTGTTCGTTTGCTGATGCTGGATTATGTTTTTTGTCTTTTCTTTAGAAACGGTTGTTCTAACCTTGGCTGTTGGAGTAGGAAATGTTTTGGCTGGGACCATCCCTTCAGCAGTCTTATCAGCATTGTGAATTGCAGTTCTAATAGCGACAACTGAAACTATTTAATCATTTCACAAAGGCATTGGAGAAGTAACGCACACTAGAAACTGGTGCATCTGGGAAAGAACAGCAGATGGCTCAAGACAGTTGTGGAGATCTGTGGGCGCAATACACTAGAAAAATAATAAGTCACATGTTCACCGATTCATCCAGACCATTTTCCACTTTTTTCCCTTTTTTTTTTGGTCATCAGAAATAGAGCAAGTTGCTGATGTTCTGTGGTGTCCCATACCACCACACTGTAATCAAGAATGGGCTAACTACTGTGTATCAAAGTCTCATACAACATCGCTCAACTGATATCACTACATGTCTCTGTTTCAAACCATCTGTCTCAAACTTTCCCATCCCCACCTGTTGTCACTCACCTCCTTATCTTGCAAGTCGCGTGTTGCTCAGGTTCCGATTCTTGGTAGCGTTCTGGCTGGCTGTGTGCTCGAGTCAGACTATTTATACAGTGGAGAATCTTCACGTGGACATGTGTTTGAGAATATGTTAGGCTGCATTTGAAACCAGATTTACCATTGGATGTCATTCAGATGGTTCACTGTTGTCTGTATATTAACTGATTTTTTATTGGCTGTTTACTGTGCTTGGTTTTCATTCGCCAACAGCAATCCATGATGTGGCACCCTTCAACAGAGAGGAGCTGACACCTCCACCTACCTTCCCCTATCCACCCCTACCTCCTTGCAATGCTAACATGAATTTTTGATTAAGTGTACACCACCTGCATTCTCCAACTCCCCCCCCCCCCCCCACCCCCACCCCCAGTGGAAAATCTCAACCTGGACATTTATTTGTTCATGAATATATTAGGCTGCATTTGAAACCAGACACGCATGCACAAACGCACGCACCCGCACCCACACTTGCTCACACATATGCTTACATCCACATACAAGCGCATGCAGGCACGTGCACACACATACACAAACACAGAAACATTCACAGCGATGTACACTCGCGCTCATGTTTCCAGATTTGCAAACACAGACAAGGACAGAGAGAGAGAGAGAGAGAGAAGAGAGAGAGAGAGAGGAGAGAGCAAAGTTTGCATACACACACACGCACAGAGAAGCGCACGCATGTGCGCATGCACGCACCCACGCGCGCGCACACACAAACACACACACAAATGTATGCACGCACCCACGCACGTATGCGCAGGCTCGCACAGACACACACACACACACACACACACACAAACACACATACACACACACATATGCACGCACGCACGCCCGTAGGTACACACACACACACACACACACACACACACACACACACACACACACACACAGAACAGGTAGACAGCGAGAAAAGTAATGGTAATTTGCCCCCCAAAATGCTACACATTGGAAATTTGTGAAACAAGATCACTCAAGCCATCCCGCATACGTGTATCAGGCTGCTCACTGTTATTGTTTGGCTTCAGCTGAGGCGGTGGAAAACTGTTATTGATTTTCCGAATCTAGAGAAAAAGAGCGCGTGGTTGCTGTTAATGGTAGCTAGCAGTATAACGCACGCGAAACAGCTGCTTAAATTCATGTATTCTTCAAATCGGATAGAGGAGGATTAGAGCTTATGTGCACGTGCACATGCGCTTATCTTGCACTCACACACACACACACACACACACACACACACACACACACACACACACACACCACCACCACCACCACCACACCACCACCACACCAACAACCACAACAAAAACAGCAGTTGCGTGCACAACAACTCTCTCTCTCTCTCACACACACACACACACACACACACGTGCTTGTACCCTCTGTACAAACCTGAACACACACACACACACACACACACACACACACACACACATACACACACACACACATACACACACTCACACGCACACTTATGAATGCACGCATGCTAGTACACAAGTACGTACACAGGCACACACACACACACATGCACGCACGTACACACACACACACACACACACACACACACACACACACTTCACACACATTCATTTAAGGTTCAATCGGTAGACATGACACCCATTCTTGGTTAGGGCCCTTTTCATGATTTTGTTTTTAATTCTCCGGATATGTATATCATACACATTTGACATATACATTTTCCACCGTACAGCAAGAGCATACGGATAATATATCAATGTATAAAATGTACTGATTTTGTAACAATTCATATTGATGGTTCAGGCAGCATATAAAAAAAAAGAAAAATCTAACTCGTGTGTTGCCTGGCTATCCATGTTTGTATGGTGTGGGTGTGTGAAGGGGAAAAGTCGTACACGCATCCAAACTTTTGAGAGCGAGAGTCAACAACAAAACACGCACCGCACACCATCCATAACATCTGGTGACCCCGAAGTTGAATTTCTTTTGCTACTGAATTCAAAATTACCTTAGTGGTAGTATTTGTTTTGTGCCCTTATAACTGCCCCAATTAAAAAGGATAGGTCACGTTCACAGACTTTCCTTTGGAACAATTGAGTTGTTTTGTATTGTTTTGTTGTATGATTGTGTCTACTTTCTTTCCTGTCTCCAGCGTAACGGGGCATCTCCTTTTGTATAGTTTCTGGAGATACGAGGGCATAGTTCTTCCTTCCTTTGTGGGCTTTAGTTTTATTATCTTCAGTTATCTCTATGAGGGCATAGTTCTTCCTTCCTTTGTGGGCTTTAGTTTTATTATCTTCAGTTATCTCTATGATTATTTCTATTTCTATCTTTACTTGGGGATTGTGTTGCTTCTTCAGCATTCTTGGGGTTCTTTTCTCTTGAATGAGTGAGTGTGTGAGTGGCTGCCCTGAACCAGTTTTGAAAAAAACAATTATTAGTTGTTTCATTTTGAATGCTTAGTGTGAAAAAAAAAACGCCCCAATACATTGATTATATTCGTTATTACTCTCATGTCATTGCTTGATTTATACTTGTTGCTGAAAATTTGGCAGTGATTACCAATTGTGTTTATCTTTCTCCGCATATCCCTGAATTTCTGTTTCATTGTTTATCTCTATCTTTTTGTTGGTTGGGTTTGATAATACTTTGTCTTTTTAAGAGTGATTGTCGTTGATGTTTGTTTGAAAAAAAATCCTCTTTGGAATTCATATATATTTTAATGGACAGGGGTTTCAAACCTTTTTTGCTTGTGATAGCAATTGTTTGTATTTGATCCACTAGTGTGTGTGTCGGGTTTGACAGGACATAATTTCATATTTTCATCATGGCACAGAAGGCTAAGGAAGAAAGTCCTGTTGTGTCCTCTGTGGACGAGGACAAAGTTTTCGCTAAATATTTACAACGAGGTAAGGTATGTGGTTTGGAGGGACCAGCTCTGTTGGACTATGTTGACAAATGTATTGCCCAGGCCATGGAAAGAGAGGAAAGAATGCGATTGAAAGAATTTCAGTTGAACGTACAGGAAGAAGAGATAACTAAAAGAGAGCAGATACAAGAGATAACTAAGAGATAACTAAAAGAGAGCAGATACAAGAGATAACTAAAAGAGAGCAGATACAAATACAAGAGCAAGAAGAAACAAAAAGAATGCAAGAGGAAACAAAAAGAATTCAGCAAAGAGAGATAGAGGAAACTAAAAGAATTCAGTTACAAATAACTTCTCAGCAAGGTGCAGTGTCAGGTCAGGATAATGAGTCAGAGTTCTGGTTTTCCAAGGTTTAACGCCCCTCGTCCTACTTTTCCTAAGTTGCCCCCTTTCAAGGAAAGAACTGATGATATAGACAGTTACTTGTTTCGTTTTGAAACCCATGCTCGTTCCTTAGGATGGTCTGAGAGTTTGTGGGTTACATACCTGTCTGCATTGTTTGAGGGTTCCGCTTTAACTCTCTATCACAGTCTCGCTGAAAATAATGTTGTGTCTTACGAGCTTTTGAAAGAGAGCTTGCTGAAAAAATTTCAATGTACTCCAGATGGTTTTCGTAAGCGTTTTCGTGAGGCTAAACCTAGCTCAGATGAACCTTTCGAGACCTTTCCAGTTGAACTTAGGCGTTTGTTTGACCGTTGGGTCTCTTTGTCAAAAAATGATAAGTCTTTTGAAGGTCTGGTGGATCTTATCTTGCGTGAGCAGTTTTTGGAGTGTGTCTCTAAGGACTTGGCTACTTTTTTGTGTGAAAGAGATGTGAAACTTTTGATGAAATGATTAAGTCGGCAGAGTCATACAGACATGCTCATCCAACTAAGGTGCTTTCTAGGAAAGCTGATGTAAACATTTTTGCTTCTGTTGGGTACAAAACGCCTGGTCAATCTGATAGAAATCCATATCCCTGTCAGTCTGATAGAACTCCATACTGTGGTCAGTCTGACAGAGGAAACAGATACTCTACTTTTCAAAACTGGCCACTACTCTGGTTACTCAGCTGGTCGTGGAAATAACTTTGGCGGTAGCCGTTATCGTGGTCGTGGCGCCCGTCATACCTCTGGCAGTAAGAGTTCCTCAGAAAGTACGTCTGATCAGTTTGCAAGTGTTGTGTGTTTTTTGTGTAGAAAGACAGGACATGTAGCTGCTAGGTGTCCATGGAAGTCAGGTAGAAACCCTTGTAGAATTTGCACCCTTAGCCACCCAGATGAGTGTACTTTGTGGTTGGTAACTCTACTTTTATCGAGAACTCAGCTGACAGCAAACAGTCCAGTGCTTGTTGCTCTGTTCTTGATACTCCTTTTGCTTGTCTAGCTGCTGGTGAGTTCACAGGCAAGTTACATTTGGAGTCTGGTTCTGTGAATGGCACTTTGAGTTCTGTTCTGCGTGATACTGGTGCTACCATTTGTGGCGTTCGCAGACGGTTAGTTTCTGACAGTCAGTTGTTAAGAACCACAGTGAAGTGTGTTTCTTTTGGTGGTCGTGTGGATGAGTTTCCACTGGCTACAGTTTCAGTCAGTTGTCCTTATTTTGTGGGCGATTTGACTTGTTGTGTCTTGGATAGCCCTGTCGCAGATCTCACTGCAGGTAATGTACCTGGAGTTTCTGTAAGCGGTGAGTTTAGTGATGTATCTGGTGAACCTTTCTCTTTAGCCGCCGTTACAAGGGCTAGAGATAAGCATGTTGGGGACAAAAAGCCTTTAATGTCAGATCCCTGATGATCTGAACATTTCCCGTTCTGATCTTGTTCAGAAACAGAAGGATGAGTCACTGAAGTCTTGCTTTCAGTTAGCGTCTTCTGATGTGTCTACTTCTGATATTGTGGTACCTACAGTTGTTCTTTCACAATGTACTTCAGTGCCTGGGTCAGAGATAGCACCTCTGGCTTGTGAGCAAGAACAGGGTGCTTTGGACAGTCCTCCAGGAATTGGTCTTTCTGTGGATCCCTCTCCGGAGTCTGTACTGTTCGTGAAGTGGTTTGTATAGTTGGTGTCGTCCAGGACTGTGATGACGCTTTATCCATTCCCATTTTAACTGTTCCAATGGCGTCTTCTATGCCAGATGAAAATGTTTGTTCTGTACAGTTTGATTGTACTTTGTCTGACAAAAGTACCAGGGAGTTGCGTGTAATCTTTGATGATTTTCAGGACATTTTGACCCCCAAACCAGGTTCTTTCTCAGGTGATGTACTATTACAGATCCCTCTTACAACACATGTCCCTGTTCGAAAGAAATGTTATAAAATCCCCTTTTCAGCGAAAAAGGCTGTTGAGAGAGAGAGATTGGTATCATGTTGGATCTTAGTATCACTGAGCCATCGAATAGTCTGTATGCATCTCCAGTTGTGTTCGTCAGGAAGAAAGACTGTACGTGTGGTTTCTGCATTGATTTAAGGTATATTTCTAGGACTCCTGAGTGTGCTGAAACTTTGAGGAAGATTCAGGGAATCTTGTCTTCTGCACCTGTGTGTTGTTACCTAGATTGGGTAATCCTCTTATTCTCAGGACTGATGCTAGTTCTGTTGGTTTGGATGCTGTATTGCTCCAGGAGAATGGTGATTTTCTTCACCCAGTTGTGTTCGCTAGTCGAAAGTTGCTGAATCGTGAGAAGGCATACAATACTATTGAGCGGGAATGTTTAGCCATTGTCTCTACCCTGTTGGGGAATGGAGAGGCTGACCGAGTGGTCAGTAGACGTGTGGTTTCTACCCTGTGTGGGTATGGAGAGGCTGACCGAGTGGTCAGTAGACATCGTATACATGTGCATTGCCATCCGGGTGTGGGGTGCAGCCCATGCTCAGCCGCCGTCTCTACCCCGTGTGGGTATGGAAAGGTTGTCCGTGAGGTCAGCAACAGGCTAGCATGTCAAAGGGCTTCAGAGTTCATCCGGACGACAACTTGTGTTCTTCTGTTGTGTGGAGTCCCTGGAAAGACTCCATGAACTGCTTCTGTGAGCGACTTCGTTTTCCGTCGAGTGAATGCGATTTCTGGGTTTGTGTATTCTGCTGTTTGTTTACTTCTTTTTCAAAAAACTATTCGGTCATCGTTCTTTTTTTGAGGAGGGGCAGTATTGGGACGTCAACGTAAATTATGACGTCAACTTGAAATGACATAGGTAACTACATGACGAAAATAATAATTTTTGACAAGAGAAGAGAGCAAGAACTAACGGCCGAGGCTTTGGTGTCCAGCCTACTTTATTTTGTTTTAATCGTCGTTTTCTCCGTAGTGATACTATGTGGAGAGGCTGACTTTCAAGTCAGTAGTGCGTTGATGTTCACTGTGTATGTGCGATACATCTGATGACGGTACCAGCGAAATATGTACCAGAAATTATTTGTTATAAAAATGTTGTGAATGCTGTGTCGCCGAGAGTGACTTAAAACTCCTGCAAGAATATTTATGTGCTCTAATTGCACCACCTCATGTGTGTCGGTGGGCTGAGTTTATTGATGTGAACATTGTAATATCAATACACGGAGAAGCTAATTAATTTCTGTTTTAGATCAACAATACGTCGAATCGAAGTTTATTGTGTTCTATGGGACTTTGCTGAAATCAAGTTCTCCGGGGATTCAATATTGTTTACTGTGCTCTGTGAATCTGCAGTTCTTCTATGGTTTACTGTGCTTGTGAATCTGCGATTCTTCTTCTGTGGATTACTGTGCCTTGTGAATCTGCAGTTCTTCTTCTATGGTTTACTGTGCCTTGTGAACCTGCGGTTCTTCTTCTGATAGTTCGACGTAATATATTGTGCTTGCTGTGTGGAGACCCTGTTTCTTCTTCATTGCTTGTGTTTGTGAACGGCTGTGTTTACCGTGTGGGGACCTTGGTTATCCTTCTTCATCTTGTTTTAGTGCTGTAGACTGTGGCTTGGGTACTGTGGAACCGAGTGTGTTGACTGTATATGTGAGACACTGTGGACGGTGCCGGCGAGATCTGTGAGTTATATCAAGATACGTAATATGATACGCTGATATCTGATGATTGAAGTGTCTTATGTATTGATGTCTTAATTGACGTGAATTGATCTGTGTACTAATCTACTGTGTAGTAGCATGTACTGATTTTGTAACAATTCATATTGATGGTTCAGGCAGCATATAGAAAAAAGAAAAATCTAACTCGTGTGTTGCCTGGCTATCCATGTTCGTATGGTGTGGGTGTGTGTAGGGGAAAAGTCGTACACGCATCCAAACTTTAGAGAGCGAGAGTCACACCATCCGTAACATAACGTTAGTTTTTATACACTTCCAAAGGTCACTGACATTATCTTTAACACTATGAGACCTCCAAAAAAGACGACTGAAATCATAAGTATCCCTGCGTAATTTTGTTAAGTCTGCTTGGTTCCAGAGTCTGATGGCATGTTTAGGGGGTTTTCTTTGAAAGGGTTGAAAGTTGCTCTCTAAGAGAATTATGTCATGATCACCCAGGCCTGCGATTAATTCCTGATTGCCTAAAGCGCCTGGACAATTGGTAAAAAATAAATCCAGGAATGCATTACCACGTGTTGGTATTTCAACTGACTGCACTAATCCAAGGTCTTTGGTGGTATCAAAAAACTGAGAATTAATGTTTTTATTGTACTGATTACCAAGTATGGCATCTTCACACCAATCAATATCAGGTAAGTTGAAGTCTCCACCAATCCATAATATTGCCTTCCTATTGGCCAAAACAATGTCAGAAATGTCTGCAAATAGATGAACATACATTTTCACCTGAGTCTGGAGGTCTGTATACTGATCCTACAATGACAGGTCTCTTATTCTTAAAATTAATCCTACAAAATAAACTTTCACTATTTTTGCCTTGATATAAAAACTCACTGTCTAAGTTCTTCTGAATGGCAATCAAGACCCCCCCCCCCCCCCCCTCTTTTTCCAAGTCTGTCCTTTCTATAAATATCAAAATCCTCCATTAGAAGTTCACTGCTGGATGTCCCAGTTTCTAGCCAAGTTTCTGTTCCAATTACAACATCAATGTTTTTTTTGGTGACTAAATTACTGAGTTCTTCCTTTTTCTTGATAAGTGATTGAAAGTTTACGACTATGCATTTAACTTTATCTTTTTCTTTTGATGATTTGGAGTTCGGTTGCACTTTATGATTTGGGATTTTATCAGTTTTAGAATCAGGGGTGGGTGCAAATTAGGACAAAATTTCAAGTTTTCTTTTGGGGATCGGTCTGGTGAGATAGGGCCAAAACGGTTGCTTTCAGAGCTGCAATCTTCAATAGAATCTTCAAAAAGCCTCGAACTAAATTTTGGAAGCCCGCAGGTAATACACGTCCAAGATATATCACTTTTACATAATGCTTCATAAACTGCTAAATTTAATAACATACATTTAGTGTGATACCATCTATTGCAAACGTCACAGGCAACTGCTTTATGTTTCCATGTGACTCACAAATTGCAGACTCCGCATGGATATTTTACTTTGGTGGACGGACCAGGATTGAGTTCAGAATGTCTCCCGATAGTAGGATAAGGCTTAAGAGCCATGATTTAACTCCTCTATATCTAACTCTTTTATTAAAACAATTCCTTATCACTGTACTATTTCTGATATTAATTGAAATCAGAGGTTCAAATCTGGGCCTAGTAATCGACGTGAGAACAGTCCTCGACACTGGTGTACACAGGAGGCTAAATTGGTTCAGGTTGCACAAAGTTTTATAACCTGCAAAAATGGAACTAAAGGCGTCTACATCTACATCTAAAATTTCAAAATTAAACTGATTGCTAGGGATATCGTTGTTCCTATCACATGTGCAAACAGCAAGAAAAAGTAGAAAACTTTTAACGAAGCCGAGGAACAACACGCCAGTAGCCATCTTGAAAAGCCTAGTGAGACACAACACCTTACCTGAAAGGGTTTAAACACAATTTCGTTAAAAAAAAAAATTAGCATTAAACTACCAACAGCCAACAGTGCTGATTATCAAAATTCACAGTTACTCCTATGAATAAAAGATGTAAAGACGCAAAAGATGTAAAAATGAATTTAAAACGGGAGCTCCAAAAGCCAGGCAGCCTCCTCGCTGGACATGCGCAATGATGAAGAAACAGACAGGGAAATTTACATAAAAGCATGCGCTCATAGTTCAATTAAGTCGTCCTGTGCCATACTTTAATGTTTTTTCTTTCTTTTCATTGTTTTTTCTTTAACTGAGAAAATGCATCCACATTTTTTTATATTTGTTTAACCTTTGCCAGAGCTTGTGGGTGAAAAATTACCCAGACTGTCGTTTAAATTTTCATAACTCACTCAGTTTTCATAATATGTAACTAAAGTTTTATTACTTTGTTCATTGTGTATTTGTGCTTGCCCCCATAAAATATTGTGGTGTTTTGGTGGTAAATAAAGGAGAAAATAATAAAAGCTTATAATCCTCGCCAGATACTGTGGGTGGCATGTCACCCATACCAATTAAAGAAGCATTCTCACATGCTGGAGCTTGTGGGTGGCTGGTCACCCATAACCTTCATATAGGCCACAGCCTTTACCTGACATGCCAGGGTTCGTGGGTGGCTGGTCACCCAAAACCTTTATATAGGCCACAGTCTTTACCACACATGTCGGTGTTCACTATTGGCTGTGTTTTCAGTTGGAGCACCACCAGACCAGGATAAAGTGGATGAGGTGTGAGCGTGTCTCCACTTCAACTTTTCCTGAGGCAGAGCAGTTGGGCTTGGGGACTGATGAAGTGATGGTGACCAAGGAAGAGATGGAGACATAAGAAGTTATCACCCAATTTGAGGATGCAATCATGCTGCATCAATGATGAAATCAGTGAACATGCCACTGATTGCCTTCTGGAAGACTTATCTTTACCAAAATTGGCCAGAATGTAGTTTTCTATGATGATGATTTGGCAGTGTGTCACAGATCCACTCTCCTGAGAAAGCAGACATTAATTTTCTGAGAAAATTTGCTCTTGTAAACAACACGCTTGTGTGGCCAACCAAGACAGACAGATTTATTGCAAAGCACATTTGTGTTTGCCAGTGACTTCAACATAGTCTCCAAAACAACTACTGGCCATGCCTGGTCTGTTCCAATTAACAATGAACTCTGCCTGAAGTATGCTGCATACAAAAAGAACTATATACGTAGTCAACCCAATCTGCCTGTCAGCAAGAGTGCACTTCCCACCCTTATCATAAGTGACCTTTTGTTTGGTGGCTGCCAACACTTGTCAGAAACAGCAAAAATAACATGATTTTATAAATAACAATACAGACAACATCATACCAAATTTTTGTTGAAATCTGTCAGTAAGTTTTGAAAAACTGTCGGTTTTAATTCGGACATCATCATCATTCCGCCCCTACTGGCCACTATTCTAGTACAGGAAATAAAATGTTAGGTACAAAATAACAAAAATGTACACTTTGATTTACAGGAAATACTGTACAGAAACTGTATACAACATCTGGAAACAGTTCATGAAGTAGTTTAGAAGTTATAGCAATTTTAAGTGTGGCGGGCGATTCTACCCCCATTTTTCCGCCGTCCAAATTGCAATATTTCCTGTTTTCAGCACAGAAGTTTTCATAAATGTTTTATAGCAGATACCTCAGAAAAAAATGACTTTGCTTAGTACAACTTAGAGAGTTTGTCCAAACCAGTGGAAACTCTGAAATGGCCATTCTTACTGTGCTGCAGTGCTTCAAAGTAGCCACATCATGCAAATTCGAAAAGCGCTGAATTGTGATTTATTACAAGTTTGACACTTTATCACACAAAAGCCATGTAAACTGATACCATGGAACTTACTTGTTCAAAGAGTGTGAGTTGTATAGATTGAGAACACCAATTTATAACTAGATGTATCAATCATGTATGATCCTATAGGCTGTCAAACTTGGAAGATATCTCATTTTGTCAGGTGCATAAAAACGTTGCAACTTTAAACTGCAATATCTCGAAAACAACTGAAGATAGACACTTCACTCTTGTTGTTTTGTATGTTTTTCCATTTACTTTGCAATGATACAGATCTTAAGTATGAAAAACAATATGCTAATTTTGGCTGCCGGTACCTACAATAATTCTGTGAATAATTCTAATTTGAAGCCATATAAATTTTACATCTTTAATTTTGTGGACATGGGTAAATACCTTATTCCAAGAAACTTCAGAATTAAGTTTTTGTAGCCATTGAGAGCAACAGTTTGGCTTACACTCATCTTGAGTAAAAATTTCATAGTATCGTTTAGCTCCTTTTGTTTCTTTCATAATAATATTAAAAGCCCTCAGCATGTTCTGAATTATGTTTGCATTATTATTATCAGGTTTTATTCCAGTTTTCTTTATGAATTCTTTCATTGAGGAGGTCCATCCACAGTATGAGACAAAATCTATAGTATAATCATCATTAGTCATGAATTCATCAACGTTCATGAATTGTCCATTTTCCTTCAGAAAATGTTTCATTGCATTCTTTCCTACCTCAATTAATTTCTTTTGTTTAATCATCTCACTTCCTGTTTTTATCTTGTTGTTATAAAAAAACAGGTTCAGCTAGAACTTCACGTAATGTTTGTGGTGTCACGCAAAGACAGAATTCCCTATAGGCTATAAAGGTGTGTCTCCAAAACAAATTAGAGCTCATGTATCCTGTACCAAATGCTGGTCCATAATTTTCAATTTTTTCGCTGAATGGATATATTTTCGTAACAATGCTCTTCCATTTGTGATTTGTGATTTTAAGTTTTTTTATCCATAAAAGTTTCAAAGAATTAATATATTTTTTGATGTTGGGTATATTTAAGCCACCTTGCTTTATAGTTTTAATCGTTGTTTTCCTGCTTATTCTATCTTGTTTACCATTCCACACAAAGCTAAAACACATCTTCTGAAGTTTTTGAATTAAGAGGTCAGGTGGGTTGGGTAACAAAATCCAGAGGTGTATGAGCTTAGACAGAATAAGGGACTTGAGAACAGCAACTCTTCCGACTGGTGTTATACTTCTTTGAGACCAACAATAGTAATAGTAATAAAGATGAGAGAGACAGAGAGAAAAAGCGAGAGGGAAGAGGGCGGGAGAGAGAGTCTCAATTTCTAAGCGTGTGAAAGAAAGGAGGGGGGGGGGGGGAAGTACACTCCCATTTGCATCATGAAAAGCCACTTCTATACAAACCTTTCAAAGTACGTTAGGCGAGTGTAATAAACTTACCACCTTTGCAGGAAAAGTTACTCCCCACTTTTCATACCCCTTTCAATTTACCGTTTCAGTGTCGTTGTCATGAAGATTCTGAACGGCTGTGCATGTGTATTATGTGTAAGCATGCTGTGTGTGCCAGTGTTGGCGTGGCGTGCACGGCATGCTGTGAGCATGTGCACATGCGTGCATAGCATGTGTCTGTGTTGTGATGCGTGCGACTATTGTATGTGCGTGCATGTGCCTGTGTGAGAAAAAAAAAGGGAGGGAGGGGGGAGGGGGGGAGGGAAGAACAAAGGGTGCTCCATGATCTGCATGCAACTGAGGCAAAGGATGAGGAAGGAAAAGGAAGAAAAAAACAAGATGCAAAGCATATAAACATACTCCCAGTTTATCCTGAATACGCATGACATATTCCATAAAGAGTAAAAACCCGTCTTGGGCTGGTGTAACCGTTAGTAATGGCTATTCTGGTAAACACTGGCCATCATCTGTGACCTATAATGAACATACTTACAAATTTTCAGAAAGATCGGCCAAGAACTGTCTGAGATTTTCCATCAGGAAGAAAACCATTATGGGCCATTAGTAACCGCTATAGCGGTAAACTAAAACATCACGCATTATTCGGGAGCCGGAATAGCTCAGTTGGTAGAGCGCCTGACTCGTAATCTTGGTGATCACGGGGTTGCGGGTTCGAATCTCTGCCGGGGCGTTTCGGTACAGGGGGATTTTTCCCTCGGAGTTAACATTAGTTCTGACTCCATTTCCCATACAGTCCTTCGAATGAGACTATAAACCGAGGTTCCGTGTGTGAACGCACGCATAATATCTTGCACACACGTAAAATCCCATCACCAACTTTCGGAAGAGTAGGCCAGTTTGGCCGTTGGTATGGATGACACGTTACACACAGCATGCACCCTGCGTAAGAAATGGAAAAAAAAAAAAAAAAAAAAAAAGAATGAAGGAAGTAAAGAAACTGAGTGAACGATATTGACTGGATGACACGGGAAACGACTGAATGAAGCGCCAGCTGGCAGCTCTTCAGTCGGCACTACCCAGGTAGGCAGCCCGTTGTGTAAACGAGTGTTGATGAATAAGTGCAAATGGTGGATGTAAGCGCATTGAGTTGTGTAACAAGAAATGCGCTATATAAGTATTATACATTATTATTATTATTATTATTCATGACCCATAATGAACATACCTACAAATTTTCAGAAAGATCGGCCAAGTACTTTCTGAGACATTCCATAAAAAAGAAAAACCATTATGGGCCGTTACAGCCATCAGTAACGGCTACAACGGTAAACTAAAACGTCGGGCATCATCCGTCGCCCATAATGGACATACCTACAGATTTTCAGAAAGTTCGGCCACGTACTTTCTGAGATATTCCATAAAGAAGAAAAACCATTATGAGCTAACGGCTATAACGGTAAACTAAAACATCGGGCGTCATCCGTGACCCATAATGAACATACCTGCTAATTTTCACACAGATCGGCCAAGTACTTTCTGAGATATTCCATAAAGAAGAAAAACCGTCACAGGCCATTAGTAATGGCTCTAACAGCAAACTAAAACATTGGGCATTATTCATGACCCATAATGAACATACCTACAAATTTTCAGAAAGATCGGCCAAGTACTTTCTGAGGTATTCCATAAGGAAGAAAAACCGTTAAGGCCGTTACAGCCATTAGTAACGGCTATAATGGGGTAAACTAAAACATCAGGCATCATCTGTGACCCATAATGAACATACCTGCTAATTTTTACAAAGATCGGCCAAGTACTTTCTGAGATATTCCATAAAGAAGAAAAATCGTTACAGGCCGTTACAGCCGTTAGTAACGGCTATAACGGTAAACTAAAACATTGGGCATTATTTGTGACCCATAATGAACATACCTACAAATTTTCAGAAAGATTGGCCAAGTACTTTCTGAGATATTCCATAAAGAAGAAAAACCATTACAGGCCGTTACAGCCGTTAGTAACGGCTATAACGGGGTAAACTAAAACATCACAAATCATCCGTGACCCATAATGAACATACCTGCTAATTTTCACACAGATCGGCCAAGTACTTTCTGAGATATGCCATAAAGAAGAAAAACCGTTACAAGCCATTACAGCTGTTAGTAACGGCTATAATGGTAAACTAAAACATCGCTCATTATTCATGACCCATAATGAACATACCTACAAATTTTCAGAAAGATCGGCCACGTACTTTCTGAGATATTCCAGAAAGAAGAAAAACCATTACAGGCCATTACAGCCATTCGTAACGGTTATAATGGGGCAAATTGAAACATCAGGCATCACCCGTGACCATTAATGAACATACCTACAAATTTCAGAAAGATCGGCCAAGTACTTTCTGAGATATTCCATAAAGAAGAAAAACTGTTACAGGCCATTACAGCCATTAGTAATAGCTATAACAGGGTAAAATAAAACATCGGGCATCATCTGTGACCCATAATGAACATACCTGCTAATTTTCACACAGATCGGCCAAGCACTTTCTGAGATATTCCATAAAGAAGAAAAATCGTTACAAACCGTTACAGCCGTTAGTAACGGCTATAACGGTAAACTAAAACATCGGGCATTATTCGTGACCCATAATGAACATACCTACAAATTTTCAGAAAGATCAGCCACGTACTTTCTGAGACATTCCATAAAGAAGAAAAACCGTTACAGGCCGCGTTACAGCCGTTAGTAACGGCTATAACTGGGTAAACTAAAACATCAGGCATCATCCGTGACCCATAATGAACATACCTGCTCATTTTTACAAAGATCGGCCAAGTACTTTGTGAGATATTCCATATTGAAGAAAAACCGTTACAGGCCGTTACAGCCATTAGTAACAGCTATAGCGGTAAACTAAAACATCGGGCATCATCCGTGGCCCATAATGAACACACCTACAAATTTTCAGAAAGATCGGCCCAGTAGTTTTGTCTGGAGCGAGTGGAACACATTTTGACCACCGACACACACACACAGACACATAGACAGCATTTCTTCGTTCCCATTCTAAATTACTCCCTGTTCTATAAGAACTGTGAGTACAAAAAGAGATGTTAATAATAATAATAATCCCGCTTCCTTCTCTACGCACATTGATTAGAGGATTCATAAAACATTTATTTGTGGATTTATTCATATTCTATTTCTGAGATGAACGTAAATGTTATACCACTATACTATGTATCTACTTCTTCATGTGTGTGTGTTTGTGTGTGTGTTTAAAGATGGAAGACATGTCCTTACGATTGTATGTCTCTGGGCCCATGACTTATGTATGCTTCTCCAGATCTGATGTAACTTTTTTGGAACGCCATGTTGACCCCTTCGCTGCCCTGGGCCGGGAGTTGTCCGGGCCGGGGCAGGTATTATGTACACGTATAGACTGAAAAATCTCCGGGGTGAAAATAGGCCTGCTTCACTGAAGGGAGGTAGTTCCAAAACTGGTTGGAAATTGCTTTCACTTCTGCATGCGGTCCAGGGGATTTCCGGGATGAGGCATTGTACAGAATGTAACACAGTTGACATGAATGGTTTTTGACAGTTTGTATATTATTTCTGCGAAGGGTGTAATCACGTACTCACCAAGCTGTATGTAGGTGCAGACGTCCGCACGTATTCGCTCGCGCCCGCGCAGGCTAACACACGCGCGCACATATACACATACGCGCACACGCACACGTACACGCACACACACCCACACCCCCCCCCTCCCCACACGCACAAACAAACGAGCGCGCGCGTGCACATTCTCACACACGCACATTCACGCACACACAAGTATGCTCGCACGCATGCACACACACACATACGCACGCGTGTGCGCACGCACACACACACGCGCGCGCGCAACACACACACACTGGCGCGCACACACCCGCTTGCACACATATACAAACGCACAAAACCGTTCAAGAATCTTCAATGACACATCGACACATGAAACGGTAAATTTGAAGGGGGTGGGTATGGGAAAGTGGGGAGGACTTTTCCTCCGCAAAAGGTAGGTATGTTGTACTTCCTCTCCCCCCTCCCCCCCTTTTCCCCCGAGGTTTCAACATACAGCCTATCTCTCTCGCTCTGTGTCTCTCTGTGTCCCTCTGTCTCATCTTTATTATTATTACTTTTATTATTGGTATGAATATTAGTTTTTAATTACTTTCTTTTTCTTTTTCTCTGCCTCTCCCTCTCTCTTTGTCTCGAACGTGTGTTGCGGTTGGTAGATTTGTTAGGCTTAGAGAGTACGACTCACACTGAACTCCCTCTCCCACCCCCCTAAATCATGTATGAGTGTTCACACCATCGCTCACCTCTCGGTCAGTGATACACGTGGGCACCCGTCATCGTAGTGGAATTTTGTGATGGATGGAATCGTGGGGGGGGGGGGGGGGGGGGGGGGGGGGGGGGGGGGGGGGGGGAGGTGTTCAAAAGCAAAATCAATCAGATGGGAAACCAAGCCAGCTGTTTCGGGGGGGGGGGGGGGAGGGGGGCTGTGTGGTGTGTGTGGGGGGGGGATGCAGGGGGGGGGGGGGGGAAATAGTATTTCACATGATTTAAAAACCATTAATTTGATTGGTTTGTCATCGTTTTTGCCGATGTTAAAAATGATTATGCTTTGTGACTCTTTGGATCTAAGTTGTTCCTTTCTTTTTTTCTTTTCTTTCTTTTTTTTTTTTGTTTAAAGTTAAGCTATTAATCATTAAAATGAATCTGATTGTGTGAAAAATTATCTTCGTATTCCCTCAGAGATGCTGTTGCGTCATTATCCGCTTCCAATGGTCAAGGAACTTTTGATTTTATGTATTTATCATACTTCTCATGCATATAATCCACAACTTGTATACATTTTTCAATCTTCGTGCTTGTCATTGTTTTTGCGTTTCAGACCAGGGGATACGGTAAATTAATGTACTGTATGAGAATCATTGTTATATAAACTGTGCTTTTTGGAAGAGCTGGGTTCCACTCTTGTTTCTGATCATTTTGGCCTACTTTGCTTTAAGTTCTGTATATATGAAACAATTATTCACTGAATCGCCATGGATAGCATAACAATTGCTTCATTACATTGTCAAGGGCTCGGTGATTTACATAAACGTAGGGATGTATTTCACTATTTAAAACAGAAAAAATATTCAATATACTGTCTACAGGATACCCATTTTACTAATAAACTAGAGAAGTATGTAACTGCAGAATGGGGATATAAATGCTTATTTGCCTCGTTTCGTTCAAATTCCAGAGGTGTAGCTGTATTGTTTTCGAATAATTTTGAATTCAAAATTACAGATGTACGAGATGAAAATGGAAACTTCATAATTGTAGCATTTAGTTCATTTGAAAAACAGTTTCTCCTGGTTAATGTGTACGGGCCTAATAAAGATAGTCCGATATTTTACAATTCACTTAAAAGAAACTATAAAGAGTTACAATACTAATAATATTATTGCTGTGGGTGATTGGAACATCAAAATGGATCCACATCTAGACTGTTATAATTATGTACAAGATAATACTCCGAAAGCAAGAGAAGAACTCATAAACATGACGGAAGAAATAGGACTGGCAGATATATGGAGGGAAGACAATCCGGACTGTAGGAGATATACCTGGCGAAAACGAACTCCACTGAAACAAAGCCGACTAGACTTCTTTCTATTGTCTGATTATCTTTATATTTATCATGAAAAATCTGACATTGAACCAGGCTATCAGTCTGACCATTCGAAAGTTAACATTATGCTTGAAATTTGGTAAAAGTGAAAAATTCAAAGGATTCTGGAAATGTAATGTATCTCTATTAAAGGATAAGCAATATGTAGACGAAATTAATAAGTTAATTCTGGATGTTATAAAAGAATACGCAGTTGATCAATCAGCTATACAAGATCAATCAGTATTGTCTGAGTTAATAAAATCTGGACTCAGATTCAAGATTTCAGATAAAATTTTTTCGGATTTTCTGTTGATGAAAATTCGAGGGAAATCAATAGCTTACGCCACAATGAAAAAGAAAACAACAACAGAAAAAGAGAACAAGATTTTAAAACACATTGAAAGTCTTGAAAATCATGAGAATAAAACAGAAATTGAAATAAGAATGATTGAAGAAAAAAAAACAAGAACTAAGAGCAATCAGGGAACCAAAAATGGAAGGTGTATTATTAAGATCAAAAGCGAGATGGATTGCAGATGGTGAAAAAATATCAAAATACTTTTGCAACCTTGAAAAGAGAAACTATATTAGTAAACAAATGACTAAACTAGTGACTAAAGATAATGAAATAATAAACGAACAAAAAGATATTTTGAAGGAGGTTAAAACATTTTACGAAAATTTATGCAAGAAAAAGATAACTGTAAAGTGTGAAATCAGAAAAGTTGTTAAAGAAACTCCACAGTTATCTGAAGATGAGAAAAAAATACTAGAAGGAGAAATCACTATAGAGGAAGCAAGCGAAGCTTTAAAAAATATGAAGCATGGAAAAAGCCCAGGTACAGATGGCTTCAGCACTGAATTCTTTAAATTCTTTTGGAAAACACTGGGCCTACTGGTTGTAAGATCTATAAATGAAGCATACAAAGACGGAGAATTTTCAACAACACAGAAGTGGGGACTAATTATTTGCATACCAAAAGGTGATAAACCCAAAGAATATATAAAAAAAAAATTGGCGTCCTATTTCCCTCCTAAATGTAGTATACAAAATAGCTTCCTCGTGTATTTCAAAAAGAATAAGAAATGTTTTACCATCTCTCATCAGTGAAGATCAAACAGGTTTCATGGCTAACAGATTTATGGGCGACAGTATTAGACTAATTTATGATTTGATTAATTATTTAAATGCGAAAAACCTCCCTGGACTGTTGCTCTGTACAGACTTTGAAAAAGCCTTCGACTCACTCGACTGGGATTTTATGTTGAACGTTCTAAGGGCTTTTGGATTTGGTGAAAGTATATGTCACTGGATAGAAACATTCTATAAGGATATTAAATCAACTGTTATTGTAAATGGCCAGACTGCTCAGTGGTTTAAAGTAGAAAGAGGATGCAGAAAGCGAGATCCTATATCTCCTTACTTATTCATTATATGCGCAGAAATTTTAGCCATAATGATAAAGGAAGAAAAGAAGATAAAAGGCATAAAAATAAATGATGTAGAACACAAAGTATCCCAGTTTGCTGATGACATTCAATTAGTAAACAATGGCGACAAAAATTCTTTTGAACAGTCTATTAATATCCTTACCACGTTTGGAAGAGTTTCAGGACTCCTCATGAACAGCAAAAAAACACAAGCAATATGGCTAGGATGTCATAAAAACTCCAAAAAAAAATTATTGTCCTCATCTAAAAATCATATGGAACCCTTCTCAATTCAAAATACTCGGTGTTTGGTTTACTCAAGACTTGAAAGAATGTGAAAACATGAATTATGACGATAAATTTTTGGAATTTAAAACATTTCAAAATTTGGTCTCAAAGAAGTATAACACCAGTCGGAAGAGTTGCTGTTCTCAAGTCCCTTATTCTGTCTAAACTCATACACCTCTGGATTTTGTTACCCAACCCACCTGACCTCTTAATTCAAAAGCTTCAAAAGATGTGTTTTAGCTTTGTGAGGAATGGTAAACAAGATAGAATAAGCAGGAAAACAACAATTAAAACTATAAAGCAAGGTGGCTTAAATATACCCAACATCAAAAAATATATCAATTCTTTGAAACTTTTATGGATAAAAAAACTTAAAATCACAAATCACAAATGGAAGAGCATTGTTATGAAAATATATCCATTCAGCGAAAAAATTGAAAATTATGGACCAGCATTTGGTACAGGATACATGAGCTCTAATTTGTTTTGGAGACACACCTTTATAGCCTATAGGGAAGTCTGTCTTTGTGTGACACCACAAACATTAAATGAACTTCTAGCTGAACCTGTTTTTTATAACGACAAGATAAAAACAGGAAATGAGATAATTAAACAAAAGAAATTAATTGAGAAAGGAAAGTATGCAATAAAACATTTTCTGAAGGAAAATGGACAATTCATGAACGTTGATGAATTCATGACTAATGATTATACTATAAATTTTGTCTCATACTGTGGATGGATTTCCTCAATGAAAGAATTCATAAAGAAAACTGGAATAAAACCTGATAATAATAATACAAACATAATTCAGAACATGCCGAGGGCTTTTAATATTATTATGAAAGAAACAAAAGGAGTTAAACGATACTATGAAATTTTTACTCAAGATGAATGTAAGCGAAACTGTTGCTCTCAATGGCTACAAAAACTTAATTCTGAAGTTTCTGAAGTTTCTTGGAATAAAGTATTTACCGACGTCCACAAAATTAAAGATGTAAAATTTAAATGGCTTCAAATTAGAATTATTCACAGAATTATTGGCACAAATATTGTTTTAAATGCCATGGGCCTGACGTTTTCGTGTGAAAAAAAAAATTCGACAGCAACAACAAAAACCTCAATCTAATACGCATCTCTGTAATCCCAGTCTCCACTTCTCAAGTTTTTTTTTTTTTCCTTTAAAAAAAAAATTCTCATAATACTTGAATTGACATGTATTTGAATGTGCATTTCAAGCAACATACTTTTTTATGCATTGATATATTATCCGTATGCTCTTGCTGTACTGTGGAAAATGTATATGTCAAATGTGTATGATATACATATCCGGAGAATTAAAAAAAGAGAAAAAAAAATAGATAAAATAAAATGTGTACGATTCAGATTTATCCCTCAAAAAAAAAATGTATATGAATAACAAATAATTAAGTTATCATACAGAATTCATGAACAAATGAATGGGCTCATACAAAGGTGATCTGTATGAAAATTGACTGTTCTGTTTGTTCACAACACACACACACACACACACACACACACACACACACACACAACACGCAACATCTCCTTCACAGCTTCTTTTGTGTGTACTCAAACACAGATTTCAAATCTCAGTCTCAGCTCATTATGAAATCTTGCACACACACAAACACACACACACACACACACACTGAAAGATTAAAACTTCTTTTTCTTTTCTTTCCTTTCTTTTTCTCAACTTCTTGCTTTCTTTCTTTCTTTCTTCTTCTTCTGCATAAAATTGCTACTCATTAAAACTCAATCTGCATGTGTGTGTGTGTGTGTGTGTGTGTGTGTTGTGTGTGTGTGTGTGTGTGTGTGTGTGTGTGACTCTGAGCATGTGTATGTGTGTGGAGTGGAAAGCATAATTTCAAATAATTTCATAGGGGTCCAGAATAGCTCAGTGGTAGAGCACCGGACTTGTAATCTTGGTGATCCTGGGGTTGCGGGTTCGAAATCTCCGCCGGACCACTGCAGTACAGGGGGATTTTTCCCTCGGAGTTAACACTGGTGTAACCCGCCGATTTGTAAGCAGCGCCGATTTGTAAGCACTTACAAATTGGTGCACATTGCATGACTTGTAAAACCGCCAATTTGTAAGCAGCGCCGATTTGTAGAGCGCTTACAAATCGGCAGGCTAGGCCCCCGCCGATTTGTAAGCGCTGCTTAGAAATCGGCGGTGCTTTACAAATCGGCGGGTCAAGCCCCTGCCGTTTTGTAAAGCGCTTAACAAAACGGCAGGCGCTTTATATCCTGTTTCTTTGGATTAAAACGCTTTCAGTAATTATTCCTGCAATTTTGATGACTTTCTACTTCATCAAAACGGCGGACTGAAATGCGGTGTGTGTTTTTACATAGTTTCTAAAAATGTATTGGGATTGTCAGATTCGGCTGTGGCCGAGCAAGTTTGAATCCTGCTACTGACGCGGACGGCCTGAGTTCGAATGTCAGTGGAGGCATCTTCTTCGTCCATTGGTCAAAGATCAGCTTGACCAATCAGATTCACTATGTGAACTTTGCAAAGCGAAGCGTAGTGTTTCTTTTAGTAATAATAATAACAACTTTATTGTCCCACACACAAGGGGAAATGTTGGCTGCTTCCCCTGGGGGAAGCGTGTCGTTACAGTGCAGCGCCATCAAGGAAATAGGGAGTGAAGTGCCTTTCCAAAGGACACAACTCCCAAGTGCACCAGTGGGAATTGAACCTAAGACCTCTAGATTGAGAGTCCAACGCCTTACCAGTTACACCACTGCACCTCCCCTAGTAGCGGGCTTTAAACACAACATATTGAAGAAGATGCTCCTGGTGTTCACATCATCTCTGCAACACTCGATGTTATAGTGAACAGACTCAGCATGCAGTATAAAACTGTAGACAGGCAGACAGACAGACAGACAGACAGACAGAGAGAAATGGACAGAGAAACAGAGTGAGAGACAGAGAGAGAGAAAGAGAGGGGGGGGGGAGGTAGTAAAACAAGTTAGCAGACTTGTCTTTTTCTCTTCGTTAGAGTGCTCCTCAAAACGACGTGTGTCAGTCCGCCATCTTGATGAGCAAAATAGAAAGTCATCACAATTGCGGGAATAATCACTGAAAGCGTAATAATAGTTTATCGTTTTAATCCAAAGGAACAGGATATAAAGCGCCTGCCGTTTTGTTAAGTGCTTTACAAAACGGCGGGGCTTGACCCGCCGATTTGTAAGGCACCCGCCGATTTCTAAGCAGCGCTTACAAATCGGTGGGGGCCTAGCCCGCCGATTTGTAAGCGCTCTACAAATCGGCGCTGCTTACAAATTGGCGGTTTTACAAGTCATGCAATGTGCGCCGATTTGTAAGCGCTTACAAATCGGCGCTGCTTACAAATCGGCGGGTTACAACTGGTTCTGTCTGACTCCATTTCCCACACAGTCCTTCGAATGAGACTATAAACCGAGGTTCCGTGTGTGAACGCCCGCATAACATCTTGCACACGTAAAATCCCATCACCAACTTCGGAAAAAAAGGCTAATTTGGCCGTTGGTATGGATGACATGTTACACATAGTATGTACCTTCCCCGAAGTTGGAGTATGGCTGCCTTAATGGCGGGATAAAAAACGTCATACACATAATACTCCACTCCCTTTATCGGGCAGATGGGATTAATCCTTGCCTGTCTATACAAGGAGCGTCCACAGTAGTATGAGCCTGCATATGCGGGAAAAAAAAAAGCAATTTCATAAAAGACCAAGCAAAAATGTTAATTAGCATTTTGCATAGCTGATATGTAAGACAGGAACATGCATATTTAAAACTAGAGAAATCTTTATAGCTGTGAAAACAAATTTCCACCTAATTCCTTTAAAAAATTTAAGATATGCTTTTACTATGTTCTGTTCTTTTTTTATTTTTTGATTTCTCTTATACCTATGTTATATGTCAAAATTCTGCATTATAATGATCTCTGTCTCAGAGCAGACGATCTTCTGATAACTGACATTTAGGGTGACTTCCACTGGCATAACTTTGTTCACCAAGAAAATATTATTTAAAAATATAAAATGGCATACTATATTTGCAAAACCTAAAAACTGCAAGTTTTGTTCTGTTAAAAAATCAATCTATGTATGAATTTTGGGGTAACAAAACTAGATTTTTATAAATAGAACACATCTCAAGAGACTTCTCCACCACTGATTCTGTCAAGGCCGAATCTGCCGACCGGGAATCGTATAATACGACTGGCAACGAAATTAAACACTTTTATATCAAATAGAACTACTTATTCATGTTTCTTACATGAAAAATTGGTACTCAAAACGCATGAGTTTTATGGAATAACTCACCTAGAAAAATCGGAATTCTGTTAATATTGTCAGGTAGGCAGCCCATTGTGTAAACTAGAGTGTTTATTATATTATATGTAAAGCGCTTGGAGCCC
>CM065718.1:83643483-83688483 GCA_033310375.1 Conus canariensis
GCTCCTGGTTTCACATCATCTCTGCAACACTCGATGTTATAGTGAACAGACTCAGCATGCAGTATAAAACTGTAGACAGGCAGACAGACAGACAGACAGACAGACAGAGAGAAATGGACAGAGAAACAGAGTGAGAGACAGAGAGAGAGAAAGAGAGGGGGGGGGGAGGTAGTAAAACAAGTTAGCAGACTTGTCTTTTTCTCTTCGTTAGAGTGCTCCTCAAAACGACGTGTGTCAGTCCGCCATCTTGATGAGCAAAATAGAAAGTCTCACAATTGCGGGAATAATCACTGAAAGCGTAATAATAGTTTATCGTTTTAATCCAAAGGAACAGGATATAAAGCGCCTGCCGTTTTGTTAAGTGCTTTACAAAACGGCGGGGCTTGACCCGCCGATTTGTAAGGCACCCGCCGATTTCTAAGCAGCGCTTACAAATCGGTGGGGGCCTAGCCCGCCGATTTGTAAGCGCTCTACAAATCGGCGCTGCTTACAAATTGGCGGTTTTACAAGTCATGCAATGTGCGCCGATTTGTAAGCGCTTACAAATCGGCGCTGCTTACAAATCGGCGGGTTACAACTGGTTCTGTCTGACTCCATTTCCCACACAGTCCTTCGAATGAGACTATAAACCGAGGTTCCGTGGGGTGAACGCCCGCATAACATCTTGCACACGTAAAATCCCATCACCAACTTCGGAAAAAAAGGCTAATTTGGCCGTTGGTATGGATGACATGTTACACATAGTATGTACCTTCCCCGAAGTTGGAGTAATGGCTGCCTTAATGGCGGGATAAAAAACGTCATACACATAATACTCCACTCCCTTTATCGGGCAGATGGGATTAATCCTTGCCTGTCTATACAAGGAGCGTCCACAGTAGTATGAGCCTGCATATGCGGGAAAAAAAAAAGCAATTTCATAAAAGACCAAGCAAAAATGTTAATTAGCATTTTGCATAGCTGATATGTAAGACAGGAACATGCATATTTAAAAACTAGAGAAATCTTTATAGCTGTGAAAACAAATTTCCACCTAATTCCTTTAAAAATTTAAGATATGCTTTTACTATGTTCTGTTCTTTTTTATTTTTTGATTTCTCTTATACCTATGTTATATGTCAAAATTCTGCATTATAATGATCTCTGTCTCAGAGCAGACGATCTTCTGATAACTGACATTTAGGGTGACTTCCACTGGCATAACTTTGTTCACCAAGAAAATATTATTTAAAAATATAAAATGGCATACTATATTTGCAAAACCAAAAACTGCAAGTTTTGTTCTGTTAAAAAACCAATCTATGTATGAATTTTGGGGTAACAAAACTAGATTTTTATAAATAGAACACATCTCAAGAGACTTCTCCACCACTGATTCTGTCAAGGCCGAATCTGCCGACCGGAATCGTATAATACGACTGGCAACGAAATTAAACACTTTTATATCAAATAGAACTACTTATTCATGTTTCTTACATGAAAAATTGGTACTCAAAACGCATGAGTTTTTATGGAATAACTCACCTAGAAAAATCGGAATTCTGTTAATATTGTCAGGTAGGCAGCCCATTGTGTAAACTAGAGTGTTTATTATATTATATGTAAAGCGCTTGGAGCCCTGGTCTTTAGAGAACTGGCGCTATAAAAATTAACATTATTATTATTATTATTAATATTGAACATCCCTTTGTCAGCCTCAGCGACAGGCATTGTGTGAGTTTGACTTTCTCAACTGAACAATGGGTGCCTCACTTTTCTGTTCCAAGGCAAATTTCCTCAGTTTCTTACACACCTCATTTGCATACCATTGGAAAGAGAAAAATCTGAGCTTTCGAATGACTCCAAGATATGTGGGTGTTTTTAAAACGAAAGTTGGTGTAAATCAGGTTAAAAATGTTCAAATTTTAAAAAAATGAATGATTGATAACTATTTGTGCCTCACAGCATATGATTGTAACGAGCGCAATCTAAACTTTCCGAAGACACTATTTTGAATGTGTAGGCTGCGTAAGAAAATTGCCCAATGCGTTTGAGTTGACAAACTTTTCGGAGATCAGTACAGAACATGTACCAGGGCATGCAACACATGAAACTTTCTTATTTTTTGTACCGGCACTTTCTTAATTCACTCCTCACAAGCAATAAAACAAACATTCTTCTTCATTTTGCATTAAGTTTCATGTCTGTAGACATGCTTTTTTAAATGAGACACTTGAGAACTTGAGTAGAATTTGCACTTTCAGCTGGGTGCTGGTCAGATTGCCGACAGCTGCTGCTACACACACACACACACACACACACACTCACACACACCACACACTCACACACACACACACACACACACACACACACACACACACACACACACACATGTATAGACACAGCACTATATACTGCACCTGGAATTTTGCTTCAGCAGTGGTAGGAGCTCGTTCGTGGTGCCCTCTACCCTTCTCCTGCCTTTCTTTCTGTGCTGACGCCTGGCTAAGAACTTCAGGGCACTAGGCACTGTCACATCATGAAGTAAATTTGGGATGAATGTCTATGTATGTTTGGGGATGAATGTGTTGTATGTGACTGTTTGTGTGAGTACATGTGTCTGATCCAAATGTTTTTCTTCTGTGGAAGATTTAATTAATGAAAACTCATTAAAAACTATCACACACAACACACACACATACACACACACACACACACACCACACACACACACGCACGCATGCATGCAGCCTATGTTTCAGTTGCATTATAGCCCAGCCCACCACACAGGGCTCTTTCAAGGCTGTTCCCACACAGAAAAGAATCTTTCCCCTAGCAGAAAAAAATATCAGTTTTTTTTTTTCTGTTTAGAGGGTGGTGAAAGGGTGGGGGTGGGGTGGAAATGGAGTAATGGGGGGGGGGAGGACAGGGTCCTTCCTGAGCAAGAGTGATGTGCCAGAAAGAGGGGGTGGATGTCATCCTCCATGCCCTGCCACTGACATTACTCCAACGCAGCTCATCCAGTATAAAAACAAACCAAAACAAAACCTACACCCAAAATCATCCTGTCATACTGCAGCCGACTGACACAAGCATTTTATATAATGCACCAATTCATAGTACCCTTGTTGACATATGGTCATCCTTAAGGCAGATGACACATGCACACACAATCAGTTTTAGATCTTGATTTTAATTCTTAATAAGCATGTAGTTCATGAAGAGCAAAGAACACAGAAAAGAAAGAAAGAAATAACGCAACACAAAAGAACACTGACTTATTGCCTTTTGCGCTTGGTATCTTGCTGGGCTTCTCCAACTGTCTCATCAGAGGCAATGATCAGCTCATACAGGCCTTCGTTGAACTGGCTGACAATATGACACCTGTACACATCCCCAACATCTCAATCAGATTTAACGAAGGAAGAGTCTACACACCGCGCATGTTCAAAGGCATATACACATGCACGTACACATGCAAACACACACACACGCACACACACACACACACACACACCACACACACACACACACACACACAACACACACAACCGCACGCACACACACACACACACACACACACACACACACAAAGATTGAAGATTTAATTAATCTTTGACCCCTGCTGGGGCATGGAGGATTTAAACAAAAGCAAGAAATTATTAGGTTCAAGGTAGCATCAACATCATGCATACAAAACAACTCCTTGACTGTGAAAACATTTTAAACAACACTGCACATCTAATAAATTTTCTTCATTTGAACAGCAGCTTTCCATTTCCAGAAAACAAATTGAAAAATAGGAACACAGACCCTGGATAAAAATGGTTTTCTTTTTTTTTTTTTTTTTTTTTGAGTATTAGAAGACTGGACACTCCAAGATAAAATTAAACTCATGTCTAATGCGATTCATGTCAATTTTGTTTTGCAAATATTTCTTTTGTGTGAAACAGCATAAATTCTCCCTAACTGGAAAATCATGATTGTTACATCTGAACTTAAATTTATTTAGTCACGTTGGCATATGATAAATGACCATATATCGTTTTTCATTTAAACTGTGTGTTATATGTCTACAATACACATGCATTCATCATTTTGTTGTAACGCTTCCCTCCATCAATTTTAAAAATTCACACACACACACACACACAAAAATGAAATAGAAGAACAATACTCAGTTTAAGTCACAAGCATTGAAACAAAATTTATTCTGCTACAGATAACAAGTTTATTTCAAAAAAGAAGCAGAAGCAGAAGCAACCCTGATTATGAATACCACAGCTTAACCTTCAGAACCCAGCTGTTACGGATAGTATGGGTGGTGTCTGCAGTGTCTGACTGTCTGACTCACACAGAAATTATGGATGCATGCACGACTTTTCTAATTCTCATACACACACCCACTCACCCGAACATTGACAGCCAGGCAACAGAACAACACTTCCTTTTTTTTTGTTTTTGCTGCCCGAGCCATCAGACAAACACATATATTGAATGCAAAATCATTAACAGTCGGCACGCCAACCATTAGGCGTACACACAAAATATATCAATATATATATATAGCTATTAGGGCTGCCGGTTCCAACGTCGACGAAGACAACGACAACGAAAACGACGAAGACGACGAAAATGATGAAGACGGCGAGATGATGGAAGCGACAAGACAACAACGGGAACGAAGACGACGAGGATGACGCAGATGACGAAGACGACGACTACTGCGTCAAGTCAAGTCAAGTCAAGTCCAACACAGGACTTAAATCACTTCAGAGCTGTGGCTCAAAAATCTTTAACACACTCGCGGCGTCTCTGCCGGCGACGAGGTGACAGTCTCACACAGGAGCTGTGGCTCACACACAAACACAACGACGACCTGGCCAACAGGTCTCTGGTTCAACTCGGGAGCGGCGCTCTGGCTTGGCAGCAGCGGCGTCTCCAGCCAACTGGCTCAGCGGGTAGTCGGTCCCGGGAGCAGTGGCAGGTAGGGTGGTTATTGGCACTCAGGCTGACCTCTCCACGTCAACACAAGGCGGAGAATAAGGGGCAGTACATGGCTACAGCCCCGACCCTCAGTGAATGGCAGCCAGTCCCCTCAGTCCAGGGAACACTTCAACCTGGGGAAACTGATTAACTACCTTGGTTATCATGGCTACTATTCATTACAATCATGACTACATTCATATTTATTAGCCACAACCTATTTCACTAGAACTTGAATATATTCTTTCTTCAACATTACAACATTCCCTTTTCCGGAATCATAACACTACAACATTCCCTTTTCCTGAATCATAACACTACAACATTCCCTTTTCCGGAATCATAACACTACAACATTCTCTTTTCCGGAATCATAACTCTACACAGGAAAGGATTTCCATACAAACCTTTCATAATCTAGTTTTCCAAATTGGGGAAAGGATTTCCATATAAACCTTTCATAATCTAGTTTTCCAAATTGGGGAAAGGATTTCCACCCAGACCCTCTTCAATACCATGAATACAATTCATTACACACAATTAATGATTACTTTCATTACACACAATTAATGGTTACTTTTCATCAAACTATAAATGTCTTTCGTCAATTCACAAAATGTTCATTTCTTTTCTTGTAACACAAGAATGTTCATTTCATTTCATATAATCACCAGATTTTAAAAAGGTTTCTTTTCAAAAAGATTCATCTACTTCAATATATGTAAGGCAAAGATTTCCACAACACTCTTGTTTACCAACACATAATTATTCAGTATGTATGTCAAGAGTGAGTTAAATACTCATCCACATCAAAAAATAAAAACCAGCAAAAAGTCTATGTCGCTCACTCCGGGAGCTTATTATCCCTAGCATCAAAACTCTCCCTCTTCTTGCAAAGTCTAGCTAATCCACATTGGAATAATTAACATTTTTTTTCATCATGAATTCATAACTAGTTAAGTCACAGAATAAACAAAATCTTTTTTTTTTTTCTGAAGACCACTTCCTTTAACACTCACTTCATCTATTCATGTTTTCCGAAACAATTTCGTTTTGTTACCCTATCAAGTCATAGGATGACAGAACACAACAAATGCCTTTTTTTTAAACAAAACCTTCACAAGTGCGCTGAGGAAGTTTCAGTCGCTCCTAAACGGGAATACGGTTTTGGTTTGCTAATAAACAAACATTGTGGTGATAAATACCTGACTGCCACCCAAAACAGCTGAGTCCCTCTTCGGCCTTCTGTGTTATTGGGTTGCCGGTGTAACGTGGTGAAACTGCCCCCCTTCCCAGTTTAACTCCCGGGAGTCAGTCTCGCACTGTCGCAGATTAACTCCCAGGAGTTAATCTGGGTTTGCGCCAAATCAGCCCCCCAACAGGATTAGAACAGCCCCCCCCCCCCCCCCCCCCCCCCTCAGCGAGCTAACCTGGCATTGGCCCAAAACAGCCCCTCCCCTTGAGGAGTTAAACTGGACCTGGCCCAGAACAGCCCCCTAAGACATCTGGGGAATTAATCTGGCACCGGACTGGAACAGCCACCCACTGGAGAGTTGAACTAAACTAGCCCAGAACAGCCCCCTCCCCCTCCTGGAGAGTTAAACTGGCCCTGGCACAAAACAGCCCCCCTCCCGTTCCCCCCTCTCCTGGGGAGTTAATCTGGCACCAGCCCAGAACAGCCCCTCTGGAGAGTTAAACTGCACCTGTCCCAGAATAGCCCCTCCAGGGGAGTTAATCTGGCACCGTCATGGAACAGCTCCCCCCCTCCACACACCCCCCCCTCCCCCCGGAGAGTTAAACTAGACAAGGTCCAGAACAACCCCCTCCCCCTCCCGGGGAGTTAATCTGGCACTGGCCCAAAACAGCCCCCCTGGAGAGTTAAACTAGACCTGGCCTAGACCCCCCTCTCCTGGGGAGTTAATCTGGCTCCAGCCTGGTACAGGCCTCCATGGAGAGTTAAACTGGCCCTGGCACAAAACAGCCCCCCTCCTCCCCCCCCCCCCCCCCCTCTACTGGGGGTTAATCTGGTACCAGCCCAGAACAGCCCCTCTGGAGAGTTAAACTGCACCTGTCCCAGAACAGCCCCCCTCCAGGGAAGTTAATCTGACACCGTCATGGAACAGCCCCCCCCCCCACCCCCACCCCCCCCCCCCAGAGAGTTAAACTAGGCAAGACCCAGAATAGCCCCCTCTACCTCATGGGGAGTTAATCTGGCACGGCCCAAAACAGCCCCCCTAGAGAGTTAAACTGGACCTGGCCTAGAGCAGCCTCCTCCCCCCCCCCCTCTCCTGGGGAGTTAATCTGGCTCCAGCCTGGCACAGGCCTCCCTGGAGAGTAGAACTGGCCCTGGCACAAAACAGCCTCCCCCCCCCCCCCCCCCCCTTCTCTCCTGGGAGTTAATCTGGCACCAGCCCAGAACAACCCCTCTGGAGAGTTAAACTGCACCTGTCCCAGAACAGCCCCCCGTCCTGGGAGATAATCTGGCACCGTCATGAACACCCCCCCCCCCCCCCCCGCGCCCCCGGAAAGTTTAACTAGACAAGGCCCAGAACAGCCCCCTCCCCCTCCTGGGGAGTTAATCTGGCACTGGCCCAAAACAGCCCCCTAGAGAGTTAAACTGGACGTGACCTAGACCCCCCTCTCCTGGGGGTTAATCTGGCTCCAGCCTGGTACAGGCCTCCATGAGAGTTAAACTGGCCCTGGCACAAAACAGCCCCCCCCCCCCCCCCCCCCTCCACCATCTACTGGGGAGTTAATCTGGCACCGGCCCAAAACAGCCCCCTAGAGAGTTAAACTGGACCTGGCCTAGAGCAGCCCCTCGCCCCCCCCCCCCCCCCTCTCCTGGGGAGTTAATCTGGCTCCAGCCTGGTACAGGCCTCCCTGGAGAGCAGAACTGACCCTGGCACAAAACAGCCTCCCCCCCCCCCCCCTCCTGGGAGTTAATCTGGCACCAACCCAGAACAGCCCCTCTGGAGAGTTAAACTGCACCTGTCCTAGAACAGCCCCCTCCTGGGGAGTTAATCTGGCACCGTCATGGAACAGCCCCTGAAGAGTTAAACTAGACAAGGCCCAGAACAGCCCTCCATCTTGGGAGTTAATCTGACACTAGACCAGAACAGCCCTACTGGAGCGTTAAGCAGAACCTAACCTAGAACATCCCACCCTCATCCTTGATAGTAAATCTGGCACCAGCCCAGAACAGCCCCCCCCCCCCCCCCCCCCCCCGGTGAGTGAAACTGGACCTGGCCCAGAACAGACCCCCTACTGGAGAGTTTTATCTGGCACCAGCCCAGAACAGCCTCCTGGACAGTAAAACTGGACCTGGCCCAGAACAAACCTCCTCTGGAGAGTTAATATAGCAACAGCCTAGAATATTTCCCCTGGAAAGTTAAACTGGATCTGGCTCAGAACAGCCCCCCCCCTTGAAGAGATAATCTGGCACCAGCCCAAACACACCCCCCCCCCCCCCCCCCCCCTTAGAGCATTAAACTGGACCTGCACCAAAACAGCCCCTAGAGAGTTAAACTGGACCTGGCCAAAAATAGCCCCCACCTGGGAGTTAATCTGGTACTAGCCCAGAACAGGCCCCTAGAGAGTTAATCTGGACCCGGCCCAGAACAGCCTCCCTCCTGGGCAGTGAATCTGGTACTAGCCCAAAACAGCCCCCTAGAGAGTTAAACTGGACCTACCCAAAACAGCCCCCCACCTGAGGAGTTAATCTGGCACCAGCCCAGAACAGCCCTCCTGGAGTGTTAGCTTGACTCGGTGTAACACTCCAAAAGTACTGCCTGCCCAGAAGTACTCCCGGGAGTACTTCTGGCCTGCGCGCCAGAAGGACTCCCGGGACTACTTCTGGGACAGTACCTCCCCTTGCTCCCAGAAGTACTCCCCCCTATTGACAACTTTGCAAATAAATGTTTGTTTTATGTAACTATCTTATAATGATGATTCCTTTAGGCAGGGGAGTACTTTTGGTACCAGTCCCAAACTGACCCCCGATCCCCCCCCCCCCCCCCCCCCTCCCCCTCCCCAGAATGACTCCTGGGAGTACGTCTGGGCCCAGCCCAAATGTACTCCTGGAAGTAACTTTGGCGCGGCTCCAGATGTACTCCCCCTAAAGTTGATTCAGAGAATATTTCATTGTTGATTCAGACAGAGTGTTCATGTATGAGTTTATGTCCATGTATGAGTTTCTAACCAGTAAGTAACAAACCTGAACACATTAATGAATGAGATATGCAAGGGGGGGGGGGGGGGGGGGGGGGGGGGGGGTACTTCTGTGACCGGCCCAGAAGTTCTCACCCTAAAGTTGAATCAGTCTATATGACAATGTTGATTTAGATACAATGTCCATGTGTGAGCTTACGACCAGTAAAAAACAACCACACATTAATAAAGGAGATATGCAAGGGGGTGGGGGGTGGAGGGCACTTCTGGGACCGGCCTAGACGTACTCCCCCTAAAGTTGATTCAGACTCATTTTTAATGTTTATTCAGATAAAATGTCCATGTATGAGTTTTTGGCCAGTAAATTACAACCTTGAACACATCAATAAAGGAGATCTGCAAGGGGTTACTTCTGGGGCCGGCCCGGAAGTACTCTCCCTTAAGTAGATTCAGATTATACTTTCATGTTGATCGAGATAGAATGTCAATGTGTGAGATTATGACCAGTAAATAACAACCCTGAACACATTAAAGGAGATATGCAAGGGAGGTACTTCTGGGACCGGCCCAGATGCACTCTTCCTAAAGTTAATTCATACTGGTTTTCAATGTTGATTCAGATAGACTGTCCATGTGTGAGCTTATGACCATTAAATAACAACCCTGAACACATTAACAAAGGAAATATGCGAGGGGGGTACTTCTGGGACCGGCCCAGAAGTACTCCCCCTAAAGTTGATTCAGACTGGTTTTCAATGTTGATTCAGATAGAATGTCTATGTGTGAGTTTATGACCAGTAAATAACAACCCTGAACACATTAATAAAGGAGATATGCAAGGGGGGTACCTCTGACACCGGCCCAGAAGTACTTCCCCTAAAGTTGATTCACCCTCGTTTTCAATGTTGATTCAGGTAGAATGTCAATGTGTGAGCTTATGACCATTAAATGACAACCCTGAACTCATTGATAAAGGAAATATGCAAGGGGGGGGTACTTTTGGGACTGGCCCAGAACAACTCCCCCTAAAGTTGATTCAGACTATTATTTCAATGTTGATTCAGATAGAATGTCCATGTGTGGTGAGCTTATGATCATTAAATAACAACCCTGAGCACATTTATAAAGGAGATATGCAAGGGGGGTACTTCTGGGACCGGCCCAGTAGTACTCCCCCTAAAGTTGATTCAGCCTCGTTTTGAATGTTGATTAAGATAGAATGTCCATGTATGAGTTTATGACCAGTAAATAACAACCCTGAACACATTAATAAAGGAGATATGCAAGGGGGGTACTTCTGGGACCGGCCCAGTAGTACTCCCCCTAAAGTTGATTCAGCCTCGTTTTGAATGTTGATTAAGATAGAATGTCCATGTATGAGTTTATGACCAGTAAATAACAACCCTGAACACATTTGATTATGATTAATAAAGGAGATATGCAAGGGGGTAACTTCTGGGACCGGCCCAGAAGTACTCCCCCTAAAGCTGATTCAGACTTGTTTTTAATGTTGATTCAGGTAGAATGTCCCTGTGTGAGCTTATGATCAATAAATACAACCATGAACACATTGATAAAGGAGATATTCAAGTGGGGTACTTCTGGGACCGGCCCAGTAGTACACCCCTAAAGTTGATTCAGACTATATTTCAATGTTGATTCAGGTAGAACGTCCATTTATGAGTTTATAACCAGTAAATAACAACCCTAAACACATTAATAAAGGAAATATGCGAGGGGGGTACCTCTGGGACCGGCCCAGAAGTACTCCCCCTAAAAGTTGATTTAGACTGGTTTTCAATGTTGATTGTCCATATATGAGTTTATGACCAGTAAATAACAACCCTGAACACATTAATAAAGGAGATATGCAAGGGGGGTACTTCTAGGACCAGCCCAGAAGTACTCCCCTATAGTTGATTCAGACTGGTTTTCAATGTTGATTCAGGTAGAAATGGGGAGTTTGTATTATACTCCCTGTTTGGCTAGTATACTTACCATGTCAGACCATAGCATTCCACGGCAGTTAGTCAGCTCTGCCAGGCCGAGATTTTTGTGGCTAATGCCGTAATAAGACATCACGTGACGCCCACACTACTTCCACCAGGGAAGAAGCCGGTGTAAACTTCCTGTTCCTCATTCAACGAGGCCTATGCGCAAGGTAACCCCGAGAACCATAGCGCTAGCGGGGAAGGTAGGGTGGGCATTAGAGTCTGACATGGTAAGTATACTAGCCAAACAGGGAGTAAATACAAACTCCCCATTTTGGCGTCATATACTTTACCATGTCAGACCATAGCAGAATTCAAAGGAATCGGAGGAGGGCTTAGTGCCCTAATGGTTCTTGGGGTTAGCAGAGGAATAGATATGGCTGCGTTAGCCGCAAAAAAAGTCCCTAGAACCATCAGCCCTGGTCATGCGGACATCCCTAAATTAAGGCTTATGAAGGGATTTTCCGGATGCCAGTAGGCTGCCTCCAGGATGTGGTGCAAGAGGACAGAGCGCTGGGTCGCTGTGGAAGTGGCCAGCGCCCTGCCCTCATGGGCCCGGGGAGATAAGACGGGGAGATCCTTATACGCCTGGGCGTAGGCCAATCTGCCCATCTAGGAAGGATCTAGAGAGGACTGGGAGGAGCGCCTGGGGCGCGGGATTCCCAGTAGCCCCGAATGGAGCCAGCCGAGAGCGTAACGAAGAAGGTAGGAGAGATAGGAACTACCTATCTGAAAGAGGAAGGCCAGATGGAGGAACAGAGTTGAGCCCAGGAGGCCATCTCTCCCCTTGGAAAAGGGCTCACTCTGTGGGGGATTGGGAATGGAGGGAAGGCGTATGTTATGAGGCCAGACCAGGGAGGGTGAGCGACCCTGGGCCTGAACACTGTTCCCCACTGGGCCGAGGGCCAGCCTGCTGAGGGCCCCTTCAGTGAGAAGGAGGGGCCCCGCTACGTGTGTCGCGCAGAGGGTGAATCCCCGCACGGCAACAGTGGAGGGGGGCATCTATTCGGAGGGAGAGGCTAAGGGAGTGAGCCCCCCCCCCCCTTTTGTTGACATAACAAGGCACCGAAGTGTTGTCCGTGGGCAGGAGAACAAGTCGGTGCGAGACCTGGGGTCGGAAGCGGGGGAGGGCAAGCCTGCCCACTTCCACTTCAGGCCGTTGATGTGGAGACGGGCCGACAGAGCGTCCCACACTGTGCGTCCCACACTCCCGAGGTATGAGGGTTCTCAAAAAGGGGAACAGCCCGAGTTGGAGGGGTAGTGTAGAGGTTGAACTAGTGCCACTCTCCCTACCCGTCCGCTTGAAAAGACAGGAACACGAACGCGTGTGTATTTAAGATATTGAGCCATGCGCTTTTTGTGGCCATAGTCAGAAAGATTGTGTGGTTTGTGAGCCTATAGATGGCAAATGAGGCGATCTTTGGCACACCAAACATAGAACATAATGTAGTTTTGGGGATCCTAGCAACCAGTACTGCTTACCTTGACCCAAGGATCCTGAAATGCACACTTTCCTGGCATGTCGATTGCCTTCAGCACTGACGGGAAAATGGCGGATGTAAGTATCGCGTCTTCACGCGAAACGAAACTATGAAAAACTAGGACGGGTCCGGCAATATGGCGGACACGCCAAAAGGCGTGGCACAATCCAAGATGGCGGATCGATTGACCGGGACGAGATCGATCGCCGAGAGTGACGCGCAATGGCGCGCGAGAGTAAAATACCCTTGGTGTACCTAGTAATAATGCTAAGGAGGTACTAATCAATGTGCACCAGTTGGTAGATGAAGAGATCGTAAAGACCATCGATCTACCTGCGATAAATTAGGTACAAATAAATGTGCACCAGTAGGCAGATCAAGAGATCGTAAGTCACTCGATCTACCTGTGGTAAGGATCATTAGGATAACAAATGCTTGTTATTGGCTTAAATGAGTGACGGGAGATCAAAAGGCGAACTCTTCATCTTCTTCTTCTTCTTAAAACACCCGCCATCCTATTTTGATGGTAGTGATGTGGGTACAAACCCGATCGACCGTACTAGACGAGCGAACGAAGAAGACGATCAGGAGTAGTGATACAAGGAAAGGAAGGCGTTAATAATGGAGGAGGAAAACCTCCATAGCAGGGAACAGGTACGACGAACGAGGACGACCACGCCGGGGTCGGCCGGAATGGCGAGAATAAAGATGGCGGCTCGAGCGACCGACGAAGATCGATCGTCGAAGGAATTACCAAGATGGCTAGCGAGGAGAAACAAAGCGCCGAGATCAATGGAAATCAAAGAATAAGGGGAAGAGAATAATGAGAGGTGGGGAACGCGTTACTACAAGGGTGACGCGTTCGCACACCCGGCGAGGAAGGGACGAATGGAGAACAATGGGTGAAGAGAAATCGTGAGCCGTCATGCCGTAGAGCGTGAATAAAATGAAACAAAGCGCCATCCATAAGCCTCACGCGGCAAAGGTACCCACGGTCTAACGTAAGCCACAACAGAACAAGTAAAAAGGGCAAGCACACAAGCAATCTCTACAAAAACAGAAGTATAGGCGAGACAGAGCAAAAAACCTGTCCTTGTTAGGCAGGAGGCTGAGGTTGAATGAGGAACAGGAAGTTTACACTGGCTTCTTCCCTGGCGGAAGTAGTGTGGGCGTCACGTGATGTCTTATTACGGCATTAGCCACAAAAATCTCGGCCTGGCAGAGCTGACTAACTGCCGTGGAATGCTATGGTCTGACATCTTAAAGTATATGACGCCAAATGTCCATGTGTGAGCTTATGATCAATAAATAACAACCCTGAGCACATTGATAAAGGAGATATTCAAGGGGGGTACTTTTGGGACTGGCCCAGAACAACTCCCCCTAAAGTTGATTCAGACTATATTTCAATGTTGATTCAGGCAGAATGTCCATGTATGAGTTTATAACCAGTAAATAACAACCCTGAACACATTAATAAAGGAAATATGCAAGGGGGCACTTCTGGGACTGGCCCAGAAGTACTCCCCCTAAAGTTGATTCAGACTATATTTAAATGTTGATTCAGATAGAATGTGCATGTATGACTTTATGACTAATAAATAAGAACCCTCAACACCTTAACGGAGATATGCGGGGGGGGGGGGGGGGGGAGGAGTATACTTCTGGGACCGGCCCAGAATGACTCCCGGGGAGTACTTTATGAAAACAGGGGGTCTATTTTTTACCCGACCCAGATGTACTCTCGGGAGTCATTCAGGCGCGGCCCCAGTAGTAACCATCGGGAGCACATTTGGGCGGTGAGTACTTTTGGGTTGTTACACTGTAAACCGCTGGTTTTTTTCGCACATCCGCCGTTTCATCGTACAGAGATCCCGCCGTTTAGTCGCATGTGTGACAAAACGGTAGGGTGGGATAAAACAGTGGTCTGCAGGGTGTACTGTTCTGGACCAGGTCCAGTCTAACTTTCCGACTTTCCGGGAGGGGGGTGGGGGAGGCTGTTCAGTGCCAGATTAGCTCCCCTGGAAGGGGGCAGTTTCGAACCAGGTCCAGTTTAACTCTCCAGGGTGGGGGGAGGGGGGAAGGCTGTTCAGGGCCAGTGCAAGATTACCTCCCCAGGAAGGGGGCAGTTTCGAATCAGTTTAACTCTCTAGGGGGTTGGGGGTGGGAGAGGTTTGTTCTGGGCAGGTGCCACATAAGCTTTTGCTTGTTTTTGCTCCGTGTTGTGATGTTCGCTGTAAAATGTTTTGGTTGAATAATGTTTGTTTAAAGCAAAGGGGGGCTGTTCTGGGTTAGGTCCAATTTAACTCTCTTGGTGGGTTGTTTTGGGCGGTGGCAGATTAACTCCCCCGGTGGGGCTGCTTCGGGGCAGATCCAGTTTAACTCTCTAGGAGTCTGTTCTGGGCCAGGGCCAGTTTAACTCTCAGGGGGGGCTGTTCTGGGCTAGTACTGGATTAATCCCCAGGAAGAAGGCTGCTTTTGGCCTTGTCCAGTTTAACTCTTTAGGGGGATGTTTTGGAGCAGGTCCAGTTTAACTCTCTAGGGGGGACTGTTCCGGGCCGGTGCTAGATTAACTCCCCAGAAGGAGGTGGGGGGATGTTCTGGGCCAGGTCCAGTTTAACTCTTTATACTGGGGGCTGTTTTGGGTTAGTAACTCTCGGGGTGGGGGGGGGGGGTTAGTTCTGGGCAGGTGCCGGATTAACTCCCCATATAAGCTTTCGCTTGTTGTGCTCCATGTTCTGATGTTCGCTGCACAATGTTCCTGGTTCAATAATGTTTGTTTAAAGCAAAGTCTCCCCACAAGGGGAGCTGTTCTGGGCCAGGTCCAATTTAACTCTCCTGGTGGGTTGTTCTTGGCCGGTGCTAGGTTAACTCTCCACTGAAGCGCTTACTGGCCATTTCTTCATTAATTGAGGCAGAGGGGAGGGGTTGTGTGTGTGTGTGTGTGTGTGGGGGGGGGGGGGGGGGGGGCTATTCTGGGCCTGCGCCAGTCTAACTCCTGGGGGGGGGGGGGGGGGGGCCTTTCCAGGCCTGTCCTGGAATGACTCTCCACTTGCGCTAGTTTAACTCCCAGGGAGTCATTTTGATGTCAAAAAATTGGGCCCAGAAGAACTCCCGGGAGTTAGTTTGGAACAGCACCAGTTTAACTCTCCAAGGGGTTGGGGCGCTGATTTGGCACTGCCCCATATGAACTCCCGGGAGTTAGTTTAGAGTCAAAATTTTTAGGTTCAAAACAACTCCCGGGAGTTATTCTGAGACTGGTAGGGATTCATTTTGGAACAGGCCTAATAAACAGAAAGAAGAGATGGGGGGGGGCCGTTTTGAACCTGTTTCGGGGCTGCTTTGGTGCAGACCCAGATTAACTCCCGGGAGTTAATCTGAGACAGTGCCACACTGACTCCCGGGAGTTAAACTGGGAAGGGGGCGGTTTCACCACGTTACACCGGAATCACTGCAGAGACTGCCTAACCGGTTCAACTCAACCGGCTTTTAACAGTGCACAGGTGAGCAGCAGTCAGCTGAATTTTCCAACCGGCTTCCAGACAACTACCTTCCGGTAAGCACGGTTGCATGAAATTTGTGACCGGACGAGAAACGACATGACAAAAACATCACACACAGAGTGAAATCCTTTTTAAGAGACCTTGTCTATGAACAATACAAAGCAAGATAGTTTTCAAAAAAGGCTTTCCTCTGACACATGTGTCATTCTTCTGAAAACTGGTCAGGTCTGTGACATTGTTGGTGAATCTCCAACGTTTGAATAGCACACATTTACTACTGGCAACTAACAGACAGGCATGTCCAGTTCACATTGATCTTGAGAATATGGTTTTGAGAAATACCTGTGATGTATGCTGGTCTTGAATGTAACACTGGACACCAGACCATATGATTTTGAGATTTCATGAAAATTTAAAGCTGGGGAGTAAAAAATAGATATGCATATGGAAAATAACTGGATATATACTATTTTTAAATGGTTTTAATCACTCAGGTTTGGCCGATATTAATACAAAATACATACCTTACATATTGCCACCTGCACTTTTCAGTTAGCTAAAATCGTAGAGCTGAATCCTTTTTTTTCTTCTTTTTTTTTGCTTAAATATGTGGAAGACTTCATAAATGAAGACTCATTAAAAACTAGTATATGTTCACAGTTAACTGTAGTTGTCGTAAAGAAAGCATCTGAACTAAAGTCACTTTATAAATTATGTGGTGTAGTAGTTCATTTTACAGAGAATCATACACTAACTCAGGAAAATCTATAAATATATCACATTTAAGAGAAAATACAATAATAAAATTAATCTATCAGTCAAGCGTGAATGTGTGTTTAAGAGGGGAAGGGGTGTGGGGTGTGGGATGGGATGGGAGGGAGGGCAGGTTGTGCAGTTAAGTCAGGTGTATGCATTTTGTGTCTGAGTGCAGATCTTTTGCAATAGCGTTCTTTACGCAAAGGGCTTTCAGATCTTTTGCAATAGTGTTCTTTACGCAAAGGGCTTTCAGATCTTTTGCAATAGTGTTCTTTACATAAAGGGCTTTCAGATCTATTGCAACAGTGTTCTTTACACAAAGGGCTTTCTGATCTTTTGCAATAGTGTTCTTTACGAAAGGGCTTTCAGATCTTTTGCAACAGTGTTCTTTACACAAAGGGCTTTCAGATGTTGGAATGCACTACAGAAAAGACACAGAGTCTCAAAATGAAATCATTCATCAAAAAAACAAAAGGTGTATGAAATAAATTCACACAAAACCACCAATGTCTGCTGCTTTTGACTTGTACATTGCGGACTCCTCTGATCAATGAGACTTGGTCTAGCACACAGAATAACTCCACTGACAAGCAAAAGGTCAACAGCATGAATCAATCGACGAATCCATTGATATATCAAGATTTGTTCATTTATTCTATAGAATTCAATGGCTGGAAGGCTATTTCAGTCAAAGTAGTAATTATAAACATTCATTCTGACTATGTCCCAACACAGACATCAAATAATAATGTATGTCTCCATTTCATACAAGCTGAAGCATCAATTCTTGACAAACTCATAGCAATGACCAGAAAAAAATGAACTGCTACACCTTCATTCAAACAACAGCGCTCCAATTTCTCCTTTTCAATCATAGAAGTGGCTTTTTTTTCTTACACTTAAAAATGATTCCACTGAAAACATCCTGTCTATTAACACAAATTCAACCATACATACTGCTTTAAGTAGGAAAATTTGATGCAAATATCGAAATAGAATTACTCAATTGTCTTACATTTTCACCCTTCATTATTATTTAATATAATACTGAAATCTTTTTAAATAATAAAATATTAATTTCATAGCTCAAAACGTATCACAACTGACAAGACATGGACTGGCAAACTTACATGCAATTTTTCAGATTTTCGAACACATGTTCAAAATGTGTGTTTTTGTTCCCTTAACCTAAATGCTAACAGCGACTGGTCAAACACATTTCTCTTGTTGTTCTTGATGTCGTCATGTGCCAAACAGTTTGCTGACTGTGCTAATTCTAGAAAGTCTAAACTCCTTTACTGATTTATAGGCAACTGTTTTTCTGGACACCAAATTAGGCACACCAAACCCACCCGAATCACAGCCTTCCAATTCAAGCAGATACCTAACCACTGTAATCAAGAGTTAACAGTGAGGCAAAAAGTAGGCTGTGTTTCTGATGTGTATGTGTGAGCATGAATGGGGGCCAGCAATGGACACCAGATGTTACAGATATAACAAATATCAAATTGTGATTTTTTCACACTTACTTTTACAAATGTTTGTGAATTAAAACATCGACACCAGATCTTACACTTATAAAAGGTTTCAAATTGTAACTTTTTACACTTACTTTTCCAAATGATACTCCTGCGGACACTCCCTGTATAGACAGGCAAGGATTGATCCCATCTGCCAAACAAAGTGAGGGGAGTTTTGTGTGTATAACCATTTTTTATCCTGCCATTAAGGCAGCCATACTCCAACTTCGGGGAAGGTGCATGCTATGTGTAAGTGTCATCCATACCAACGGCCAAACTGGCCTTCTCTTCCAAAAGTTGGTGATAGGACTTTACGCGTGTTCAACAAGTTATGCGTGCGTTCACACACGGAACCTCGGTTTATAGTCTCATTCGAAGGACTGTATGGGAAATGAGTCTAAACCAATGTTAACTCCGAGGGAAAAATCCCCCCTGTACCGAAACGGTCCGGCGGAGATTGGAACCCGCAATGCCAGGATCACAAAGATTACAAGTCCGGCGCTCTACCACTGGGCTATTCCGGCCCACCAAATGATTGTGAATTAACACACACAGTTTGATTTTACATATTCATTCACCACATCAGGGAAAACATTATGAATTTACTCTGTCAATACAGAATTTTGTTCTGAAAATAGGTCAAGTATAACACATTTAGAATTCATATGTACCAATTGTTCAGAATCCGTCCCTATTATCATTTTACTGTTAGGCACACCAAACCATTTTCATTAAAAACAAGCATCATTATAAAGTTTGCTTTCAGTTTATTTATATTCATAACGGAAGAGAACCACCACTCAACTGACCAGTTCTCAGAAGAATGACCCACAGACAACCACTTAGAGTAAACACACACACACATACACACACACACACACACACACACACACACACAAGCAGTTCTGAAAGTTTTATCCTGGTGTCTGGTTGACTCAGGTTTACCTTCACTTCACTGGCAATTCAGCATTCAGCACACAGGAGGGCACACCAAATAGCTCCAGGAAATGTTTCAGCCTGCAATACAAAAACAGCTGCCAATGACATTCAACAACTACCATAACTTTCTATTCCTTCTTCCAATCACTGTTTAGATCTTTGGTATACATATGTGACCATTTTTGACTCCACTTCTAAGAAAGCCTTCTGTCAGAGAAGATGATGTCTTCGCATGACGCCAGGAAACATGTGAGCTTTACTGATGAATTTGTGGCCTTTTGTGCTACAAAGTATGGAATGGGATTTAATGTGCATAATGCATTGTTTGTGTTTTCAACTTTTGAGTCCACATACAAGACTTCAGTTCAAAGTCTCAATCCAAGAATTTGAGGTGTAAAGGAAGGTAAGGCTAGGATACATCTGGTTACATATCTATTTACAACAACAACAACAACAAAAAAACCCACCTGTTCCGCCCGATTTCATCTGTGCATCATTACAATTTTGATACCGTTCCACCCTGTTCTGCCTGTCTGTTCCCATCTGAGTTTTATCGAAAGCTTTGATAATCACACTGTTCAAGGACAAGCGCAAAAGTTGCAAAAGTGGCCGCCATTAGCAAAGTGCTTTGATTCAGGCCTAAGATTCAAGCCTAAAAAGCTGTTAACATTTCTCAGCTATTGTCAAGTGTGACTATGAGTGACAGTAAGAGGGGAATCTCCATCTATTATGACTGGGCAGTTTACAGACCCAGGTGCATTCAATGGACAATAGTACTTCTGAAAGCTGCGTACACTGCATGGATCAAATCACAGTCCATATTACTTCAGTGGCAGTGTGCAAGAATACAACAAAATGGGAATATACATCAAGGTTATGGGTGGATTTCTGACTTTCTATCATCAAACCAGTGATTATGTATGATCAGTTCTGAACAATCAGCAACATGGAAACAGAAACATGTACAGCAAACTACATCCAATACTAAATTTTATTTAGAGCAACTTACACCTGAAGTTTTTGTTCCCTTTATGAGTTCGTTTGTTTGCTTTTAAGGTAACTAAATTTCAGGAGTTCCTTTGACACTTGTTCAGCACTCCTAAATGGTAATTACAGAAATGTCACATAAAAAAGCTTGGGAGGTAGGGTTTACTGCACCGAGTCTTTTTCTTGGATGGGCTTCACTGGCACAACTCACAGTTAAGTGTTTTCAGACACACATAGGATGTATACATCTTACAATCGTTCACTTCATGACACTTTAAGAATGCGTTGTAATGCTCCAGATGGTGTGAGATGTGGCAGTATGGTTCTGCCTGGAACGATAAGGGAAGTAACTGCAGTGGGGTGACAGAGAACAAATAACTGTGCAAGTCTTCATAGTTCATCAGTAATGTTATTTTATGCATCTGTATCTAAAGACACAAGTTAAAGGGTTCACACCACAATTTGAGTCTTGGTCTACAAAAGCATATCAAATTGATGATACCATAATAAATCAATCTATAAATGCACCTTAATTCAGGATTCATACCCAGAGAAGGGCACAAAAGCTACAAACTTTAACATCCACCTGCGCTAAGTTTCTCAATTCAATACATATTCCTACAAACGCATCTTAATTCAGGATTCATGCTCAGAGAAGGGCGCAAAAGCTACAAACCTTGAAGACCCAACCACACTAAGTTTCCCAACTCAATACATATTCCACAGTTTTCTTGTAAGTCACACTAAAAACAAACACTCATCAAGTAGTGTATAATCTTATCTTTATGCAAGAGTACAGGCCATTTGCTTAGTTGAATAAAAGCAGACATCACACAACAGAATGCTCTTGTTGGCAGGGTTCAACTTCTAAAATATCTCCAAAGAACTTTTGAAACTTCCAGCAGTTAGTCCTTTACTTCATGCTGAACACTGAAATAACTTGCAACAACCACGTCAAGGTCCTTTTTTTCAAGTTTAGTTGTTTTCTTTTGTTTTTTATCAGCTTAAGTCAGTCTTTACAAACTGTTCAGACCTTAAAAGGAGTATCTCAGTTTCTCTAAACTTTTCCAAACGTTTAGAAACTGTCCTAACCATGCTTAGACTGCAATGAATCAGTTTAGAAATGAAAGACTGGTTACACTGTCATCAAACCAGTCTACAAATACCTGTTAAAATGATCATAATTTAACAACCTATTAACGCATGTTAAAACTGATCATGCTATAACCCCTCAGTCTATAAATGCATGCTGCACTAGTCATACTAGTCAATATATATCAACCAATACATGCTACACCAATTATACAAGATACCAATGTATATGTTAGCCCGTAATCAATATGCATATATACATCATACCATAATCAATTAATCTGCACGCAAGTTACAACAATTAAACCATGATCAGTCTCACTTGCAGCAACTGTTCACCGAGTTCACAAAGAAAAACAGTTTTGTCACAGACCAGTCCCCACCTTCTGCAGTGCCACCACAACACTGCACTTGTCCTCCGCTTCACATCTGGTCAACACACATGGATACATCATTACGTCCATGTACTTGTCCTCCAGTTCACATCTGGTCAACACACAAGGAGACATCATCACATCCATGTACCTGTCCTCTAGTTCACAACTGCTCAACACACAAGGAGACATTACCACATCCATGTACTTGTCCTCTAGTTCACATCGGTCAACACACAAGCAGACATCATTACATGCATATACTTGTCCTCTAGTTCACATCTGCTCAACACACAAGGAGACATCATCATATCCATGTACTTGTCCTCTAGTTCACATCTGCTCAACACACAAAGAGACATCATCAATCCATGTACTTGTCCTCTAGTTCACATCTGCTCAACACACAAGGAGACATCATCACATCCATGTACTTGTCCTCTAGTTCACATCTGCTCAACACACAAGGAGACATCATCACATCCATGTACTTGTCCTCCAGTTCACATCTGCTCAACACACAAGGAGACATCATCACATCCATGTACTTGCCCTCCAGTTCACATCTGCTCAACATACAAGCAGACATTATTACATCCATGCAGTTGTCCTATTCCTTTCTGGTCATCATACAAGGATAATTTTTTTTCTACATCCATATACTTGTCCTCCAGTTCTCAACAAGTCAAAATAGAAGGCATTATTAAATCTTTGTTTTTTCTTTTTTTTCATTTTCATATCTTTAGAACAGACAAGCATGTACATTTGATTTCACATATCAACATGACAAGCTTACAGTAATCACATCATGCACAAATTTCATTTGAATCTGAAAAAAATCTATACTGCGCATTTTCACTCATGTGTTGCGTTTTGATAATTCCATATACTACCTGTTTCAGATTTGTTTGTTAGCTGTCTTATTTTTCTCCATGTGCATGTACATCAGTGTGCATTTCAAACTCTGTGTATTCACTCCTCAGCTGCTGGTATATATGCATGCAATGCAATGCAAACTGAAGGCATTCACTTCGTATGAGACTTATTTCACAGTCACAGGTTGCAAAATTTTTATAAAGAGCAACAATTTTGTGTACCACAAGGTATTTCACTTATGTAAATATGCATATATCAGATGTGGGTTTGAAAGTACTGAATAAGCCAAGTGTGAAGGCCTCTTTTTTAATTTCTTTTTTAACAAGTGTCTAAAATCACCTGGCGATGAGAAGACAAATAAACCACTGAACTGAACTGAACTGACACTGAGAATCTATAGTTGCTTTCCTGCAATTCTGCAGCAGCCAGTCAGTTTAGGGGATTAATCAGATTCAAAATACTAAACTGCCCTTTCAAAAAGCACAGACAGTTGTAGCTGAGTGACAGGGAAAGATACTTTTAAACTCTGAGAGAGAGAAAGGCAGAAAAAAGGCAGAAGGAAATGGGGAGATGGAAGGGGGGGGGGGGGGGGAGGGCTGTGGTTAGTCATACACTAAAGAGTGATATGAAGAGGAGAGCTGACCTCCATCTTGAAATTCACTTTGAGACAATCCACAGCACCTAGGACAGCCACAGCACCACAAACTTGCAAACACTGATGGTCTTTGGTCTGACCTTCTATGAAACACTTGCAGAAGTTTGGAGATCCTGGTTGGTTTCAGGCACAGGTCATGCAACACTGAACATCGGACAGCCTCTCGAAAGTCTTTTAATGGTATTTTGAAATCAAGAGGGCACACAGTGCATTGAACATGACACAAGCAGACTACAGTAAAGACATACAGACACCTCTTCATGCTTTCGAAGCTCTCTTTTCTGTTTGCTGTCCTCCACCTTTCACTCAGCAACATGGTTGCTTCAAATGAAAGAATTGGCCATTTTTGATTGGCTGTCAACTATCAACCACTGGCTATGCACACACAGCAGTAACACAGATTTACAAATCAGTTCAAACACACATCTAAACGTTTTCTTTTGTTTGTTTGTTTCTTTCTTTCTTTATGATCCCCCTCTTGCAGAAATATTTTGAGCAAGCAGATAACCAAAATGAAAGAAAATCAAGTGGCACATATTCTGCAGGTAGCGGGAGGCTTGGCAGTGTGTTTAACAGAGGGCATGCGTACATTCATGCATGCATGTATGGGTGTGTATGCCTCTGTCTGTCAGTCTTTCTTTCTGTCTGTATCTCGTTCATGTCTTTCTGTGCATGCATGCGCGCGTGTGTGTGTGTGTTGTACATCAAGCATGACAGAGTTTTATTGTTTGTTTCTGTCCTGTTTTTCAGGGACCTGTGCAGGATCTACGAACCTTTCTGATGAGTGCTACTCCGAGTGCGGATGTGAAGACTCCAAGGAAGATGGTCCTGCACAACCCAGTGTGACTTGCATTTTCTGTTTGTTTGTTTTTTAATAAAATTTCAAATTGGTGGATTACTCTATCTGAAGTCGAACTGTGCTTCATGTGCAAGTTACAGAGATATAAAACAGCACATGTATAGACCATACACATGCATGCATACCACCAACATTCATACATACATAACCACACACATGTACACACGCACACAGACAGACAGACAGAATCACACACAAATACACACATGCGTACACACACACATATGCACATCCATTCATTCCAACTTATTCTTCTCCACTATCTACAGTTCCTCCTATACCACTCTTGCCCACATGTAATCCTTTTACGCCTTTCTTTCTGCACCTGTTCTAAGAACAAAGAAACCACCAGATTCAATTCTTTCAATGGTTTGAGAGGAACCAGGACTCATTCAAAAGGCTTCTTAATGTCTGTCTCATTGCCAAAGGAAAAGACAAGGTCGGCCTCCTCCACTACAACCATCTGCATGGCATGCAACTTCAGATGCCCAGCCCTCAGGTGAGCCAGAATATGGCTTAGCGTGCAAACCACAATGTCTGGCTTCTCTGACAGGAGCAGCCTGATAGCATCATCGTCATCGACCAGCCAAGGTGGCGAACTGGTTAGCGTCGCGGACTCCCGGCTGGGAGGTTGTGGGTTCGAATCCCATCAGAGTCATGTGGGTTTTTCTTCCCCGACCAGTTCCTACCCAGAGTTGAGTTTGCTGCGGACTCAGTTGGGAAGACTGGGACGACACTGTCGAATTTTATCCACTTAATGGATGCGTTTCTGAGAATGTTGCTCAAATTTCCTGACCAACACTGCAGGTGCCTGTATCTCTCAGGCTTGGATGACGCCGGGATATATTATGAAAGGAAGCATAGAGTACAGCCCTGTCATGTAGTCTCAGACCGAAATGGAAATCTGTAGCATCATCTTAATCATCCTCATTCTCATCGATCAGCATTAAAAAAAAAATGTCTCAAGTTCTGTGGCCCTTCATGCCCTGCTCTCATGGTGACCTCAGTATCGATGTCCTGTCCACGTCTGTGGTCTTGGTTTGGTTCCGTCGGGGTCACCGGTATCGGCGAGTCCATGGGGGCCGTCGTTGGACGGACGTGGTGGCGCCCTCCGGAGGGAGAGCTCACTCACGCCGGCTCCACGACTAAGCAATTATTGTCGTCAGTAGGGGGCTTAGTAGGTGGTGTCCTGCGTATGTTAGAACAGAACAGGCGCCACTGAACACCACCGAAGTGACTCGGCAGTAGTGCAGTGTCTCCTCCGGTGGGTTGCCTCTTGACGACTTGACATTGACTTCTCCCTGTGGATTGCCGGTGCCGGGGCTGCGGCGGGACCAGCCGGGCTGTGGCTGTGGACGGCATGTTGGAATGAGCAGCGTGGGTGCACTGCCTCTGAGGTGGCGCAGAGGTTGGGACAGCAAAAAAAAAAAGGAAAAAAAAAAAGAAAGCATCATCGTCATCATCACAGTTATGCCCACCTCAGAATTTTTTCATCAGGAACAGGTAATCCTAATATCAAATCCAGAAACAAAAACTGAAACTTGCAAGAAGTTTCAGGAACATGCAATATTCTTATGAATGTGACGCAGTCCGTATACTCACATCACCTCGGCCGCGGTGATTCATGGAGAATGTGAGTTTGCACAATATGCACAAACCAATGTTCTTCCTTTGCTGTGTTTGTTCTAGACATGGTTACTGTTCATCTGATTATTTCCGGAAGGTTTTTTTTTTTTTCTCCTTATCATCTTCATTGGTCTCGAACATGCTGATTTGCTTGTCACAAATATCGATCTTTTCAGCACTTTATCCTAACTTAGCTTGTCACAAATATCGATCTTTTCAGCACTTTAGCCTAACTTCAGTTCAGTTCCATTTCTTTCATAGCTGATCGTGGAGTTATGCATGAGTGCACAGCATTAAGAACGCTCATCAATTTTATATTCTTCAGCAACATTATTCTATGGCAGAAGGCATGTCTGTAATTATCATATTTTTGAACGTTTAAACTTCTTTCAGCTCAAGTGAAAAAGAACAAGAGTAATTCACCATTACCACTGTTATCAAGCTTTCAGTGGTAAATGAACTAAAGTTATCACTATCACTGCCACAATACTTTTTCACATCAAGGGAAAAAGAGCAAGTATAAGTCATCCTCATGACTATAACAACAGTTCTTCATACTATGAGAAAAAGAACAAGCACTTCTTGAGTTACTTATCATCATCACTGTCACAGTAGTTCTTCAGGTCTGGGTAAAAAGAGCGAATCTGCATAGTGGAATACATAGTGAAAACATCCAGCAGAATACATACTGGACACCAAGCCATACTGCAAATATGGATCACAAACACAAGTAATGTCATTTTTCTAATCTAATGTCTTAATCAAAGGTGCTCCGAAACTAAAGAGCAACTCCTTTTTACATTTTACCAGAAGTTCATTTCATTCATCAGGCTTCTGAAACAGGGTGCCTAAGTTCGTTTCATATCAGTCTGTAATCAATATCTCCTCAAATCATGTGCTAAGACTAGATGCAACTGGACTAGCACAAACAAGTTCAGATTTTTTTGTTTCTAACTCAGCAATGAATGGCTATATTTTATTTCTATGTTCAGGGACTGGTCAAAGTTGATTTTCATTTCTCCAATTCCAAATAGTTGTCTTCAACTTAGAATCAAGCTGATCGCTAGTTTTCCTTTCACAACTGCCTTGTTTAAATTTCACATCACATGTCCTCAGTAAAGACCTCCACACTGCCAATAACAATGACATGGGAGAATGTTTGTTTTGATTCTAGTGACGAAAGTTAAAGTGAAATTGATTGTCAAGTTTTGTCCCATACAGGTCTCCCACTGGGGAAAAGCAGTTTTGTCCGATACAGGTTTCTCACTGGGGAAAAACAAATAAACTGCTGGAATTCTACACAGTCTGCTGATTTGTGTCAACGTCATTGATAACGCTCTCATGGACAGAAGGGCTTCTCTCTGTAAAACTAAAAGTGCCAATGGATGAGAAGAACACAAAGGGGATTCTATAGACTAGGACTTTGCCCAGCTCCAGCTCTGAGAAGTGTTGGAACTTGCTTTCAGAATGGTGCAAACTGACTAAAATCTAAGCATCTGGTGAGGTGTCCTCAAACCACAACCATTTGTTTGTCCCGAGTTTTCTTTTTCTTCCCTCTCTCTCTCTTTCACTTTTGTAACAAGACTGCCCATGCAGGATATCAGACTGAGACATCACGTTGTCTTCAACCAGATGGATAAAATGGTAACTATCTGCTCTCATGAAGAAGTTTACAGATTTAATAGTCAGCACTCTGCATTTTCCAGCCTTCGTTTTTCTTCTCCCCTCACTTTTTTTATTGGGCCAATTTTTTTTCTTCTGGATTCCCATTCTCATATTTCTCTGACACCAGCATTGCAGAGAAGAGGGAACTCTGCCCTGTCAAAGTGTCAATCTAAATTAAAGTTTGCAAATGTTGCATGCCTGTTGGGCTTTTGCGCTGGTTTTGTCAATCTCAATTAAAGTCTGCATATTATGTGGCATGTCTCCTGGGCTTCTGGCCAGGTGGTGTCAATCTAAATGAAAGTCTGCATTTTGGTGCATGCACGTTGGGCCTCTGCACTGGGTTGATATGCACACTGGGCAGTTGGTGCATTGAGTTTGAGCTGTGCTGACATGGAATAACAGATACTGAACATGACTGCAAATCATGCGAGCTGACCTTCACAGCAAGTTGTCAAACCTGATTCTACCTTAGATAATTGCAATAATAAAGTTAACAGATATTTGTATAGTGACCACTGAGGATAAAAAAACGCTTTTCAATGCATCTAAAATCTAAATAACAGTTGGTAATACAGATTTTATCAAGCTTACATCAAAATGCAGAGACTACTCACATGAATAAGCCATGCACATTCACACACAAGTACACACTCCCATACACACGCACACACCCTTTCCATTTCTGAAACTCTCTCTTTTGTACATGCACGCTAATACATGTATAAACATCAATACCCGCCCCTCCCCTCCTCCATTCACTCACTTACGGAGCCAGTCAGCACATAAGCATGCATGCACACTACCCAAAGACAAAAACACATAACAAAATGTAGAACCAGAAAATCTGACGAAAGCCATCTAAGCGCTTGCTTCTTACTGTAAGGTAACCTGGTCTGAATTTAACATGTTCTTTGATAATCACCTTGTACCCAAGGTATGGTAAGGCTCCAGTACTGCATTGCATCTTTAGTGTGAGGCACCAAACCCATTTAGCCAACAAGGTGCTTCAGATTACATGACCCCAGGTCAGATTTTGCTGGTAAAATATCCAAATTAAAGGTAATTATACAAAACTTACCTTTGAGACTATGGTGATGCCTGTGGTGAAATGTCCACACATTTGATTTCTCGACTGCAGCAGCAAGTAACCTCCTAAAAATCAAAACATGGAATCAGTGCAAAACCCAGAATCAATTTTGGGTGTGTACACACAAAAAAATGCATCTTCATGCACATATATTCGTAATTAAAACATTTCCTCATGTTGCGTATGCACAATATTTAAAGGTTGATGCATATACCTCAATTTCAATGCATTCACACTTCTGAACTATCCAACAAACAAATCAATTTATGATTAACATATTATTTTCTTACCTATTTTTCACTCAATTTATTTCCATTTTTACCAACACACTCAAAAGAGATTGGGGTATGCGGGGAAGAAAAACTAAAATGTGGACAATAATTACCTTGGCAAGATAAAGGAAATAAAAAAGAGAGAACAAAAAGAAGCAAATATAGCAGTGTTAATGCTACAAATATATACAAGTGACATAAACATCATAAACACTATACAGTTTAAGTTTGTGTCTGAGCTAGCAGAACACAGATTTCTTACCATAATTTTCTTGTAAGCCTGTTTGCATAACTCTCTTGCAGGTGTCAACACCACAGCTTGAACAGCTTGCTCTCTGGAATCAAATGCCATTGATAAACTCAATAAGAATTTAGAGGTACATTAGAAACAACACACACCAAGATGCAGAGCATACCTGGGGAGAGGGATCTTTACTACAAGATAGCATCTTTTCCCAAATTTAACGCAACCCTGATTTCATGGGGGAAAAAAAGAGAAAGAACAAAACTACCTTAAATAAAGATTTACAAATGTTCCATGATTTGACTTCTTCCTGTTAGGGAATACATCAGCCTTGTCAGAGTGTGTGCATGCATACGCATGCGCACACACACATGCACACACACATGCACAGTCAAACACACACAAGGCACGTACTTGTATTATAGCTGTAAACACATAAACCTGTTTTGCCAACATGGTAAAGGTAGCTGTTTTGCCTGAACCTGTTCACGCTCTTGCCAGGACATCCATTCCTTTCAGGGCCAGAGGAATGGCTTTCTCTTGGACAGCAGTTGGTCCGAGTTTAACCCTGCTTGGCTACAGCCTGAACAAAAAGGATATGAGGAGCATTTTTCCTTGAAATATCATAAAGAAATAAGGCTGATCAGGTTACCACTTCAACAACTACTTTTGTTTACTCTAGAGCCTCTTTATCTAATAATAGTAATACCTGACATTGTAAACTACTTCTAAAATGTCTTTACTGACAAAACCAAAGCTAGACTAGTTATTGCAACATTTTTTGTTAAAAGTTCAAGCTAAATCTATTGACTGGTGCAGAATGACTGAAAGCCAAGCATAGTGCATTTATTATTGAGGCAAGATCATCTATATCAACAAAAACTGTGAAGGCTTTTCTCTTGGTCTATCATGAAGTCAAATCTGTATACATGAAAAAAAGGCAAAATTTCAGAAAATAATAATCAGCATGACAGGGCCAGATATTCCCAGATAATTTTTAGTTGTACTGGGGACAATGTCCCCTCAAATGTCTACTTCTCCTACATAAATAAAGAAATGTTTTATAAAAGTATCCATTGGTAGTGCAATGACAAGTCAGTAAACATACTTCAATATATGGCATGTACTACACACACCAGATGAGGGATTCAGAAGATTTAGGCCTGAAAATAAGGGGTCAGAAAACTTGATTTTCACTATTCTTCAGAACATAAACAAAAGAAAATGTGCCCCACTTTGTACAACAAGCTTGTAGTATGAGAAAACAAAAACAGAAACAAACCTCTGCAAGAATAAACTGGGGAAAAAAAATTAAAAAAAAACAAACCAGTGCAACAATAAAGTGCAATGTATCACTCATTCACACATTCCTGTATTGATTTAAAATTACATAATATCAACTGATGTTGTTCTCAGCCTTTTTTACACACTCTCTCTCTCTCTCTCTCTCTCTGCCTCATAACCACATGCACACTTTCTAAAATAAAACCAATTCATCTATATTCAATTTAGACAATACCTGCATGCTGCTGAAACTTTGGGGGTTTGAGGAGTGAAAAATGTTAAAAGGTGAGGAAGCCCTGTCAGTCTGCATCAAAATGACTGCTCAGTCATACTTTCAGTGTTTCACTACCACAGTCCTAGACTAGTGGAAAGGACATTATTTTCTCCTTTTCCACCATAAGATTTGGTTCTTCTTCTTTCTTAAATGTCCTCCTTCAAACAGTTGAAGATTCTGACACTAGCTGTCCTAGACAAAGGACAGATTGGTATTTCAAGCCCTGCATGGGACCATTGATCAACACCATGACACAAGTGTCACCAGAAACCACAGAAGTTAATGGTGTAACAGATCTATAATTTTTGTAAAGATTGATTAAAATCGCCAGGACAGTCTATGAAAAGTAAAATATCTATAAACCAATTAAAACTGTGCAAGCAGCCTACCAGACAAGACGAGGCAATATGTGCACAGCAGACGATCCAATGGGTGGTTACATTGATTCAATCTGTGTGGCTATACCATTACAATGTTTTCATGATAAAAGTATATACATATATAGACCTCATGAGTGAAATATATACCTATTGGTTGGAAAAAAATATTGAATAATACCCATCATGGCTATGCATTACAACCTACAGTTGTGGAGAAACGTCACATATTTTACAGCTTATTAACATGATGAACACCAGTCTTACCTTTGAACATTTTACAGTTACTGTCAAAAAATTTGACAAATAAAATTGATAAGGTGAAAGTGTGTGTGTGTGTGTGTGTGTGTGTGGTGTGTGTGTGTTGAAGCAACACACGAATATTTGATTAAATTTCATTGTCGTTTTTCAATCAAAACAATCGAACATAAACAAACTCCCTTTGCAGTTTTTTTTTTAGCCATCCCTACCGATTTTTTTTTAAAGAACTTCCGGTTCAAAGAACAACAATAACATGGTAAAAGTAAATACCGAAAATCTAATGAAAGTGGTAACTGCATGCACAAACGAAACGATACATGCATGTTTCGTTTGTGCATGCAGTTACACCTTTTGACAAGGCTGATGTGTTCTCTAAAAGGAAGATGCACAACCATGTAACGTTTGTAGTCTAAATCTTTAAGGTAGTTTTGCTCTCTCTCTCTCTCTCTCTTCTCTTCCAAGAAATCAGGGCTGCATGAAATTTGGGAAAAGACGTTGGGCCTACCTTGTTGTATTCATCATGCGCGCATGCGCGTGTGTGCGCACGCGCACACACACACACACACACAAACACACACACACATGTGATAGTGGTAGCAGTAACTCTTCTATGTTTCTTGTTCTTAGCTATGAAAAGCAGTGCGTTTTAACCATAGTACACCCCGTACCACACTCTGCCACATGAACTTGAGGTTTGTTTTCAAACATACGGATGATCCCTGGAGTCTTTTAGCCAGGGCATGACAACGACAACACACAACAACAACAACAACAGACAACAACAACAACAACAAACGTACGGAAATCCTGAAGCCACAACTGCGAAACTTTGTGATTTATTGTGGTTTGAATTGGGGAGCCTGCTAATCTCACGTGCAGGCATACACTGGCTAATTTATTGTAATCAGTACCTTCACTTCTGCATTAGCTATTTGTGCTTGCATAGTAAGTATCTGAAATTCGCTATCCTTTCCAATATAATATCACACAACACACACACACACACACAACACACACACACACGCGCGCGCGCGCGCGCCACACACACACACACACACAACACACGTGCGCCCACGCCCGCGCGCACACACACACACACACACACACACAACGTGCGCCCACACACACACACACACAGACCACATGCACGCATGCAGGCAAACATGCATGCAGGTACGCATGTAGCATGTATGCACGTAACACACACACACACACACACACACACACACACACACACCACACACACAAGCGTGCGCGCACTTCTGCTGGCATTGCTATTGATTTTTCGAACCTTATAGGAAAGAGTGAGTGGTTGCTGTTAATGTTAGCTAGTAGCATAATCACTGACATCATGTATGCGACTCTTGGGCTTTTGTAAGAACATTTTAGCCAGCCTGCATACGTCTCCTGGGCTGCAGTTGCCATCGTTCGAGTTAACTTGAGGCAATCCAACACTGTTACTTTTTACCCTAATCATACGGAAAAGAGTGACTGATTGCTGTTAGTGTCAGCTAGTAGTAGGCCTCTAACGCACAACACCTAACATCATGAGTGAGACTGCTGAGCTTTGAATGCATTAATTTTTAACGTGCGTTTCTTGTCAATTCATAATAAAAGAAACACATATAGGTCTACTTGCACCCTACTTTTAGAGAAAAAGAAAATGTAGTATATAGAAAAAAGACGAAAAAAAATGTATGTAGATTGATTAAGCAAAGACAGCATTTTTTTTTTCAGATCTAACACAGAAAGAAAGAAAGTTGGAAAGAACAATCAAGGAAAGAAAGAATGGAAAAGAGAGAAAGAAATTGAATAGCCAAATGCGTCCGAACCTGTATTCAAACAAAAAATATAAGAAATGGGGTCTGATGGTGAAGATACTTGATGCAGAAAATACTTGACTGTTAGAAATGGCATTTCGCTTCTATTGTTTTCGACAAAACCATCAATTGGTTTCAGAGGTTGTGACTTGACAATCACCAGCCATATCACTCTCTACATTCATTCTCAAATATGATGCGTGACCATTGTCACGAAAAATGAAAATGCGCAATCCATACTGAAAAAAAAATCTAAAGAAAACAAGAAAGACTAGGGCGTCTAAGAAGCCGCGAGGCTTACTACGCCCTAAAGTCAAGTTCAAGTACAGCTCCCTCCCCCCCCCCCCCCTTCCTTTTCTCCAACTCAACCCCTCCCTCCCCCCAGTCTCTCTCTCTCTCTCTCCTCCTCTCTCTCTCTCTCCTCTCTCTCTCTCTCTCTCTCTCTCTCTCTCTCTCTCCCCGCAGTCCTGTCGGGTGTTATGATAGGAGTGTAGGTCGCCAGATCCACTGCCCCCCACCCCCCACCCCCCCTTCCCCCTTCCCGCTCCTCCTTTTTACTTATGTGGTTGTGCAGGTGATCGCTTATGGTTGACACGAGGGCTATGTGCTACTTCTACTGTACTTCAGAGAAGCCGCCACACTCCCTCCTTCCCTTGCGTTCCCACCCCACCCTGGCCATGGCCTGATCCCCCAGTGCATGATGTAATGACATGGAGAGGTAAGATATCCGTTCTACCCGTGTCTCACCCTGATCCCCCAGTGCATGATGTAATGACATGGAGTGGCAAGATATCCGTTCTACCCGTGTCTCACCCTGATCCCCCAGTGCATGATGTAATGACATGGAGAGGTAAGATATCCGTTCTACCCGTGTCTCACCCTGATCCCCCAGTGCATGATGTAATGACATAGAGTGGAAGATATCCGTTCTACCCGTGTCTCACCCTGATCCCCCAGTGCATGATGTAATGACATGGAGGGAAGATATCCGTTCTACCCGTGTCTCACCCTGATCCCCCAGTGCATGATGTAATGACATGGAGAGGAAGATATCCGTTCTACCCGTGTCTCACCCTGATCCCCCGGTGCATGATGTAATGACTTGGAGTGGCAAGATATCCGTTCTACCCGTGTCTCACCCTGATCCCCCGGTGCATGATGTAATGACATGGAGTGGCAAGATATCCGTTCTACCCGTGTCTCACCCTGATCCCCCGGTGCATGATGTAATGACATGGAGTGGCAAGATATCCGTTCTACCCGTGTCTCACCCTGATCCCCCGGTGCATGATGTAATGACATGGAGTGGCAAGATATCCGTTCTACCCGTGTCTCACCCTGATCCCCCGGTGCATGATGTAATGACATGGAGTGGCAAGATATCCGTTCTACCCGTGTCTCTCCCTGATCCCCCGGTGCATGATGTAATGACATGGAGTGGCAAGATATCCGTTCTACCCTGTCTCTCCCTGATCCCCCAGTGCATGATGTAATGACATGGAGTGGCAAGATATCCGTTCTACCCGTGTCTCACCCTGATCCCCGGCATGATGTAATGACATGGAGAGGCAAGATATCCGTTCTACCCGTGTCTCTCCCTGATCCCCCGGTGCATGATGTAATGACATGGAGTGGCAAGATATCCGTTCTACCCGTGTCTCTCCCTGATCCCTCAGTGCATGATGTAATGACATGGAGTGGCAAGATATCCGTTCTACCCGTGTCTCTCCCTGATCCCCCGGTGCATGATGTAATGACATGGAGTGGCAAGATATCCGTTCTACCCGTGTCTCACCGTGATCCCTCAGTGCATGACGTAATGACATGGAGTGGCAAGATATCCGTTCTACCCGTGTCTCTCTCTGATCCCTCAGTGCATGACGTAATGACATGGAGTGGCAAGACATCCGTTCTACCCGTGTCTCTCCCTGATCACCCAATGCATGATGTAATGACATGGAGTGGCAAGATATCCGTTCTACCCATGTCTCACCGTGATCCCCTCAGTGCATGATGTAATGACATGGAGTGGCAAGATATCCGTTCTACCCATATCTCTCAGGTGGGGACAATGTCGTTTTGTTTATTCGCATAAAGGCTAAAAATATCTCCAACATCTGAGAGACCGTCTTCTCAATCTTCTCATGTCCACATTTCCTTACATGGCGGTTGGTTGGGGATTACTGTCCCATTCCTCATACCCCCCCCCCCCTCCCTTCTGATTACCCCCCCCCCCCCCCCCCCCTTGTATTTTCAACAGTAATATCATTGGCTGTCATGTTTCCCTGACAGCCTGTCAATCAGACAGGTATCAGAGACCGGATGTGTAGCATAGCACACAAAAAAAGGAAAACCTAGTCTCCTCACTGCATCTCTCTCCCAAAGGCTGTAACACTGATCACCACCAGTCAACCACCAAAGGCTGTAACACTGATCACCACCATAACCACCAAAGTCTGTAACACCGATCACCACCAGTGAACCACCAGAGGCTGTAACACTGATCACCACCAGTGAACCACTAAAGGCTGTAACACTGATCACCACCAGTGAACCACCAGAGGCTGTAACACTGATCACCACCAGTGAACCACCAGAGGCTGTAACACTGATCACTCTCATGTCAACCTACAAGGCTTGTGGATTACTGTCCATCCACATGAACCCCAATAGCCCCTTTATTAACGTACATGCTGTCACCACAGTGAACAACACAAAGGATTGTAACATGCACACAAAAAGTGAAAACCAAGTCTCTCACTGCATCCCCCTCCCAAAGGCTGTAACACTGATCACCACCAGTAACCACCAGAGGCTGTAACACTGATCACCACCATAACCACCAAAGTCTGTAACACTGATCACCACCAGTGAACCACCAAGGCTGTAACACTGATCACCACCAGTGAACCACTCAAAGGCTGTAACACTGATCACCACCAGTGAACCACCAAGGCTGTAACACTGATCACTACCAGTGAACCACCAGAGGCTGTAACACTGATCACACCAGTGAACCACCAAGGCTGTAACACTGATCACCACCAGTGAACCACCAAGGCTGTAACACTGATCACCACCAGTAAACCACCAAGGCTGTAACACTGATCACCACCAGTGAACCACCAAAGGCTGTAACACTGATCACCACCAGTGAACCACCAGAGTCTGTAACACTGATCACCACCAGTGAACCACCAAGGCTATAACACTGATCACCACCAGTGAACACCAGAGGCTGTACACTGATCACCACCAGTGAACCACCAGAGGCTGTAACACTGATCACCACCAGTGAACCACCAAAGGCTGTAACACTGATCACCACCAGTGAACCACCAAAGTCTGTAACACTGATCACCACCAGTGAACGACTAGAGGCTGTAACACTGATCACCACCAGTGAACCACCAGAGGCTGTAACACTGATCATCACCAGTGAACCACCAGAGGCTGTAACACTGATCATCACCAGTGAACCAACTAATAACACTGTTGTATACCAGACAGGGGAACGTTCATCTCTCCTGCTCTGAGATCCTGTGTCAGGTTTCACTGATCAACCCAGAAGAACTGTAAGTTGAAACTAAGTTTCTAAGTCTTGAAACTATGCATTGCTTGCATGCATGCCACATGTTTTGACAGTATCACCTAATGCCAGTACATGGTGACATCTATCAAAATGATGAATGAATATTCTATTGTGATAGTGTAACTTTTTTGCTACAGCGTGTTAAAAACTGTTAAGATGCTTGGTTCACATCCCATTTCAATAATATGACTTTTTGCCAGTATTCAATACTATCTGTTAAGATAATCACTGAATGCTATCTTCTGACAGGAAAAGAGTAAGCATATACTGGGTGAAAACTGTTAACGCGGTTTACCAATACTGTTAATTGTCTTAATAAATAATAATAATAATAATAATGAATACTTATATAGCGCCTATTCTCGGCTAGAGACCAAGCTCTAAGCGCTTTACAATCAACACTCGTTTACACAACGGGCTGCCTACCTGGGTAGTGCCGACTGAAGAGCTGCCAGCTGGCGCTTCATTCAGTCGTTTCCCGTGTCATCCAGTCAGTAATGCTTAATAGCAGAGGACTCTAATCAACATGCATACTCGGGCTGAGTGTATTTCCAGTACCTAGTTACTTCAGCTGACCTTGTAACTAAACCTGAAAAGTTGCTTGCCTTCAATTGTTTAGCATTTTATTACTGTCTGATACCACTTGTTAAGATCCACTCAAAATCTGATTGAAGAACCAAAGTGGATACTGGTAATTATGGCAGATACATTTATGCTAGACTAACCCTTTGCCAGTGGAGATCTCACACATTTACTGAAAGCCAGAGGGCAAGTGTGAGGACTCACCAAGCCAGATTCTTAGCTTACTTACTTACTTACTTACTTAATCCTCTTCATCCCGCATCCCGAGACATAAGGCGCCAACAAGCTCCCTCCAGCCCTTTCTGTCCTGGGCAAGCCAGCTCAGTTCATTCCAGATCTTGCCTGCCTCTCTCATCTCCTCCTCCACTGTCCTCCTCCAGGTGCCGAGTGGTCTGCCTCTCTTCCTCTTCCCCAGTGGTACCCATCTCAGCGCAGTATGAGGGAGTCTGGTCTTGCCCACCCGATGGATGTGTCCCAGCCACCTCCACCGCCGCTGCTTCACCTCGGCCACAATGTTGTTTATGCCGGTGCGCCTTGACACTTCCCAGTTGGTGACACGCTGCTGCCAGTGAAGTTTCAGGATTCGGCGGTTCTCCATGTCTCTGAGGCGTATAGGAGTACTGAGCGTACGTTGGACCTGTAGACCTTCAACTTGGTTTTGGTTTGCAGGACAGTTGACTTCCAGATGTTTTTCAACCCGTTGAATGCCCGGGCTGCGAGTCCTATCCTGGTTGCTTAGCTACTTAACTACAAACCAGGTTCTGTTTTGTGACCAGATCCTGGATTCGTGTTCCTGTCCTCGGTCTTCCTGCAACTGACCCGGCATAGGACCAAGATTCCACGCTACTGTGTGGCCAAATAGTCCAACCAGATCAGCCTGCCTAAAGTGAAGGTGGACCAGTCACCAGCGACCAGTCCAACCAGATCAGCCTGCCTAAAGTGAAGGTAGACCAGTCACCAGCGACCAGTCCAACCAGATCAGCCTGCCTAAAGTGAAGGTGGACCAGTCACCAGCGATCAGTCCAACGAGAGCAACCTGCCTAAAGTGAAGGTGGGCCAGTCAACCAGATCAGCCTGCCTAAAGTGAAGGTGGACCAGTCACCAGCGACCAGTCCAACCAGATCAGCCTGCCTAAAGTGAAGGTGGACCAGTCACCAGCGACCAGTCCAACCAGATCAGCCTGCCTAATGTGAAGGTGGACCAGTCACCAGCGACCAGTCCAACCAGATCAGCCTGCCTAAAGTGAAGGTGGACCAGTCAACCAGATCAGCCTGCCTAAAGTGAAGGTGGACCAATCACCAGCGACCAGTCCAACCAGATCAGCCTGCCTAAAGTGAAGGTGGACCAGTCACCAGCGACCAGTCCAACCAGATCAGCCTGCCTAAAGTGAAGGTGAGCCAGTCAACCAGATCAGCCTGCCTAAAGTGAAGGTGGACCAGTCACCAGCGACCAGTCCAACCAGATCAGCCTGCCTAAAGTGAAGGTGAGCCAGTCAACCAGATCAGCCTGCCTAAAGTGAAGGTGGACCAATCACCAGCGACCAGTCCAACCAGATCAGCCTGCCTAAAGTGAAGGTGGACCAGTGAACCTGATCAGCCTGCCTAAAGTGAAGGTGGACCAATCACCAGCGACCAGTCCAACCAGATCAGCCTGCCTAAAGTGAAGGTGGACCAGTCACCAGCGACCAGTCCAACCAGATCAGCCTGCCTAAAGTGAAGGTGGACCAGTCAACCAGATCAGCCTGCCTAAAGTGAAGGTGGACCAATCACCAGCGACCAGTCCAACCAGATCAGCCTGCCTAAAGTGAAGGTGGACCAGTCACCAGCGACCAGTCCAACCAGATCAGCCTGCCTAAAGTGAAGGTGGACCAGTCACCAGCGACCAGAGACAGATGCACACTCCTCTCCAGCGAACCAGCTTAGTAATCAAAGTGGACTCCGACTCAACTCACCAAGAGCATCCCTACTCTCTTTATGATGAGATAACGTGGGAAAAAGTCAGCCCAAACAAAGACTGTTTCGACAATAGTTCTATTACTTTGTGTATTTTACTCTTGTATACATAAGTGAAGTTGGTGTGTGAAAGAACACTTAACTGGTGTCAGTTCTTTGTTGTTCATACATTCTTTCATGTTTGAACTCATCTCTAAATCTGTCACTCGGAGCTACAAGAACTTTTAAGTGCACAAGCCCAAGCAGAATCATTCCTGAGCTACTTTTGTATATTTTTAACTGTCCCGAAAAAACAACAACATTTCTTTCGATGACTAGTCCTGGAAAGTTGCTCCTTCCATCACTAGTAAGAGAGAGGGTGGAGGTGAAATGTTAATACACAACTTCACTAGAACTTCACATGAGAGCCATTCTGAATCCTTCTCCAACAGGACCACACCTGTACACCCAAAACTCGTCACATAAGGTTAGAAAAAGCATTCCAGATGGCAAATCAGTTCGCTGACCATAGTGAAGATCTTTTCAGAAAACTTGTGTCCTCAGTCTAAGACTAGTCGTAAGGTTAAAGCCACAACTACAGTCACGATTGATTGAAGTGAACAGGGTGGAAATAGGTGACCACACACACACACACACACACACACACGCGCGCGCGCGTGCGCGCGCGCTCACACGCCACAAGTTAAACCTAATAAAGCTAAACTGTAAGCATTTGAAGACACACACACACACACACACACACACACACACACACACACACACCACACACACACACACGCTCGCGTGCGCACACACACACACACACACACACACACCTCACACACACACACACACACACACACACACACACACACACACACACACACACACACACACACATTCACACATACACACATGTGTGTGTATAGACATATGTGTGTAGACAGATAGATAGATATAGACACCGATATAGATATAGATAGATCAATAGATAGATACATAGAGACAGGGACAGAGAGACAGACAGACAGACAGATAGATAGATGGATGGATAGATAGATCTCTATCTCTCTCTGCCCCTCTCTCTGTATAGATAGATAGATAGATAGATAGATAGATAGATAGATAGATAGAGACATATATACATATATGCATACATACATGTCGATAGATAGATAGATAGATACTCATTGGGCCTTCTCTCTCTCTCTCTCTCTCTCTCTCTCTCTCTCTCTCTCTCTCTCTCTCTCTCTCTCTCTGAATGGTTAAAAAAAAACTACGAACACCCGGTGTAAGTGCAAAATTTATTTCGCTTTATTCAAAGCTTCTTCAGTTGTAACCATGGACCGAACTGAAAGAATGAAACACCGAACTTAAAACGTAAACAACTGAATTAAAATCAAAAGCTAAGCCTATTTAAAATGCACGGGTTTTTTTTTCCATACAAGAGTTCAGTAGCTGAACATGATCAACACACACAACCACATACCTTATACCTGAGCACTAGCGCGCATGTGCACATGTATATCTTCCTGAACAATAACAAAGGCAGGCCCGTGAATCACCGCGATAAAAGAATAAAAATAAAAGAGAGGAGGGAGGAACTGGGCGTGGAAAGGGTGGGGAGAGGGAGGGGGAAGAAAGAGGGGTGTAAAGGGGAAAGCCTCAAGTTTAACCTAGTGAAATTCAACTGTAAGTATTCAACCCCCCCCCCTACAACACACACACACACACACACACACACACACACACACACACCACACACACACACACACACACACACACACACACACACACACACACACACACACAATTCCACAGAAATTTACAATGCGCTTGTGGAACAGTCGACAGTTTCAATACTCTGCATTTTCTTTTTGATTGTTCCTATTTTAACTCATCTCTCTCCAACTTCCGACAAAAAGATCCCCAATGCATTTTCCAGAATCTTCACGCCTTTTTTACATTCGTAAATTCGTTGATGTTAAGCCCAGTTGGCTCGTTTGTGTAAATATTTCCAGGTTTTTTGTTGTTGTTGTTGTTTTTGTGTTGTTGTTTTTTTTTAATTTATCTTTTAAATTGTTACATTTAGAACAGTATTTTCTTCTCAATTGTCAAAGTCGCACACGCACACACACCACGCACGCACGCACACACACACACACACACACACACACACACACACACACACACACACACACACACACACACACACACACTCGCACGTAGGCCTATACTAGCATTTTGCATACACTATTTCCATTTCTCTCATCCACTCATTTCTGCATTATTTTGTCTAATATCACTTAAAGTGAACAGACGTTAAATTGAAGAACTAACTAACTAACTAACACACACACACACACACACACATTCCACACACACACACACACACACACACACACACACACACACACACACACACACACACATTCACACATACACACACACACTCAAACTTAACCCGGCAAAACATGACTGCAAGCACTAAACACACACACACACACACACACACACACACACACACACACACACACACACACACACACACACCTAAAGTTTAATCTAGAAAAATTAAACTGTAGGCCTGAAAAACACACCCACACACACACGCATACTCACTCAGACACACACACGCGCGCACGCGCGCGCGACACACACACACACACACACACACACACACACACACACACACACACACACACACACACACACACACACACACGCACTCACTCACACTCACACGTACATGCACGCACACGTATAGACGCACACACACACACACACACACACACACACACACACACACACACACACACACATTCACACATACACACATGTGTGTGTATAGACATATGTGTGTAGACAGATAGATATAGACACCGATATAGATATAGATAGATCAATAGATAGATACATAGAGACAGGGACAGAGAGACAGACAGCACAGTATTAGATAGATAGATGATGGATAGATGATCTCTATCTCTCTCTGACCCTTCATCTGTATAGATAGATAGATAGATAGATAATAGATAGATAGAGACATATATAATATATGCATACATACATGTAGATAGTGATAGATAGATACTCATTGGGCCTTCTCTCTCTCTCTCTCTTAAACTCTCTCCTCTTCTCTCTCTGAATGGTTTAAAAAAAAACTACGAACACCGGTGTAAGTGCAAAAATTTATTTCGCTTTAATTCAAAAGCTTTTTCAGTTGTAACATGGACCGACTGAAAGAATGAAACACCGAACTTAAAACGTAAAAACTGAATTAAAATCAAAAGCTAAGCCTATTTAAATGCAGGGTTTTTTTTCCATACAAGAGTTCGTAGTGAATCATGATCAAACACACAACCACATACCTTATACCTGAGCACATAGCGCGCATGTGCACTGTATATCTTCCTGAACAATACAAAGGCAGGCCCGTGAATCCCGGATAAAAGAATAAAAATAAAAGAGAGAGGGAGAACTGGCGTGGAAAAGGGTGGAGAAGGGAGGGGAAGAAAGAGGGGTGTAAAGGGAAAGCACTCAAGTTAACCTAGTGAAATTCAACTGTAAGTATTCAACCCCCCCCCCCCACCTACACAACACACACACACACACACACACACACACAACACACCACACACACACACACTCACACCACACACACACACACACACACACAACACACAATTCCACAGAATTTACATGCGCTTGTGAAACAGTCTGACAGTTTCATACTCTGCATTTTCTTTTTGATTGTTCCTATTTTAATCATCTCTCTACAACTTCCGACAAAAGATCCCAATGCATTTTCCAGAATCTTCACGCCTTTTTTACATTCGTAAATCGTTATGTTAAGCCCCGTTTGGCTCGTTTGGTAAATATTTACCAGTTTTTTTTGTTGTTGTTGTTTTTATTGTTGTTTTTTTTTTAATTTATCTTTTCAAATTGTTACATTTAGAACAGTATTTTCTTTTCAATTTTCAAAGTCGCACACGCACACACACAGCACGCACACACACACACACACACACACACCACACACACACACACACACACACACACACACACACACTCGCACGTAGGCTACTAGCATTTTGCATACACTATTCCATTCCTCACCACTCATCTGCATATTTGTCTAATACACTTAAAGTAACAGCACGTTAATTGAAGAACTAAACTAACTAACTAACTAACACACACCACACACCACATTCACACAACAACACACACACAACACCACACACAAACACACACACACACACACACACACATTCACACATAACACACACACTCAAACTTAACCGGCAAAACATGACGCAAGCACTAAACACACACACACACACACACACACACACACACACACACACACACCTAAAGTAATCTAGAAAAAATAACTGACTAAAAACACACCCACACACACACGCATACTCACTCAACACACACACGCGCGCACGCGCGCGCGCGCACACACCACACACACCAACAACACACACACACACACACACACACACACACTCACTCACACTACACGTACACATCAGCACACTATAGACCACACACACACACACACACACACACACACACACACACACACACCACACACACACACACACACACGAGCGCGCGCGCGCACGCGCCCACACCCACATTAACCAAACTAACACACACATTCACACATACACACATGTGTGTGTATAGACATATGTGTGTAGACAGATAGATATAGACACGATATAGATATAGATAGATCAATAGATAGATACATAGAGACAGGACAGAGAGACAGACAGACAGTCAGATAGATAGATGGATGGATAGATAGATCTCTATCTCTCTCTGCCCCTCTCTCTGTTAGATAGATAGATAGATAGATAGATAGATAGATAGTAGAGACATATATACATATATGCATACATACTGTAGATAGATAGATAGATAGATACTCATTGGCCTTCTCTCTCTCTTCTCTCTCCTCTCTCTCTCTCTCTCTTCTGAATGGTTAAAAAAAAACTACGAACACCCGGTGTAAGTGCAAAATTTATTTCGCTTTTTCAAAGCTCTTCAGTTGTAACCATGGACCGAACTGAAAGAATGAAACACCGAACTTAAAACGTAAACAACTGAATTAAAATCAAAGCTAAGCCTATTTAAAATGCACGGGTTTTTTTCATACAAGAGTTCAGTAGCTGAACATGATCAACACACACAACCACATACCTTATACCTGAGCACTAGCGCCATGTGCACATGTATATCTTCCTGAACAATAACAAAGGCAGGCCCGTGAATCACCGCGATAAAAGAATAAAAATAAAAGAGAGGAGGGAGGAACTGGGCGTGGAAAGGGTGGGAGAGGGGGGGGAAGAAGAGGGGTGTAAAGGGGAAAGCCTCAAGTTTAACCTAGTGAAATTCAACTGTAAGTATTCAACCCCCCCCCCCCCTACACACACACACACACACACACACACACACACACACACACACACACACACACACTCACACACACACACACACACACACACACACACCACCACACACAATTCCACAGAAATTTACAATGCGCTTGTGGAACAGTCGACAGTTTCAATACTCTGCATTTTCTTTTTGATTGTTCCTATTTTAACTCATCTCTCTCCAACTTCCGACAAAAAGATCCCCATGCATTTTCCAGAATCTTCACGCCTTTTTTACATTCGTAAATTCGTTGATGTTAAGCCCAGTTGGCTCGTTTGTGTAAATATTTCCAGGTTTTTTGTTGTTGTTGTTTTTTGTGTTGTTTTTTTTTTTAATTTATCTTTTAAATTGTTACATTTAGAAC
>CM065718.1:83693483-83710983 GCA_033310375.1 Conus canariensis
AAGTTCTAGTGAAATAATAATAATAATAATAATAATAATAATAATATAATAATAAAGAATACTTATATAGCGCCTATTCTCGGCTAGAGACCAAGCTCTAAGCGCTTTACAATCAACACTCGTTTACACAACGGGCTGCCTACCTGGGTAGTGCCGACTGAAGAGCTGCCAGCTGGCGCTTCATTCAGTCGTTTCCCGTGTCATCCAGTCAGTATCGTTCAATATCGATCACTCATTTTCCTTACTTCCTTCATTCTTTCCATTTCTCACGCAGGGTGCATGCTATGTGTAACGTGTCATCCATACCAACGGCCAAACTGGCCTACTCTTCCGAAAGTTGGTGATGGGATTTTACGTGTGTGCAAGATGTTATGCGTGCGTTCACACACGGAACCTCAGTTTATAGTCTCATTCGAAGGACTGTATGGGAAATGGAGTCAGAACCAATGTTAACTCTGAGGGAAAAATCCCCCTGTACCGAAACGCCCCCGGCGGAGGTTCGAACCCACAACCCCAGGATCACCAAGATTACGAGTCCGGCGCTCCACCAACTGAGCTATTCCATAGCTAATGAATATGAAGGTAGTCGTGATTGCAATGAATAGTAGCCATGATAATCAAGGTAGTTAATCAGTTTCCCCCAGGTTGAAGTGTTCCCTGGACTGAGGGGGACTGGCTGCCATTGTACTAGGGTCAGGGCCGTAGCCGTGTCTATGCCCCTGTTCTCTGCCTTTTTGTCGGCGTGGAGAGGTCGGCCTGAGTGCTGATAGCCACCCTACCTGCCACTGCGCCGGGGACCGACTACCTGTTGAGCCAGTTGGGCTGGAGACGCTGCTGCTGCCAAGCCAGAGCGCCGCTCCTGTGTTTAAACCAGTGACCTGTTGGTGAGGCCGTCGCTGTGTTGTGTGTGAGCCACAGCTCTTGTGTGACTGTCACCTCGTCGCCGGCTGAGACGCCACGAGTGTGTTGGTGTTTTTTTGTTTTTTTTTGAGCCACAGCTCTGAGGGTTTTTTTAAGTCCTGCGTCGGACTTGACTTGACGCTGTGGTCGTCATCATCGTCGTTTCGTCCTCTACTTCGTCACAACATCTTAATTGCTGTCGTCGTCGTCATCGTCGTCGTTGGAACCAGCGGCGCCAACGAACAGATACATATAGATATATTTTGTGTGTACGCCTAATGGTTGGTGTGCCGACCCATCAATGATTTTGTATTTATATTATATATGTTTGTCTGATGGCTCGGGCAGCATAAAAAAAAAACCAAAAAGCTGTGTTGTTCTGTTGCCTGGCTGTCAATGTTCGGGTGAGTGGATGTGTTATGTGCATTTGAAAAGTCGTGCATGCATCCATAATTTCTGAGTGAGAGTCAGACAGTCAGACACCTGCAGACACACCCATACCATCCGTAACATCTGGTGACCCCGTAGAACTTTTCGCGTTTACCTTCAAAATTTTGCTAGGGTTAAGATTTCTTTTGTGACCCCTTTGTAGTGTCCCCAGTTATTAAGTTAGGACACATTTACAGACTTTCCTTTTGAGTGAATTGATTCTCCAGCGTAACGGGGTATCTCCTTTGTATAGTTTCTGGAGATACGAGGGCCTAGTTCTTTATCTTCTGTGGGCTTTAGTTTGATTCTCTTTTGTTACCCTTCTGATTGTTTCTATTTCTATCTTTTTCACTTGGGGATTGTGTTGCGTCTATAGCATTCTGAGGATTCTTTTCTCTTGAATGAATGTGTGTATGTTGGCTGCCTGGGCCAGTTTTTAAAAAAAGATAAACCCCCTTCCCCCCAAAGAAAAAAAATCCCAACAAGATTGTATTGATTCATATATGCATACGTGTATTGATCGTTGGTTGATTTATGCATATGTTTGGTTATTGTTGATTGAGTTATGTTTATTCACTGTTGATTGATTTCCTCATATGTTTATGCATTATTGTTGTTGATTGATGCATTTGTTTATTTCCTATCATTGATTGTTGAGTGCATTCCCCAAACCCGTAAACTTCTATTATTACTGTCGTTTCGTTCCCTTTCAAAATTAGTCGTAGTTGTTGTTTTTTTTAAAGTGTGATAGATGTAAATGTTTGTGTAAAAAAAATAATAATTACCCTCTTTGAAATATATTTCAGTGGACATAGTGTCTAAACTTTCTTTCGATTGTATTTTGTCCACTGACTTAGTGTTTCAATATGACTTCTGTGGACGAAGATAAAATTTTCACTAAATACTTACAACGTGATAAGGCATTTGGTCTTGAAGGACAGGTTTTATTAGACTATGTTGATAAATGTGATATGCAAGATTTGGAAAGAGAAGAAAGACTGCAAGTGAGACAAATGCAGGAGGAAACTAAAAGAGTAGAGCAAAAAGAGATAGAAGAAACTAAATGAGCACAAGAGCTAGAGGAAACTAAAAGAGAAGAGTTTAAAGTTAAAGAGATTGAAGAAACTAAAAGAATACAGTTAGAAATTTCTCGTCAAGGAGTAGTTTCAGGTGAGGATAGTCAAAGTGCTAGTGTACCCAGGTCTACCGCCCCTCGTCCTACCTTTCCCAAATTGCCTCCCTTTAAAGAAAAAACCGATGACATTGACAGTTATCTGTTCAGGTTCGAAACCCATGCTCGCTCTCTAGGCTGGTCAGAAAATCTATGGGTCACTTATCTCTCTGCATTGCTTGAAGGTTCAGCTCTCACGCTTTATCACAGTTTAGCAGAAAACAATGTCGTTTCTTATGAGCTGTTGAAAGAAAGTTTGTTAAAGAAATTTCAGTGTACTCCAGATGGTTTTCGAAAGCGTTTTCGTGAGTCAAAGCCTAGTGCAGATGAACCCTTTGAAACTTTTTCAGTGGAACTTCGACGCCTTCTTGATCGTTGGATTTCGTTGTCCAAAATTGAGAAATCTTTTCAGGGTCTTGTTGATCTTATTTTGAGAGAGCAAACAGTAAACAAGTGGGGTATTTTTTGCTCCCGTAAGAAAACCTAACACAGAGTAACTTCTATTCAAGACTGGCACAGCCTTTTAAACTTGAATAAAGTCAGACAAATACATAGACGAACAATCTAATAGAGGGGGAAAAAACAAGCGCAGGCCAACAACTGAACTGTCTTCATAGTAATGACTTGGCAAAGATTTGGACTTAAGGAGGGGGGGGGGGGGTGTATGAAGATGGAGAAACTGGGAACTTGAAATTAGGAAAATATGTTACAGATATGAAAACTCTTCACTAGCTGCATAAGGGAACCATCGCAATCCCTTTTGAAGGCAGATATATTTGTATTGCCTGCTCCGAGGCCTTTCGTCCGCTGGGTCGGAACTCATCAGGGAGACACGGCTGGTTGTGTCTGCGCTCCTGGCGTCAAATAGAGACACACCACAATCCATAATACTGTGGTGTTCTCACCACCAAGGGTGCAAAAAGAATCCAATAGCACCCCCAAAGCAGCCAGCGAAGAGTAGTAAATGAAACCAAACGAAAGAGTGGGGAGGAAAAAAGTTGCTGAAAAACTAAAGACATTATGCAAATAGTATAAAATGTAGGGGACAATCTTTGAGCCTACGCTTGAGGATCCACCCAAAGATGCAAGGGAGATCAAAAGACAAACACACAGATGGACAGAAACAAATACAAATAACCTCAATCTAATCTAAACAAAATCGGAAATGAAATGAGGCAGGGAGCAGTAAACGATAAACAGTAAACAAGTGGGGTATTTTTTGCTCCCGTAAGAAAACCTAACACAGAGTAACTTCTATTCAAGACTGGCACAGCCTTTTAAACTTGAATAAAGTCAGACAAATACATAGACGAACAATCTAATAGAGGGGGAAAAAACAAGCGCAGGCCAACAACTGAACTGTCTTCATAGTAATGACTTGGCAAAGATTTGGACTTAAGGAGGGGGGGGGGGGGTGTATGAAGATGGAGAAACTGGGAACTTGAAATTAGGAAAATATGTTACAGATATGAAAACTCTTCACTAGCTGCATAAGGGAACCATCGCAATCCCTTTTGAAGGCAGATATATTTGTATTGCCTGCTCCGAGGCCTTTCGTCCGCTGGGTCGGAACTCATCAGGGAGACACGGCTGGTTGTGTCTGCGCTCCTGGCGTCAAATAGAGACACACCACAATCCATAATACTGTGGTGTTCTCACCACCAAGGGTGCAAAAAGAATCCAATAGCACCCCCAAAGCAGCCAGCGAAGAGTAGTAAATGAAACCAAACGAAAGAGTGGGGAGGAAAAAAGTTGCTGAAAAACTAAAGACATTATGCAAATAGTATAAAATGTAGGGGACAATCTTTGAGCCTACGCTTGAGGATCCACCCAAAGATGCAAGGGAGATCAAAAGACAAACACACAGATGGACAGAAACAAATACAAATAACCTCAATCTAATCTAAACAAAATCGGAAATGAAATGAGGCAGGGAGCAGTAAACGATAAACAGTAAACAAGTGGGGTATTTTTTGCTCCCGTAAGAAAACCTAACACAGAGTAACTTCTATTCAAGACTGGCACAGCCTTTTAAACTTGAATAAAGTCAGACAAATACATAGACGAACAATCTAATAGAGGGGGAAAAAACAAGCGCAGGCCAACAACTGAACTGTCTTCATAGTAATGACTTGGCAAAGATTTGGACTTAAGGAGGGGGGGGGGGGGGTGTATGAAGATGGAGAAACTGGGAACTTGAAATTAGGAAAATATGTTACAGATATGAAAACTCTTCACTAGCTGCATAAGGGAACCATCGCAATCCCTTTTGAAGGCAGATATATTTGTATTGCCTGCTCCGAGGCCTTTCGTCCGCTGGGTCGGAACTCATCAGGGAGACACGGCTGGTTGTGTCTGCGCTCCTGGCGTCAAATAGAGACACACCACAATCCATAATACTGTGGTGTTCTCACCACCAAGGGTGCAAAAAGAATCCAATAGCACCCCCAAAGCAGCCAGCGAAGAGTAGTAAATGAAACCAAACGAAAGAGTGGGGAGGAAAAAAGTTGCTGAAAAACTAAAGACATTATGCAAATAGTATAAAATGTAGGGGACAATCTTTGAGCCTACGCTTGAGGATCCACCCAAAGATGCAAGGGAGATCAAAAGACAAACACACAGATGGACAGAAAATACCCCACTTGTTTACTGTTTATCGTTTACTGCTCCCTGCCTCATTTCATTTCCGATTTTGTTTAGATTAGATTGAGGTTATTTGTATTTGTTTCTGTCCATCTGTGTGTTTGTCTTTTGATCTCCCTTGCATCTTTGGGTGGATCCTCAAGCGTAGGCTCAAAGATTGTCCCCTACATTTTATACTATTTGCATAATGTCTTTAGTTTTTCAGCAACTTTTTTCCTCCCCACTCTTTCGTTTGGTTTCATTTACTACTCTTCGCTGGCTGCTTTGGGGGTGCTATTGGATTCTTTTTGCACCCTTGGTGGTGAGAACACCACAGTATTATGGATTGTGGTGTGTCTCTATTTGACGCCAGGAGCGCAGACACAACCAGCCGTGTCTCCCTGATGAGTTCCGACCCAGCGGACGAAAGGCCTCGGAGCAGGCAATACAAATATATCTGCCTTCAAAAGGGATTGCGATGGTTCCCTTATGCAGCTAGTGAAGAGTTTTCATATCTGTAACATATTTTCCTAATTTCAAGTTCCCAGTTTCTCCATCTTCATACACACCCCCCCCCCCCCCCCCCCCTCCTTAAGTCCAAATCTTTGCCAAGTCATTACTATGAAGACAGTTCAGTTGTTGGCCTGCGCTTGTTTTTTCCCCCTCTATTAGATTGTTCGTCTATGTATTTGTCTGACTTTATTCAAGTTTAAAAGGCTGTGCCAGTCTTGAATAGAAGTTACTCTGTGTTAGGTTTTCTTACGGGAGCAAAAAATACCCCACTTGTTTACTGTTTATCGTTTACTGCTCCCTGCCTCATTTCATTTCCGATTTTGAGAGAGCAGTTTTTAGAATGTGTTTCTAAGGATTTGGCTACTTTTTTGTGTGAAAAAGATGAAAAAACATTTGATGCTATGATCAAGTCTGCTGAATCATACAGACGTGCCCATCCCACTAAGCTCCTTTCCAGAGAGGCTGATGTAAATATTTTTGCTTCTGTTTCTCATACTTCTGGACAGTCAGATAGACTCCCCTCCCGTGGTCAGTCAGATAGAGGTCGCAGGTATTTTGCTCCTCAGCCTGTTCAGAATCCCAGCACCCCAGCTAATCGAGGCGGTGGTAACCGTTACCATGGTCGTGGTGCTCATCAGTATTCAGTCAACAGAAGTTCATCAGGAAATACTTTTTCCCAGTCTCCTAGTGTTGTCTGTTTTCTTTGTAAAAAGACAGGGCATGTGGCTTCCAAATGTTCTTGGAAGTCAGGTAAAAACCCATGCAAGATTTGTACTCTTAGTCATCTGGATAGATGCCCCTTTGTCACTGGCAGTTCAACTGTTGTCGACAAGTCAGCTGACAAACATTCTACTTCTGCTTGTTCGATTATTCGCTCCCCATTCGCTTGTTTAGCTGCAGGTGAATTCACAGGGAAGTTGAACTTAGAATCTGGTTCTGTTAATGGCACTCTAAGTTCTGTATTGCGTGACACTGGTGCTACCATTTGTGGTGTTCGCAAGAGACTAGTTTCTGATAGCCAGATGCTAGGTACTACAGTAAGCTGTTTTTCTTTTGGAGGGCGTGTGGATGAATTCCCACTAGCTACAGTTCCTGTCAGTTGTCCCTACTTTGAGGGTGATCTAACCTGCTGTGTCCTAGACAGTCCTGTCGCAGATCTCCTCATAGGTAATGTTCCTTGTATCTGTGAAGACAGTGCTTCCAGTGATGTGAGTGACGAACCCTTCTCTTTAGCTGTCGTTACCAGGGCTAGAGCTAAACATGTGGTAGAGAGGAAACCTCTGTGTCAGATCCATTTTGATTTGAATGTTTCTCGTTCTGATCTGATTCAGAAACAAAAGGAAGATGAGTCGTTGAAGACATGTTTTCAGTTAGCGTCTTCTGGTGAAGTGAAGAAGTCAAGTACAACTACCTTCTATTACTATTTTTGTCAGACGGTGTTCTGTACAGGCATTTAAAGAAAAATGACATTCCTTTTGATCAGGTTGTTGTTCCCTCTGACCTCCGACCTACAGTGCTTTCTGTAGCACACGATTTTATCTTGTCGGGTCATTGTGGTTCTCGTCGAACTCTTGCAAGAGTCCTTAACAAGTTCTTTTGGCCTGGTGTTACTGTCGATGTGGCAAAGTACGTAGCTTCATGTGACGTTTGTCAGAAGACAGTACCTAAGGGAAAAGTTGGTCCAGTACCCCTTTCTACTGTTCCCGTTCATTGGCACTCCATTTGACCGTGTGGCTGTTGACCTTGTGGGTCCGCTGTCTCCTCCTTCGGAACAAGGTCATAGATATATTCTTACCATGATTGACATAGCCACCCGTTACCCAGAGGCTGTTCCCTTGAAGGATATCTCTTCTGTCAGTGTAGCCGAAGCACTATTGGGTATCTTTTCACGTCTAGGATTCCCAAAAGAGATTCTTTCGGATCAAGGCAGCCAGTTTAATTCTGACCTCATGAAGCAGTTCCATGTGCTATGTGGTACCAAGGGCATTCGCACATCGCCATACCATCCTCAGGCAAATGGTCATGTTGAGCGTTTCCATGGCAATCTGAAATCGATGCTGAAGAAAACTGTGCGTTCTTACCCAAAGGCATGGCATCGATATCTACCTGCACTGCTATTTGCATGCAGGGAGTTGCCTTCAGAAAGTACAGGGTTTTCACCATTTCAGTTGTTGTTTGGTCGACAAGTTCGTGGCCCTATCGCCCTATTGCAGGAATTTTGGACCCAGTCTGATGGTCATGATGCTGAAGCAAAACCCGTCTATGCCTACTTGTTCGAACTTAAAAATGTCATTGCTGACTCATGCAAGTTGGCTATGGATCATGCTGTTGATTCCTCTGTTAAGGGGAAACAGTATTTTGATCGTAAGGCGAGAGAACGTCGTTTCCAGGTTGACGATGAAGTCCTTGTTCTCCTCCCTACGGATTCGAACAAGTTACTGGCTAGTTGGTCAGGTTCATTTCCAGTTATGAAAGTCTTGCATCCTGACTATAAAGTTCTAGTCAAAGGAAAAGAAAAGGTTTTTCATGCTAATATGTTGAAGAGGTACATACGCCGTTCTGCTGTATCTGTGTCTCAGACTATCCCAACTGTTACCTCACATCAGTACCATGGTCTGAGATAGCGCCTCTCAGTTCTGGCAAGAAAGATGTTTCTTTCAAGAGTTCTCCAGGAAGTGTTCCTTGTTTGAACCCTGCTCCAAATTCTCGTGATCCTGTGGTCGCGTACACAGTCGGTGTTGTTCAGGACTGCGATGACGCGCTACCAATACACACTCTACCTGTTCCCATGGCATCTTCTATGCCAGATGAAGATATCGACTCAGTACACTTTGATAGTACTTTGTCGGACAGCAATGCTAAGGAGTTATGAAAAGTCTTTGAGGATTTTCAGGATATTCTTACTCCGAAACCAGGCTCCTTTTCTGGCAACGTACTATTAGATATTCCTCTAACAACAGATGCTCCAGTTAGAAAAAGGTGTTATGACATCCCCTTCTCTGCTAGAGAGGTTGTTGAGAGAGAAGTTGGCATCATGTTGGAACTTGGTATCATTGAACCTTCAAATAGTCCCTATGCCTCCCCAGTTGTACTAGTCAGGAAAAAAGATGGTACATGTCGCTTTTGCATCGATTTCCGTTCTCTGAATAAGATTACCGTCTTCGATGCTGAGCCCATTCCTGACGTGGAAAGTTTGTTTGCAAGATTGTCTGATGCAAAGTTCTTTACAAAGATAGATCTTGCAAAGGGATATTGGCAGATAGTTGTTAAGCCCGAGGACCGTCCAAAGACAGCTTTTACAACGCATATGGGTCTCTTTCAGTTTGTAAGGATGCCTTTCGGTCTTGTGTCAGCACTTGCTGTTTTCGCACGCATGATGCACATGTTAGCTTTGGATCAGTTCTCAGCTGTCAGTTTCTTTGATGAATATTCTGGTTCATAGTGTTTCATGGGATGCACATATTCGTCATGTGAAAGGTGTTCTTTATGTCTGAGGTCTTTCAACCTCACAGCTCGTCCCTCGAAAATCGAGGCAGGTTTCCATTCTCTGGAATTTCTTGGACATATCGTTGGAGGTGGTACTATGCGTCCTGAACAGAAAAAGATAGATAAGATTCTGAGAATTCCACCCCTACTACCAGAAAGCAAGTCAGATCTTTGCTAGGTTTGCTTAGTTTTTACAGGGGATATGTTCCCAGTTTTTCCACCTTGAGTGCTCCACTCTCTGATTTAATCAAGGATGTTGGTCGAGCTGGAAGATCTATTTCTTGGACCCCTGAATGTGCAGTAGCGTTACAGAAGATTCAGAGTATTTTGTCGTCAGCACCTGTCTTTCTGTTACCTCAGTTAGGTAAGCCCTTTGTTCTTCGAACTGATGCTAGTTCTGTTGGGCTAGGTGCTGTACTACTACAAGAGGATGATGATGTACTTCACCCAGTTGTATTTGGGAGTCGCAAGTTGTTGGATCGTGAAAAGTCATACAGTACCATCGAACGAGAGTGTTTAGCCATTGTCTGGGCTGTTCAGAAGTTCGTTTGGTACCTTTGGGGAGTCAGATTTATCCTACAAACAGACCATCGACCTTTGACGTACCTTCGAACGTCAAATTTTAAGAATTCCCGGATTATGCGTTGGGCATTGTCTCTGCAGGAATTCTCGTTCGAAGTGGAACCACTTCCAGGATCATCGAACATTTTCGCTGATCTTCTTTCACGTTCTTGTGAGAACCAGTCTGTTCCTTAGGCATTGGTTTGAGTACATCCCAGTTTTGATGTCTTTTTCATGTATTTTTTCTGGAATTTTGTGACCTGGAGTTGTTTACTTCCTCTTACTAAAAACAATTCGAACATTGTTTTTTTTTTTTTTTTGAGGAGGGGAGGTATTGTAAGGATCGTTTCCCATCCGGTCACAAATTTTCATACAACCGTGCTTACCGGAAGGTAGTTGTCCGGAAGCTGGTTGAACAATTCAGCTGACTGCTACTCACCGGTGCACTGTTAAAAGCCAGGTGAGTTGAACTGGTTAGGCAGTCTCTGCAGTGATTCCGGCAATGCAACAACACAGAAGGCCGAAGAGGGACTCAGCTATTTTTGGTGGCAGTCAGTATTTATCATTGAATGTTTATTTATTAGCAAACCGAAACCGTATTCCCGGTTAGGAGCGACTGAAACTTCCTCAGCGCACTTGTGAAGGTTTTGTTTAAAAAAGAAAAGTATTTGTGTTCTGTTATGACTTGATAGGGTAACAAACGAAATTGTTTCGGAAAACATGAATAGATGAAGTGAGTGTTAAAGGAAGTGGTCTTCAGAAAAAAAAGATTTTGTTTATTCTGTGACTTAACTAGCTATGAACTTCATGATGAAAAAAAAGTGTTTATTCTAATATGGTTTGTGAGAAGAGGGAGAGTTTTGATGCTGTGGATAATAAGCTCCCAGAGTGAGCGACAGAAACTTTATATATTGGTTTATATGTTGATTTTCATTTTGATGTGAATGAGTATTTAACTTACTCTTGACATACATACTGAATAATTATGTGTTGGTAAACAAGAGTGTTGTGGAAATCTTTGCCTTACATATATTGAAGCAGATGAATCGTTTTGAAAAGAAATCTTTTAAAAAAAATCTGGTGATTATATGAAATGAAATGAACATTCTTGTGTTACAAGAAAAGAAATGAACATTTTGTGAATTGACGAAAGACATGGTGATTATATGAAATGAAATGAACATTCTTGTGTTACAAGAAAAGAAATGAACATTGTGTGAATTGATGAAAGACATTTATAGTTTGAAAAGTAATCATCAATGTGTAATGAAAGTAATCATTGTGTGTAATGAATTGTATTCATGGTTTATTGAAGAGGATCTAGGTGGAAATCTTTTCCCCAATTTGGAAAACTAGATTCTGAAAGGTTTATATGGAAATCCTTTCCTGTGTAGTGTTGTGATTCCGGAAAAGGGAATGTTGTAGTATTGTGATTCCGGAAAAAGGGAATGTTGGAGTGTTATGATTCCGGAAAGGGAATGTTGTAGTGTTATGATTCCAGAAAAGGGAATGATGTAATGTCGAAGAAAGAATATGCTGATGTTTGTCTCAAGTTCTAGTGAAATATGATGTGGCTAATGAATATGAAGGTAGTCATGATTGCAATGAATAGTAGCCATGATAATCAAGGTAGTTAATCAGTTTCCCCCAGGTTGAAGTGTTCCCTGGACTGAGGGGGACTGGCTGCCATTGTACTAGGGTCGGGGCCGTAGCGTGTCTACGCCCCTGTTCTCCGCCTTTTTGTCGGCGTGGAGAGGTCGGCCTGAGTGCCGATAGCCACCCTACCTGCCACTGCGCCCGGGAACGACTACCTGTTGAGCCAGTTGGGCTGGAGATACTGCTGCTGCCAAGCCAGAGCGCCGACTCCTGTGTTTAAACCAGCGACCTGTTGGCGAGGCCGTCGCTGTGTTGTGTGTGAGCCACAGCTCTTGTGTGACTGTCACCTCGTCGCCGGCTGAGACGCCGCGAGTGTGTTGGTGTTTTTTTTTTTTTTTTAGCCACAGCTCTGAGGTTTTTTTTTAAGTCCTGCGTCGGACTTGACTTAACGCTGTGGTCGTCATCGTCGTCGTTTCGTCCTCTATTCGTCGCGACGTCTTCATCGCTGTCGTCGTCGTCATCGTCGTCGTTGGAACCAGCGGCGCCAACGAACAGATACATATAGATATATTCTGTGTGTACGCCTAATGGTTGGCGTGCCGACCTATCAATGATTTTGTATTTATATTATATATGTTTGTCTGATGGCTCGGGCAGCATAAAAAAAAAACAAAAAGCTGTGTTTTCTGTTGCCTGGCTGTCAATGTTCGGGTGAGTGGTGTGTGTATGTGCATTTGAAAAGTCGTGCATGCATCCATAATTTCTGAGTGAGAGTCAGACAGTCAGACACCTACAGACACACCCATATCATCCGTAACACACACACACACACACACACACACACACACACCACACACACACACACACACACACATGCACACCACACACACACACACACACACTAATACACACACCAGGGCTAATCCCAGACCGGGGTTAATCCCAGACATTCAGTCCAGCCGGGTACATAGTTTTTAGTTTGTACCTCCAGAATCTTTCCCTCTGCTTGCACACTGTATGGGCTGCTGGTCCTGCCGCCCCGATCTGCTCTCAGGTCGTCCAGATGGTGGTCTGTGCTCTGGAAGTGACAAGCGACCAGCGTTTCCCTTTTGTCCCCCTCCCTGGTCGTCGCTTGTCCTGGGGGTCCTATGCACTGAGCCTTGATGTCTGAATGGTGACTGTGGAATCGTTTCTTGACCGCCTGGCCTGTCTCACCCATGTACTGGACATCTCTGCAGCGCGCGCAGTCCATCAGGTAGATTACGTTCTTACTGTTGCATCCTACGTTCGTCCTGATGGTGAATTTGCTTGCGGTTCTGACGCTGCTGAAGGTGTGGGTTTCTTCCAGATGTGGCTCGCAGAATACGCACCTTTTCGCTGAGCATTTGTAACACCCTGACCTACTCTGGGCTTTGGGTGTAGGTGGGCAAGTGGGCATCAGGAGTCTTCTTAGCTGATACTCTTCCTTTCTCCAACAATAGGGAGAAGTGGCATGGCACGCTCCATCCGTCGGCTCTGGTGTAATGTAGGCATCAGCTCTCTCAGCCATCTAGCTATAGGAGGGTGGGTGGGGTTGTGGGTAACAAAAAAAGGGACTCTGTCGGCTTTCCTTTGCTTGCAGGTGTATTCGAGTGTCTGCTTACTGGGAATGGCTGATACCGCCGTCTTAGGAGCTTAGCTTCTAGTTCTTTACTTCTGGTCTGGAAGAGGTCATCTTCAGAGCAGATCCTTCTTAGTCGTAGGCACTGGCCATACAGGATACCTCTGACACAGTGCCAGGGGTGGCTGGAGTGGAAAGGGAGATACATGTTCACATCAGTGGACTTGGTATGGACTTCAGTGACGATGCGGCCGTCCACTAGGCTGATGCTGACATCCAAGTAGGGCATGCTGGTACGGCCATAGTTGAAGGTGAATTTGATGGTTTAGTGTTGTTCGTTCAACCACTCGACGAACTGCAGAAGACTCTCTTCTCCGTGCATCCACAACAGCAGCGCCGCCAGTGTTGAGGATCGATGGTGTAGGGGGATGTGGATAACAGACGTCGCTCCAACCAGCCCATGAATATGTTAGCAATGGCTGGAGCCGTCGGTGTGCCCATGGCTGTGCCCTGTATCTGATTGAAGAGTTGACCGTCAAACTCGAAGACATTGCTGTCAAGAACATGGTTGACAACCTGGAGAAGTGTGGAGATGGAGGGGATGGAGTCCGAGAGGTGTGTCTGGTTTTGCAGCATTTCACGCAGTGATACTGTCACCTCCTCCTGTAAAATCTCAGATCCGATGAAAAATGTTAATCTCTTTCAAGAACTCGAAGATCGCGTCTGGCGGAACGTCTCTGAACAAGGTTTTCATGGAATCTGCTGTAAAATGTTTGTGTCTCACATCATGAAATGTCCCAACACTCTAAAGGAACATGTTTCATTGTGAGTGGCACATAGATAGATAGATAGATAGATAGATAGATACATAGATAGATAGAAGGCTTCAAATTCTTAAAAAGATGTTTTCAATGTTCTGAGATGGTGCAGAGGCTAACAAACGAACAGCAGCGAATGCACAAATGAACAAATGAATAAGAAATAAATTATTCTGAAATGAACGGGCAAATGAACGTACAACTGAACGAATTAAAAAGAAAAAAAACGAATTAATCAATTAAGGAACGAACGAAGCAACAAATAAATGACCAAACGAATGAATAAAAGAATGAAATGCTCAAACAAATGAAGGCTGTTGTTTCACTTCCGACTTCAGCTTTATCATAATTTAGCAAACCAAATTGAGTCATTTCGGGAATATTACCACACGGAAAAATCACATTTACATCACATCAAAACATGATAGCTCAACGGTGGCCATCGTCAGGGCAGATAACGCTGGGTGCGACTGAGAGTACCAGCTCCTGTGCTTAATTTATTGCCCCTTGATTATGTATTATGAATGGTGAAAAAAAGATCATGAGGATAGAAAAGAAAACACAAAAGGAGCATGTCCAGCAAAGCAAGCAAAAAAATACATACAGGCTGAACGATTGTTTGTACATTTGAGATATTGCAGGATAAAATAGCAAAGAAGAGAGATAGAGAGAGAGCGAGAGAGAGAGAGAGGGGGGGAGAGAGAGAGAGAGAGAGAGAGAGAGAGAGGGAGGGAGGGAGAGAGAAAGGAGAGAGAGAGAGAGAGAGAGAGAGAGAGAGAGAGAGAGAGAGAGAGAGAGAGCTACCTAGGAGTAGATACAAACAGGAATTAGAGCGAACGTACGTTACACACATTCTTTCAATTTTTGCTCAGTAAATGTTCCCCTCAATGTGACCGCTGATAAGAGAGAGAGAGAGAGAGAGAGAGAGAGAGAGAGAGAGAGAGAGAGAGAGAGAGAGAGAGAGAGAGAGCTACCTATGAGTAAATACAAAAGGAAATTAGAGCGAACGTACGTTGCGATCGGTTTTTCCAATTTTCGCCCAGTAAATGTTCCCCCGCAATGTGACAGCCGATCAATAAAGCAATCATCACCCGCCTTCTGTGTCCCTCCAGACAACGAACGATCTGTCTGACGCGCGTTGTCTGTTCAGTTTCCAGGCACAGTCGTCATGGGGACAATGTGAAGCGAAGCAGGATGAGAAAAAAAAATATAACCGTCTCCCTCTTCATCTCCTTCTCAGACCATCAGCAGTTCTTGAATCGCTCCAACGACTCTGTCCACAAATGTGGATCAAGAGGACATCAGGAAGAAAGCAAAGTGCAATGTACAGCTGAGCGTGATTCGCATTCTCTCAGCAATACAAGCGATCTGTACTCTCTCTTATACAGACTCCACAACAGGAAATAAGCCAAAAGACAAACACACGAAATGGGCAACACTGTTTTTATACACAATACTGCAGGCATGTGAAGTTTCCAACGCCACAAATCGGGAGACATCAAAAGAACAAACAATAGTACTCCGCAAATTTTTGTCGGATGGTTTTATATATATGCCAACATTGGAGGTGAGCTGCCCATCATTTCTCTGGAACAACTGCATGACAGCGATTCTGGGAGTATTGTTTTGTGGCGATGTTTGATAATTTCATGTCTGCCGAAAGTCCACTTATCTTTTTTGTGTTGTTTCTTTGCTCTCTGTTTTTATGTGGTAATTTGTTTTTAGATTAAATGATGCTGAATGTCATCTAATCTTATGGACGTAGCACGTGAACCTATGAATCCATGAATCACACTTCACGACAGTCAGTTGAACAACAATACGAATGATCGGTTGCTCTCTCTCTCTCTCTCTCTCTCTCTCTCTCTCTCTCTCTCTCCACCACACACACACACACACACACACACACACACACACACGCACACACACGCACACACACACACACACACACACACACACACACACACACACACACACACACACACACACACACCAGAGACATGCATGCACAAGTGTACAAACAAACACACACACACATGTGCACCACACACACACACACACACACACACACGCGCGCGCGCGCGCGCGCGGCGCGACGCGCACACACACACACACATACACACGTGCGAGCGCGGTGCATATTATTATGTGTACCCGCAGAGAGAGAGAGAGAGAGAGAGACAGAGACAGAGACAGAGAGAGAGAGAGAGACACAGAGAGAGAGAGAGACAGAGAGAGAGAGAGATGTCTCTTGTAAACCTTGATCGTAAGGGAACCACATGGATCGAAAAACTCACACCGTGCATTTCTTTAAGGCGCAAAAGATTGCCTCCCTTTCAGCCTAATCACACAATAGCAATGGCAATCATCAAAATTGCCTCCCTTTCAGCGTGATCGCACAATGGCAATGTCAACGACGAGAACTATTTGACAGGACGACAAGAAATCAACATTTTAAACGCCTACAGAATTTTGTTTTCCTTGGTGAACAATTTATGTTTTACGCCTTTTGGGACTTTTCCCATTCTATCCCCCCACCATTTCTGCGGAATTAAAGCGTCGATAGTTTTTGCTGGGAGAAAACTAGCATTGTTTGTGGTGAGTAAATCATAATGCCTCTGTTGACACTGCCTGGAGGAAGGATGATTTGGTATAACAATACAAACAGTATAACTTCCTGGAGCAAAGCACTTCGGTATGACATGTGGAGAGAGAGAGAGAGAGAGAGAGAGAGAGAGAGAGAGAGAGAGAGAGAGAGAGAGAGAGAGAGAGAGAGAGAGAGAGACGAACAGCCAGACGATCATTTTAACAAGATAACAGAGTAATTATTTGTTTAAGAATGTTGTTTTTTTTTTTTGTTTTTGTTTTTTTTACCTTTCCCATGAATCGTGACCTTTTTCCCTGAATTACAAAAAAAAAAACAAACAAAAAAAAACAACAACAACAACAACAATATGTTGGGACCAAGTACAGTAGAATGTAGGAGTAGAGATCGAACGAGAAAAGGAACGAGCGCCCGAGGGAGTCGATGGGAAGTGTGGAAGGAGAGAGGTTAGGGAGGGAGATCAAGTAGAATAGTGGGGAAGGCTTTTAACTTGATGACTAGTCAATCGATCGCATCACGTTCTTCAACAAGATTCAGTTGTCAGTGTGTCCTTGTTACACGTGGTAGACAGCTCGAGAATATTTTTTTCTGGAACTTTTTCAGCTTGTGGGACAAGTCAGTCAATCAAATCGAGTGACATCTTAACACTGGCTATAAACAGTTCCGAACTGAGCGTCAGTGCCTGTTCTTTCAGTGGCACAAAAGACGTATGTTCATTCCAAGGGATTGAATGTTACGTGCTTTGTGCAGTTCATTATTGTTACAATGAATACTTATATAGCGCCTGTTCTTGGCAAGAGACCAAGCTCAAAGCGCTTTATAATCCACACTCGTTTACACAACGGGCTGCCTACTTGGTTAGTGCCGACTGAAGAGCTGCCAGCTGGCGCCTCATTCAGTCGTTTCCCGTATGATCCAGTCAGTATCGTTCTTCTTCGTTCACTCAGTTTCCTTACTTCTTTCATTCTTTCCATTTTTCACGCAGGGTGCATGCTATGTGTAACGTGTCATCCATACCAACGGCCAAACTGGCCTTCTCTTCCGAAAGCTGGTGATGGGATTTGACGTGTGTGCAAGATGTTCATCTGTGTTCATCTGAACTATACAGACTGAGACAGTCGACGTAATGACAGAGAAGGAAGGAAAGCAACAGACAGGCGGACGAACGGATAAACAGAGACGAAATTTCCCTTATAGCA
>CM065718.1:83715983-83730983 GCA_033310375.1 Conus canariensis
TCACAACTGTTAAGAGCCTGTATCTGTCGGGTTGGATGGTACCTGGACATAAAATGAGCAAGCACAATTGAAATTAGCTACGAAATCTGTCGACCTTCAAACTCTGATCTCGTAAAGACACCAGTTATGATGCTTGCTCCATGCTCTCATGCTTGGACTTTCATGTTTCGTCATGGCATATACTTTATACAGTTACCTTTCATTAGCTTTGAGGGGGAACCACTGGGTTTGCAGCTTTCTCGCACAGTGGTGAAAATGCTACTAAATGGTAGGTGGCTCATCTCTGTTCGATCATACGATCATTAATCTCACCGAAGAAACAAGGCTGAATATGGCGCAAATGGTTGTGCTCACAAGACAACAATCAACGGACAGCATAAGCTCTCTGTGACCGGTTCAATATTTATTGTCACATGCTCACAAGTTTTACCTACTCCTTCCTTCCTATTCTCCTCTACCCTGCCACTGTTCCTACACAACGATCCTGTTACCTTCCCCCTCTACTCCCATCCCACCCCACTCCCCTTTCTTAATCAATCCTTGGCAGGTCATTGTCATAATGACGAAGGAATGAGTAACTGCCATTGCCTTCTTTACTTATTGACTCGTTCCACACATTTATAGAATATTACAAAGTGTTGTATATTTAAAATCTTTGAACTGGTAACATTATTTTTTCAAACTAAGTATGATCATCCTTCTGTACAAATCAAGAACATTATGATTTTTAAATCATGGACCAGCTGTATTGTGTCCAAACTACTGGACCACGCCAAATATCAGGTCTTATTGCTCATTGCATGTTTCGACCATCCACATTACAACTAAACAAACGTGCGGTTTTCTTACGGTAAATCAGTTACTTCTCTAACTTGGTTACATGTTATTCTCTATCATGTCTTCTTCCTCATTCTCGCTGTGATCTATTTTCCATCTGTAGATAGGAATACACAGAGCATTAGGCAGAAAGACTGGAAAGGGAATAGCTGGTAGGCGAGTCTAGAAGAACAGAGACGGTGATCTTCTGTACAAATCAAGAACAATGATGGCAAGTGATGGCAAGTGACATTGGCGGAGATTTATACTGTTATAATCAACCCACGTTGGAGGTAATATCTACAGTCTGGGTGATAACAGCCAACTAGCAGTCTCAATCAACCCACGTTGGAGGTAATATCTACAGTCTGGGTGATAGCAGCCAACTAGCAATCTCAATCAGCCCACGTTGGAGGTAATATCTACAGTCTGGGTGATAGCAGCCAACTAGCAATCTCCACTGCTCAGCAATGCTGAAACTGCATGTCCCACAAAGTATTTCTGCGTCTTCCGTACCTCTGACGGCGACTCGTTTTGACAGAAAACAGCGAGCTTTGAGAAAAAGGGGTAAAAACATATTCTAAGATCCTAAATTTCGATACGTACTTTAACAATAATTGTCGCGCATTTTTGTGACACTAGCGTGATTAATATCACAAACTTTTTTTTTCAGGTGTTAGTATCACTTACTTGGACACAAACTCACTTTATATTTGACAGAGAGAGAGGCATGCTTTTGTGTTCAGAATTAATATTTATTAACTTCACACAAGACCGTGACGTAAAGACATACTAAATGGAATCACAGGCGCGCGCGCACACACACATACACACACACACACACACACATATATAATATATATATATATATATATATATATATATATATATACAATAAACTAATAAATTCCAAGGATAAATAACCGAGCACCATTCCAGCAACTTACAGAGCAGCTTGGTGTTGCAATAACTGCAAGAAATACGTAATTATAAACAAAGCTTGCTCTTATGTCTTAGATTGAGGAAGTAGGGGGAGATATGCATTCATATCTGCTGTGGTAGATAATTCTGCCTAACTAACAGTATGTGCTTGAGTGGGTGAATGGGGAATAATAAATGCTTCTCAAAATGAGCCTTCAGCATGCTTATAGTCTCCAAGGGGGAGACAATCTCCAATGGGGAGGAAACTCACTAACGTATTACTCCTGGTCAGATACCGGTATTTCGAAACCTAATTGTTTCTCCTCAGTGACCGTGGAAAGTGGTAACTTGACTCCTCTGCCTTGCCGGTTTTAAGAAGAATGCTATCCCAGAAAAGGCTGGTGTGCAATACTGTAGTATGTTTGTTGAGCCTTTTTCTGGGATAGTGTCAGGCTCGCCAAGACCTGAACTCGCTAGGGAGGGACAGACAGACTTACAGACCTACAATACCTGACGCCGCAACTCAAATAAACAGTCCAGAAACAGATGACCAGTTCACACACATATAATTTCATTCAAACCACGACACCGGGGTCCATAACATTGAATATTCCACTCACTACCCACACGATCACTCTCTCTCAAACTCAAACATTCAAGCCCTTGACACAATTTGCACGCAGATTTCTAGTCACACACCCCTATACACCAAAACTAACATAAGGTTATGAAACTATCTAATGACTAAACTTAGTTCGGGTCAAATCCCAATGTGCCCAGCCTGGTGTGATGCATCACTACCACGCAATGCAACCCACACGACTGATAACACCTTGGCTATTGGCCCAACAGGACACTGTGAACCTGAGATCTATTCAACAAATTCACTTACAGGCTCATACACAAGCCAGCAACCAGGGAATGAACTCCGACACAATGACAGAACAATCACTAATATAGAATGCCCCAAACTACAATTCTATAACACATACATTCAAGGTTAACTAAACCCGATTACATTCCAATAACTAGGCACTTAAAGCACGCGTGACCAATTGATAATCCAATAACTGGGTTGCTATGAAACACACGCACCAAATGGCCCAACCAAGTTATCCAACATGTAAGAAATGTTTATCTAAATGTCTCTTGCCACCACACAAAAGACAAATTATCCTGAAAACCCGGGCAGCTTGCGACACACACAAGCAATGACTAATTAACCAACACTAAACCAACTGTGCAATGATATGAACTAAATAAATCTAAAGTCACTAAGGATCTTCTGCTGGTGTCTGTCACACACTGGGTAGTCCGCTCCACGACCGATGAACGATGGCTCACTCTCTTGATCCTGGAAATAATGTCCAATGCTGTTACCTCAAAACAGCCCCTGTTCGTCGTCAACATTCACATGTACTACTCGGAACTGTCACAGCAACAGGAACAGTAGCCCACGCTGTGTCACTCCTCGCACAGGGATCCAGTCAACAGCTAAGGCAGGAGTACAGGGAGACATCTTGAACCAAAACGTGTCCGGCCCAACTCCGAGATGGGTTGTCCAGCGCCACCAAGGCCATCCCCTGACCGGCACGTCCACAGCACACAACCACAGCAACCAAGTCTTCACCCCACCAAGGTTTCAGGAACACAGGTTACAGTCCAACAAGAACTCAGCAACCAAGTCTTCACCCCACCAGGGTTTCAGGAACACAGGTTACAGTCCAACAAGAACGCCGCGCGTTCACCAGGTTTTCCAGTCGCACGGTATCTCCAGGGAAGACACTGGTACCAAATAAATTTACTGGCACAAGTCCCTCCACCTCTTCAGTGCAGCTCCAGCAAAACCTAGGCTACTTGCAGTTTCACAAATTACAGTAACGACAGTCCTTCCACTGTACCTCCAACAGCGAGAAGAATACTACACAGAAACACAGAATCAGTCCCCTCCAGACTCAAGGCAGCTCCGCTAATCCCTAAGTCAGAACCCTGAACACGAGATTCCTAAAGGATTCCCTGGGACCTTCCAACATAGAAAACGGCACACAAACCGTCAGAGACTTCCACTCTGAATCAGCTGCAAAATAACACTGAGCGACAGTTCACTTAACCTCCAGCCTGTTTTACTGTAAACTTGGCTATGATTGGATAATTCAACGTAAGGCTAACTATGATTGGACAATTCACAGGCTGATGCATGAACCAATTTCCCCACTTCCACGGAAAACATTAACGAGTTCAAGATATCTCCCTATCCTCCCCCAAGCTGTGCTGTCACACAGCTATCCACTGACGCACGCACAAGCATGCGATGTGAGCGGAAAATGTTCGCCGGCTCACACTAGCACACACATTGGGGAATAGTGTTTCTGATGAATTGACATGGGACATAATCGGTCTGCACACGCAGAAGTTCAAACAGGACCAGTCTATAACATGTACGGGCTCAAGTAACAATGTCAGTGAACCCTGACAGATAGCATTCTTCTTAAAATCTTCTTAACAGATTGTGGTTCTGCTGTTCTGTTTCTTTTTTCTCTTTTTCTTCAATTGTTCTTTTTTCCTACTATATTCTAAAAAACAAAATCCAGTAAGCCAGGCGACGATTGCACCCAGCTGGTATAACCTGACAGAACACTTTGAGTTAAGAGTCAGTGATAAGACACTGAACTTTTTAAGATGCAGATATGTGCTGATAATTTGACAAAGTCCCATATTGAAGCAAATTATAGGGTTACAAATAGTTTGCATTCCACATTATTTCCTATGATGTTTTTAAAAAAACAAATTATAATAAAACCAAGACAAATATCAAGTTTCTTTTTTTTCTTTTCTTTTTTTTTTTCTTTTTTTTGTTTAAACATTTTGCCTCAGTGGCTAGCAAGTTTTATTTCCTGTTTCAAAGTAAAGGCGTCGCGCAGGTTTTGTGTTACTGAGATTCATGTCTCTCACACACACACACACACACACACACACACACACACACACTTCCAACGATGTGTACATACATACATACATACATACAAACAGATATACATACAGACAGACATACATGGATATGAATACACACACACACACACACACACACACACACGTGCGCGCGCAGGAGACGAAAGTACTGTGGGATCATCTGGACAGGAGAGGCCAAGGACTCTTAACCTGATGACTGGATTCAATCGATTGAACCACTTTCCTCAACGAGATTCCGCTGTCAGTTACAGCCGTCCTCTGTATGGTAGGCGACCCAAGCAGATTCTGTCCCTCCGGAGCTCTGTCCACCATGTTGTAAGCCAATCGATCAGGGAGTTCCTGGCGCTGGTTCTGTTTCTTTAAGTCCTGGAGGTTCTATTTTCAGACGTTCAATCTTGATCTCCCTCCTCCCCAGGACATACTGTGAGGGACTTGTTTGTGGCTCGGTGCATTGTAGGGGGTGAAAGACTAACAAGTAGCTATTCACCACAGGTCCGATGAATCATGCAAATTCCAACAGTCTAAAAGGTGTATCAGGGATGATTACACTCAGACAGATCAACAGACAGAGAGAGAACGGTCTTACGTCATGTACGGAAAGATAAGAGAGCACAGTATCAACATGCAGATTGTCTAATGTCCACGTCAGAAGCACGGAAGTAACGTTTGATCTGTTGAACTTGTTCGTGTTGTCTGCAGTTGTTAGTGTTTTTGCTAGGAGATTGTATTGGCCAAAATACAGCCTCGGGATTTTGATCGCTTACAAATTTAGCCTGAATTGCTTGTGTATGTGTGTGTGTGTGCGTGCATGCGTGCGTGCGTGCGTGCATGCGCACACGCGTGTGTGTGTGCGCTTGCGCACGCGTATGTTTATGTGCGTGCATGCGCACACGCGTGCGTGTGTGTGTGCGCTCACGCACGCGTATGTCTGTGTGTGTGTGTGTGTGTGTGTGCTGTGTTGTGTGTGTGTGTGTGTGTGTGTGTGTGTGTGTGTGAGAGAGAGAGAGAGAGAGAGAGAGAGAGAGAGAGAGAACAGGATATAAAAAGTTTTGACTGCCTGGGTTCTTTCACAAAGGATGTAAAAAAAGGTAGAGAAAACACTTGGACCCACTTGGGAGGAGACAAGTTGAGTACTTCGGTTCGTAGAACCTTCAAAGCAACTGAAGAGAGCGGGTGCAGCTTCTGTGGTTATTGAATTGTGTTCACTCACTGATTTCTTTAAACACAAATCACTGTCACTGCAGGAAAAAAAGGGTGGTGGTGGTAGTTGGAAAAAGAGGTGAGAAAGAATCTAAATAGTGAGGAGAAGGGGGATTGGGGAAGATGAGGGGGAGGGGGGAGCAAATAGAAAAACTGGGGGGGGGGGGAGGTGGGGGTCTAGGGATAGCTGTGATTTGATCTAGTCTTTAATATTGAGGCCATCTGGCGCTGTAGTACCCAGATGGTGGATGATCTTTTTCTCCATGTTTTTTCTCTTCAAGAAGTCTGCCATGCTGTTGCGCCAAACCACTGCAATAGAGAAGTGGCTGATGCTGTGGAGGTCGGTGTTGAAGTGGGCTGCCACAGGGGTTTGTTTTCTCTGGAGGATGCTGTCCCTGTGCTCCTTGCAGCGCTCCTCCAGTGTGCGGTAGGTCTCACCTACATAGAGACGCCGCATAGGCTACAGTGGACTATGTAGACCAAGTCACTGGTCTGGCATGTGAAGCTGCTCTCCCTGGCGAACTGGCGTCCTGAGGGCCCCTTGAAGGTGAGTGTCTTCGTATTGAGAAAGGGGCAACACTTGCACTTCGGTCTATCACAGCAGCTGTTGCCCAGGGGGTGACGATCCTGAGAGGCTGTAGGTTTGAAGGATGACCTAACTAGAAGGTCGCCAAGGTTTCGGTTTCGTTTGAAGGCCATCGGGGGGGGGGGGGGGGGGGGGGTGTTCTAGAAGGTCTTTCCAACTCTGGGGTCAGTCTGCAGGATGGGAAAGTTCTTGAAGAGAATTTTCTTCACTTCCAGGTTGTGAGGGTGGTAGGTCAGCGTCAGGAGGGTGCGATCATTGTGATCTTCCTTCGTTTTTGGTGTTAAGGCCTCCTCTCTGGGGATGTCCTTGGCCTGGTTCAGTGCCTGTTTGATCAGCTCATCGGGTATCCTCTTGTTTTGAAGAAGCTGATCATCTGGGCTGCGTGGGTGTGGAAGTCTTCCTCGTTGCTGCACAAGCGTCTGAGGCGGAGGAACTGGGAGAATGGAATGGCACGTTTGGTGGCAGCTGGATCCATCCACTGTAGCCTATGCGGCCGTCTCTATGTAGGTGAGACCTACCGCACACTGGAGGAGCGCTGCAAGGAGCACAGGGACAGCATCCTCCAGAGAAAACAAACCCCTGTGGCAGCCCACTTCAACACCGACCTCCACAGCATCAGCCACTTCTCTATTGCAGTGGTTTGGCGCAACAGCATGGCAGACTTCTTGAAGAGAAAAAACATGGAGAAAAAGATCATCCACCATCTGGGTACTACAGCGCCAGATGGCCTCAACATTAAAGACTAGATCAAATCACAGCTATCCCTAGACCCCACCTCCCCCCCCCCCCCATTTTCCTATTTGCTCCCCCCCCCTCCCCCCTCATCTTCCCCAATCCCGCTCCTCCTCACTATTTAGATTCTTTCTCACCTCTTTTTCCAACTACCGCCACCACCCCTTTTTTTTTCTGCAGTGACAGTGATTTGTGTTTAAAGAAATCAGTGAGTGAACACAATTCAACAACCACAGAAGCTGCACCCGCTCTCTTCAGTTGCTTTGAAGGTTCTACGAACCGAAGTACTCAACTTTTCTCCTCCCAAGTGGGTCCAAGTGTTTTCTCTACCTTTTTTTTACATCCAGAGAGAGAGAGAACGTTTTCATAAGGGATGAGAACAAGATCGGACTCAATAATAAATAAAGTGTGTTATCACTGTATTAAACAACCAACAGAATGATTTGGCAGAGTCACAAAATGCAGCTATCACCTTAGTCAGTCCAGTATCTAAGGGGCCTTGAAAATGAGTGGGGAAAAAATCGTGATTCTGGCGCATAATGTTAGGCCCAGAGTGAGATTATCTTGCGTTGTGTGTGTCTTCGTATGCGGTCTTGCAGCCACTTATGTCAGAACTATGGTTTATGATGTCATGCCTTTTTTTTGTTTCACGCCGATGTCACGTGCAGATATGTCCTCCAATCCCGAAGAAAAACCCTGGTGGATGAAAAAAAAGGAATGTGCCCAAACTCCCCTCCCCCCCCCCCCCTCCCCCACTCGGGAACGAACCCCTCGTTTGTCCCCAAATGACTCCCCTTCTTCAAGATTCTCAAGGTGTGCCAAAATATCAAGCACACACACACACACACACACACACACACACACACACACACACACACACACACACACACACACACACACAAAAACCCACAATGATCTAAGCACGTTGCACCTGAAATGGAAGGAAATGGCAGGAGTCTGGAGTTGAACCAGAGCTGATACTCCCCATTCTTCCAAAACCCCTCCCAAGTAAATGATTTGGGCATGGTTCAGGACCCCCCCACCCCCACCCCCCCACCCCCACCCTCACCCCCAGTGAATATAGGCATATGTCCATTTCTATGTCACATAGGGCGGGTGAATTAAGGCACCTGCTGTGCTCACTCTATGGCCTGTTTCTCGACAATGTCCTAAATCATTATCCAGGAAGTGGTTTTGGACAGATTGGGGAGGAGTTCTGGCCGAGGTCTGGGATCATTAATCTCTCAAATGTATATGCAATTTGGTTTTCGTTAGATATTTTGTCACTTTCACATTGAGTTTTGTTGTTTTTTTTTCAAAGGGGAGTGGTTTGGGATAAAAGGTTGCTGAAGGGTCTGATTTTACTCCCTGGTTTGGGCACTTGCCCTTTCACACCCTTCAGGGAGTGATTTTGGGAATATGTTGATACTGAAGCTTACACGATTCAGAGATGGAATAGCTCGGTTGGTAGAGCGCCGGACTCGTGATCCTGAGGTTGCGGGTTCGAATTTCGGTACAGGGGGATTTTTCCCTCGGAGTTAACATTGGTTCTGACTCCATTCCATACAGTCCTTCGAATGAGACTATAAACCGAGGTTCCGTGTGTGAACGCACGCACAACATCTTGCACACACGTAAAATCCCATCACCAACTTGCGGAAGAGAAGGCTAGTTTGGCCGTTGGTATGGATGACACGTTACACATAGCATGCACCTTCCCCGAAGTTGGAGTATGGCCGCCTTAATGGCGGGATAACAAACGGTCATACACACAAAAGTGTCAGAATCTTCAACTCGATGAAGGTGGACACTCAAAGAAAGAAGAGGAAAAAAAGAAAAGATGCTCGTTTTCAAGAGTTGCGGGTCAACGTTGGTACAAGTTGGAAGCCGGACACCACCAGTCAGTAGGGCGTCCAGTGGAACACGTGGCACTGTTTTCATGGCTAAACGGCGTTGAAGAGAAAATGGCAGACTGAACTGACAAAGAAACGTATAGATAAATCAAACTGTACAGAATCCAGACAAATTCACAACCACATACTGCATGCCAGACACAACACAAAGACAAGACTTAGACTTCAATATTATTGTTGCCGGTGAGACTTTCTAAACATAGAATATGTGCGACCCAGATGAATAAAAAATGTCGCCAGTTTATGAGTGGTTTATATTTGCAGCAATGAAGAATCAAGACCTGCATGTATCTTAACGTACGGTGATGTTGCTGATTCTCGATTCTGATACCATGACCCGTCTTCGGTGGTCTTAAATAGTGTTATAACTGTCACTCAGCTCGTTACCGTTCATCTGTTGACCTCTGTGTTTCACATTGTAAATATAGTTATGTCACAGAGCAAGAAGAATACGTCTGCAGCTGTTTTGCTAATCAGCCTGACGTGTATAATGCTTCGCCCCCCCCCCCCCCCCTCCCTCTCGGTTCTTGTCAGCAATTTACTGCAAAAATCGAAAATCTTTGGTTACATCATTTCAGATGAATATTGGTACAGACAAAGTACAATTTCCATTAACAGATCGGCTAAAAAAACCATTTCAGCCATACGAATTCCAAGATTTAGAGATTTTGTTCTGATTTTTACCCTTCGTCAAGCCTCTCAGTTTTAAGTGACTATATTTTACGGATATTCTAATATGTGTGAACTTCTTTTTATACATATTCTACTATTTGTGCATCTTACAGGATTTAACCCAATGTATATCCTTCTGTTGATACATTCATGTTTATGAAGACTGCAACATGACTATTCTTGCAGTTCTAATAGACACCATATTCAACTCAGAACATGTCTGACTAAGCGGAAACTTTTCCTTTCTTAGTTTAAACTGCTGATCACAACAACTGCTATGTTTTAAAGTGCGAAAAAAAGTCAGATTGCTCATGACGTCATATGCAGTCCTCCAAATGTGAATAGTTTGTTAGTTTGGGACTTTTTGTTTTGAGATTAAGAAGCAAACAGATAAACAATCCAAGAAGTGAAACCTGATCCTTTTGTCTCTTGCTTGCTGCCACACCACCCCACCCCACCCCCTCCCCGATTCCCATAATTCCCTCCCTCATAATTTACTCCTTTCAGCTCTCCTCTTCAACACATCGTCTTCCCTCTCGCACTTTCTAACCTAAGTACGATATGCCAGCAAAAATGGTAGAACGGAAACTGCACAAAATATAAGTACAAATAAGTACATGAAGTAATTGCTAACGAACCTGTTTAAATGTTCAGGAGTTGGATGTTGTTCGCCAAAACTAGGCAATCAGTGTTTTGTATCGGTTTTGATTTTTCCAGTCCTAGTCGGTAATTGCTCAGTGGGTTTGCTCTCACACACTGCTTCACATACAGACACACGCAGTAAAAGTCTCTCTCAGTTCTCTAGCCAGCAGACCTCAGGGAGCCATCAACATTAGACCACCATGAAGTCATAAACTAGAGGAGGCTGTATAAAATCTTTCATTCAAGTCATGGCTACTGGTAGATTTTCTTCTCTTTTCCTCCTCTCTCTGTGCAGCCGTTACATGCATAGTCTTTCAGATATTTAAACGTAATATGTCAAGGCCCTGTAAAGACAGAGAAGCAAACAGACGGAGAGATGACGAAGTGAATAATTGTATGAACAAACGAACCGAAAATGAAATCATGGAGATTAAAGAATGGACGAACAAACGACGGAACACACAGATGAATGAAAAAAAATATGAAATGCTTACTCACGCGACTGCTGCTGTTTTAGTTTTAATTTCAGTGTTATTATTCTTCAGCTCAACAGAGAAAGTTCTTTTGGGAACGTTACTACATGGAAAAAAGGTCTTTTCTCCAAATTCACATCAGTGGAAAACATGAGAACTCAACTGTTTACGTCCTGAAAGTAGCTCAAACAACGCCCAAATGAGAATTCCAGCTATTGTGCTTAATTCATCGCTTCTTCAATAAATGAAAATAATAGTGAAAAATACTGTCAGTCATAATGGCAAAAGAAACACACACACACACACACACACACACACACACACACACACACACACACACGCACACACACACACACACACACGCACGCACGCACGCGCGCGCGCGCGCGCGCGCACACACACACACACACACACACACACACACACACACACACACACACACACATACATATGATCAGCAAAACAAACAAACAAATACACACAGGATTTAAATGTGATCTTGTATTTGCAGTTATACAAATATTAAAGAGAGAGAGAGAGAGAGAGAGAGAGAGAGAGAGAGAGAGAGAGAGAGAGAGAGAGAGAGAGAGAGAAGCAAAGCGCTTACAGAGGAGTAGCTGATATATTACGACCAGCGTAAGCTACGCACGTCCTCCCAGTGTTCGCACTTTGGCTGTTCATGTTGATGTGACAGACTGTCAATAAAGCAGTTACGCCTCGTCGGTCGTGCCAGACATCAGCCAGACTGACTCACGCTCTCTCTACATCTTCCACTTACCATTGCTGAATGGACTGCCCTGAGAAAAAAAGGCAGCAAAGAAAAGAAAGAAAGAAAATGAAAGAAAAGATGGGAGATAAAACTGGTGCTCTAGAGAGCACACACGTTTACCACGGTCATGGACATCCTAAAGCGTGCTTTATATCGGTTCATGCATAAAGCAAAAACCCAAACCATTCTGTTCTAGTTGCAGAATCCTGCAGATGTGTTGTGGTTTGTTTCCATGTTCATTTGTAAGATGCTAGAGAGAGAGAGAGAGAGAGAGAGAGAGAGAGAGAGAATACGCCTTCGTAAGCGCCTAGATCCCTAGCTAAGGCACAAAAGGGATACCCAGCCATCGTTGATATTACTGTCTTTACGCTAGTGTCGTAAAGGGAAGGCGGAGGCTGACAAGAATGAAGACATTTCAGGCGAGTTTATTATGAAATCATTATTATTTGTTTCTCTTTTGTGTGGTTAGACTTATTAAATCTGAGCATGTAGCACACTCAGCTCTGAAATAGTTTAAGAATATATTCATAAATAAGAATTGACAAGTGTGGTATTAAGTCACATCGCTAAATGGGTGCGTCTCTGACAACGTTTCTTGACTATAATGACTATGACCAATTCTCATACACCAAAACCTACCAAGACTTATTCACTAAGCGATGAGCTGTGAACACTGGAGTCAAACAGTCGAGTTTTATGTGCTAAATGGATGGTAACCTTTTCTGACCAAGGCTGCAGGTGTCTGTAAACCTTTTAGGCCTAGTTGTACCCAGATATAAAATGAAATGCAGAGTAATCCTTGTCAGGTTGTCGCAGCCTAGAATGGAACCCGTAGCATAATTCTATGATCCTTATGTAAACTGCTAATAAATAAAACAAAGTTTTGAATCCTGTGGATGTTCATACTTTGCTCTTGTGAAGACTTTTTCAAATCCTCGTATTTTTTCAAAATGATATCTTCGTCCTATTTTAACTATACTTTGTTAGATGCCTTAAGGAGGTCATTGGATTGTAGTTTTCTACACAGTGACAGTGAAAATACCATTGAATGATTGGCGGTGTGTCTCTGTTAGATCACACTTGAAGATCATCGCTGTCATCAGAGGTGAAAATATCATGGAACTGTAGATCATGTATTTCTTTTAGATGACATGGGCAGAGCATCATTGTCACTGGTGCTGAGAATACCATTGAATGGTAGTTGGTGTGTCTCTGTTGCGTCATCAGGGTGGATCGTCACTGCCACTGGTGGTGAAAATGTCACTTCATTGTTGGTGGAATGTCTCTGTTAGATTTCGTGGGAAGATCCTCAGCACCACTGGTGGTGACGTTTCACTGAATAACGATAGAATACCTCAAGAAGATCACATGGTTGATACCATCCGCAATTACACAGGAATTGCTAAACAATCTCACCCAGGCAGCAAGATCTGAATATGTCCAGAATCTACAAATGGTTCTGTCCTCAAAACAAACTTCAATTGAGCCTATATGCTGTCAGTGAAAGATTCTTATGTTTAATCTTAAATGCCCTTTTAAGCTTCCAACCATACACACCATCTACCTTCCCGAGCCCTTCTTACCCTGTCCTACCACCTCTTACCTCCATCCTCTTTTTGTCTAATCTTTGCCAGAAGGAGAAATTGTTTACATACACTTGTTTCCCTGTCAATATTCATGTATCCAGTCACGAGAGAGAGAGAGAGAGAGAGAGAGAGAGAGAGAGAGAGAGAGAGAGAGAGAGAGAGAGAGATGCATACAGCATTTTGTACCAATGGCGAGATTTTCAATTTTCTTCTCTAAAAATGGAGTTAGTAGAGTTCTTTCAAGTAAAAGATCTGCTACGATTCTTTCTAGCCAATAGAGCAAATCACACGTCATGTACTACCAGGCATTGTAAATTCGTACACCCCTAGCAATCACGTATGCTGTTTTAATACGGTACATGGGGCTCTGCTCAGTGTTGTGTGTTCTATTGATAATTGTCCTCTTCCACATAACCCTTGCCCTTCTCCACCTCCTCTTTTTCCTCCCTCCTTCTGCGTCATTTTCTTCAGCTTCTGTTTATAGAAGCAGGCACAAAAGTAGACGAAGAGACAGGCACAGAAAACAGTCTGCAGGAGAATATAGAAGAACTGAGACGTGGTGATCGATCCTCATCGAAGACAATATCTACAGTCTTGGAGACAGCAGCCAACCAGCATTCTCTGTTGCTTAGCAACGCTGAAACAGCACTGTCAATTGTCCCGCAAGGTGGTCGGCCTCCCTCGTGTTTCTACGTCTCTCGTGTTTCTACGTCTCTCGTGTCTCTGACGTGTTTTTACGTCTCTCGTGTCTCTGACGTGTTTTTACGTCTCTCGCGTCTCTGACGATGACTCGTTTTTAGGGGAAACAATATTCTAAGGGTAAAATCTAATTTTAGGAACCTGGGTTCCAAGACGCGTTTTAATGGTAAGCCTGTTGTACATTTTGCTAGTTTAATGTGTCAAATCTGTAAACAGGTTAACTGAATTGATGGACACTCAAGGAGTTTACTTCAGACAGAGAAGAAGACCTATTTCCTGGGCTCTAAATTAACTTTCTCCAACATCGCCCAGTACCATGGTGCAAGGACATACCGGCTATAACTGCAACAGAGCCGTAATAAAGTAGTCAAATCCCAAGTCGCTGATGTGACTCTCTACGAGAACTGACAATGAGGTCACTCGGAAATGTTATGATATTTCTGTCAAAACAGAAACAGAAATCGCTTTTTTAGGCAGAGTGATAACTTCCTTGTGGATAGTTCTGATCATGTTACCTTCTTGACTGGACTTCCAAGGTTTTAGACTCGCTTCAACAAAAGTGAATGAGAACTAGATTGACAAATAATGCCCAGCAGCATTTAGAAATCATAAAATCAACTGTTGGATTGAAGGGAACTTTTGCCAAATAATCCGTGATTTATCGGTGCAATAGGTTCCTGAACCTTGAATATAAAATTCTGCAATTGCCAGATACAGAACGCTGGGATGAAAGACAAGCCAACGCAGTTTTTTTCTTAATTCTAACACTGCCACGCGGATTCCCTCTTAGTTGTAATGTCCAAGGTCGCCACTAGAGACACTGTGCCCATAAACAGTAAAGCAGTTTCCATCAACTTTCGGTCATTGTAAAACTCTTTGTTGTTTGTCTATTTCAGCCCAGTGGAAATAAACTCTGCGTGGGCCAACAGCGAAACAGGATATTCTAAAATGTTGAGGCTGTGGTTCTGGTGTTCTGTCTTCCTTTCTTTCCGTTTTTTGTCCTTTTGTTCTTTTTTTTTTC
>CM065718.1:83733483-83748483 GCA_033310375.1 Conus canariensis
GCCCTGTCTGTTAAGTTATGTATTCCTTAATGTACGTAAACTGGTGAATACATAATAAACGTTAAACCGTGTCATGCTCTCACTCATCAAGCATTTTCTTTTTCTGCATCGATCCTGCAGAGAGAGAGAGAGAGAGAGAGAAGAGAGAGAGAGAGAGAGAGAGAGAGAGAGAGAGAGAGAGAGAGAGAGAAGAGAGCGTACAAAATGCCCACAGGGAAGTAGTTTTAAAAGTGTAATGAACGTAACGTCTTCCAATTTTTGCATATAAGATATCTCCGTTAATGTGACAGATGATCAATTAAGCAATTATCACTCGTTATCCCGCCAGTTACTGGCCAATCTGACTCGTGTGCTGCCTACAAATTCCATGTAAACATGGAGAAATGTTGGACGAATCAGGCTGAGAAAAAAGGAAACAATAGCATGGACCACGTTCTCTGGTCATATTAACCTTATTTTACCCGTTTTTCCCTGATTGATACTCATCCTCTATGATACAACATTTCAGCTGATGTGAAGCTTTACTTTTGTCACCTTACCTGAAGAACTGGCTTATCAGAAAAATAATGAAAAATCTATACATGTTTTAAGACTTACAATGACTCTTTTTTGATTCTGGTATATAGAATAAAACAAAGCCTCATTTAAATCAAACGGATCATTGTATTCAAACGCCTTCTTCAGTAGTGTAACGCTGATCCCGTGAGTGGCAGCTTCATAGCGTTATATCAGTCGAGCCACTAATCACATTACATAGAAAAGGCACTTCAATATCAAACACGCATATACAGGTATCGCTCTCTCTCTCTCTCTCTCTCTCTCTCTCTCTCTCTCTCTCTCTCTCTCTCTCTCTCTCTCTTCTCTGTCGTCTGTCTGTCTGTCTGTCTGTCTCTCTCTCTCTCTCTCTCTCTCTCTCTCTCTCTCTGCGTGCGCGCGCATGTTTGTGTGTGTTTGTGTGTTTGAGTGTGCATATATGTGATGTAGGAAATATATGTAATATTGGCAATAGAACAATAGAAAATATAGATACACCATTTTTATTACGCCGGTGGAAGCAATAGCTGGCACTTGAGGAATTACTTCACGACAATTTTTTAAGAGGCTAGGGAAACGACAAAATGTCAATGTTTATATTCCTTCATGATATATTACGTCATAGACAGACATCAATCTGTAAACAGTAGCTATCAATTTGTGAACAGTAACTTTCAGCAGCGTTCAAATCTAGTTGAGACTCTGACAATCTCACTGCACAGATTCTGCAACTGCTCTTTTATCCGGTCTGGAACCACTGGTACACACCAACATCAAATGAATTGGTCCTACGTGTCATTTTTGTACAAATTTTTAGTTGAAATTAGTTGGGGTTTTTTTGTTTTTGTTTTTGTGTAATCTTGCTGATAGATAAACAACAAACAAGAGACACAGATGAAAACCTAACCTCTCTAGTGGACGTAATTATCACCCATGCTGTTCCCCACGTTCCCAGGGATCAGTCAGACCGACCAGTTCTGTTTGACGTTCCCAGGGATCAGTCAGACCGACCAGTTCTGTTTGACGTTCCCAGGGATCAGTCAGACCGACCAGTTCTGTTTGACGTTCCCAGGGATCAGTCAGACCGACCAGTTCTGTTTTCATGACTTTGATCCACAGCCGTCCTCGGGACAATGTCAGAACTGATCCAGGTTGAAAAAAAAAAACTAAGTAGAATATCGTATGAAAAACGATAAGAAAATAAAATGTGCAAACAAATAAAATGAAATGAAATGAAAGATTGTTCAAAAACTAATACCAACTGATGTTGAAACAAATATAATAAAATGAAATGAAATAAGATTTTTTAAAAAGCTAATAACAACTGATATTGGAAGAAAGAAAGCATTGAAATGAATTCACCTCAAGCAATGCTAGACGGGTGGTGTAATGTAACTCACATAGCTTCCTTTCCTTTTTGTCTATGATCCCAACATCTGGAATTCTCTTCTGTTTAATATCAGATGTTGCATTTCTGTCCCATTTCTCACATCCAATGTTGAGACCGATCTTTTTCAACCAGCACTTCCACATCCAGAATCCTCCAGATGTTTTGTACTTTGTTTCCATGTTCATTCGAAAGATTCTGCTGGAGAGAGAGAGAGAGAGAGGAGAGAGAGAGAGAGAGAGAGAGAGAGAGAGAGAGAGAGAGAGAGAGAGAGAGAGAAGAGAGAGAGCATGTCTTAATAAGCGCCTAGATCCATAGGTAAGGCACCCTACAAAGGCTCAGTCACTATTCATATTATTGCCAATATCCTGTTTTCGTAAGGTAGCAGGGGGAGGGGGGCATCTGACAAGAACAGGGACAGGTCAGATGACTTTACTAAGAGACTTATTATTCGCTCAGTTTTGTGTGGTCTGACGCACCAACTCTGAGCCCATATCTCACTCTACTCTGAACATGAACTAGCCAGTGTTTGAAAAATTCCATAACCAAGAGTTGTTGAGTGTGATATGAGTTGAAGTGAGATCAATGGGACCACACAGTTATGTTTTGCCCACTTAATGGTCGCGTCTCTGGTAGCGTTTATTGAACTTCATGACCAGTGCTGCTGAAAAAAATGTATCTCTAGTGCCTGATGGTCGTTGGAATATGCTATGAAAGATAGTGTGATAGGAAGAAAGTCAAGGGAGAACTTGACAGCAGAAGGTCTTCAGAGAAGAAACCTCCCCTCGGACTAGTCTTTCGGCCCTGAACGTCTTACACTAAGGGGGCCGGACCGCATCCAGGTTATGACGCCCAGATGCCTTTCTACTGCCAACTTTTTTTGTCCTGGCGCTGCCGGAGTGTACAATACAGCCACATAATGTTGTCCTATGTAACTCCTCGACATCATCTTATTCAGACTGCATGGAGACTGTCGCCAGATGAAAGTGATCGCGCCTTCTGGAATTAGACGCTCGCTCACTTCAGCTCTGTTACAAAGCAATGATTCTCGTCCAGATGAGTTCATGCCCTGTATATATGCTTGATCAGGGCATGTACCTCTGAACACCACAGAAATGATTCGGTATCCGTGCAGTGTCTTCTCTTGTGGGTTGTCTTATGATGACCTGATATTGATTGATTCTTCCATATGGATTGCTGGTGCTGGAGCTGAACTAGGATGAACCATGGCGTAGCTGTATACGGGAGAGGCGACATGAGATGAGCGGGGGTGATGCTGCCGAGATGGCACAGAACATAAGACAGGGGAAAACTCATCAAAGTAAACCCACATTCGCCTATGGTATGCTCAGCTAGACCTTGCTTCTTTAATTTTCACTACCAAGTGAGACAAGGATTTCATCAAGAAGGGCCTGCATCCTGCTCTCTCTCTGACTCTCTCTCTCTCTCTCTCTCTCTTTTCTTTTGTCTGTCTCTGTCTGTCTGTCTCCCTCTCTCTCTCTCTCTCTCTCTCTCTCTCTCTCTCTATATATATATATATATATATGTATGTGTGTGTGTGTGTGTGTGTGTGTGTGTGTGTGTGTGTGTGTATCCAAAAATTATATGCAGATAGCCAAACATGAAGGAATACGTTGACATGCTTCCAAAAGACTTATCTCTAATTGCAGCTGAAAGGGTTGCCCTCCGTCCACTTCCCATTCCGCCAAGCCATCAGTATCTCTTGAGCCACCCCTACGACAGACATGGATGAAAAGAATTCTGTTGAGATCAAAAGTAAGGTGGGCATTGCAAGGGGAGAAAATAAATAAGTATTTTTGTTCTCTTGAAAACAGACATTATGTGAGTAAGCAGATGTTAAAACTTGTGAAGGATGACGGCCATGTTTTATCAGAAACCAATGAAATGTTAGAAGAAACTAAAACTTTTTTTCAAGAACTTTATAAAGAACATGAATCACAAGATATCAATATGGACCAGTTTAAAGAAACAATACCAAAATTAAACAAATCTGAATCTGACAACTTAGAGGGATTTATAACAAAAGAAGAAGCAACAGAAGCGTTAAGGAATATGCAGATTGATAAAAGTCCCGGCACAGATGGATTTACGGTGAACTTTTTCAATTTTTTCTGGAAACAACTAGGGGATTTTGTTACTCGTTCTTTAAACGAGAGTTTTTGTAAAGGGGAAATGTCAATAACACAAAGGGAGGGCGTAATAGTAGTAGAAAGAAACTCGTGGAGAGCGTGGCAGCAGAGAGTCCTCAGAAGAGAAGCCCCTTCAAGCAAGTGTTTCGGCCCTTATCTCCTGACACTCTAGGGGGGTTGGGCCACACCCGGTTCATGACTCCGGATGTCCCTCTGCTGCCCCTTTTTTTCCCATCTTGGGACGAGCCATGGCTGGGATTCGAACCCATGACCCTCTGGACATGCTCATTTTCCACTTAATGACTCGCGCTTTAACCACTGAGCCACAGGGACACCTGATATTTGTAGGGAAATTAAGCCTTATGAAGTTCACTTTTGTTCCTCCTTGACCAGATCCAGCTTGAACACCTCTCTGCCGCTTCTGCCATTGCTTTCAGGGCTCTGGTTTTTTCCTTCCCTGCAACTGAGAGCTGTTTCATGAGGCTGTATGCAGACGTTCCTACAAACCCCCTAGCTCCAATTTCTGCAGTGAGGACTTTGACCTGATAGCCTTCTCTCCTCAGGCTGTTTGCCAGATCAGCATACTTTTCAGTCTTGTAGATTTGAGCTGCCTCCATTCTGTTCTCATATGGCACCGTGAGCTCGATCATGATCAGCTGCTTGGTTGACTTAGAGTGGACTACTATGTCTGGTCTCATGCCACTCTTGCTGATGATCTCTGGGTGACTCTTCCATTCTGGGAGGTCTGCAGTGCACTCCCAGTCATCTGCCCCGTCCAGCAGACTCTGCCTGCATGTTTCGAGTGGCACTGTTGTTCTTGGCCATGATTTGCTGCCTCCTGCCGTGAAGAATGTTGCGGGTGCTTTTGGAGTCCTGATTTTCCCTTTTGTGGTGTTGGTACTAGCCCAGACTACTTGTACAATTTCTTTGAGCACTTGGTTGTGCCTCCATGTGTACCTTCCTTGAGCCAGGGCTACTTTACATGAGCTTAGGACATGCTCCACTGTTTGTTTTTCATGGCAGAGGGGGCATGCAGGATCGTCTGTTTTCCCCCACTTCACCAGGTTTGCATTTGAGGGCAGAAGGTCATATGCAGCTCTGAGAATGAAGCTGACCCTGAGAGGGGCCATGTGCCAAATGTCATTCCAAGTGAGACTTCTTTGGAGTGCATTCTCCCACGTTGTCCATTGCCCTTGCTGGCTCTGCTGGACTGCTTTTTGGAGTCTTTTTTGGTCTTCTTCTTTTCTCATCTCCTGAATCATCATGTCTCTTTTGGCTTTTCCTTTGGCCTTTGACCACCATTCAGTTTTGGTCACCCCCAGTCCCTGTCTGTTGGTCTGTGTGTGTCCTGTTATTTCTCTGATCTTGAGACTTTCTTTTGCAGAATCCATCGCCTCTTGAACTTTCCATTTTCTGCCTGTCTTCAGCTGGGGCTTAATTGCTTCTACCACCTTGTCTCCTGAGTCCTCCAGCATGCTTTGAAGTCTGATCTTCCCTGCTTTGTATTCCTCCAGGATGGATTTCAGGGGTAGTTTCAGCTTTGCTTGGCGACAGTACAGCGCTATGTCAGTCAGACAGGGTGGGACACCAAGCCATTTCCTTGTGAACTTGTTGATTTTGGCTTCCATTGCCTCCACTATGCTGGTGCAGATGTCGTATATCATCAGAGGCCATAGCAGCTTTGGTATCAGCATGAACTGCAGACACCAGACCTTGTATTTGCCAGGGAGCCCACACTGGTCAATGGTCTCCAAGCCTTCCTCCGCCATCTGCTTGGTTTCTTTTGCTCTTTGTGTGTCTTTCAGCGTATCATCATACCATCTTCCAAGGCTCTTGACTGGTTCTTCTGTGACTGTTGGAATGGCCTGGTTGGCAACACTGAAGACCACAGATCCGGCCACTTTTCCTTTCCTCAGTGAGAGACTCCGTGATTTCTTTGGCTTGAACTTCATTCTGGATGAGGCAACTATGTCGTCCAGCCTCTCCAGCACATGACGTGTCTCGTCTTCTCTGGATGAAATCACTGTAGTGTCATCCATGAAGGCCTTGAGAGGAGGCATCTTGTATCCATCGCCAAGGTCTGTTTGTCTCGCGTTGTTTGTTGCTGCTTTCAAGATGAGTTCCATTGCCAGCACGAACAGTATTGGGGAAATTGCACAGCCCATTGCAATACCCACTTCCAAGTTGATCCAGTCTGTTGTGTACTCCTTGGTAGAGAACCGCATTGAGAAGCCATTGAAGTACTTCTTGAGCATGTCGCGGATGTTCTTTGGCACATGGTACATCTCAAGAGCCAACTGTATCATCTCATGGGGCACAGATCCATATGCGTTTGCCAGATCAAGCCACACTACGTCCAGGTCTCTCTTTTCTGTCTTTGCTTTTTGGATTGCGTCCCAGATCATTGTGGCGTGTTCTACACAGCCCGCCACGCCTGGGATGCCACCTTTCTGGACTGACACATCCAAGTACTTGTTTTCCATCAGGTACTTGGTCAGCCTTGCTGCCATGACAGAGAAGAAGATTTTCCCTTCGACGTTCAGTAGTGATATTGGCCTGAACTGGCTAATGTCACTTGAGTTTTGCTCTTTGGGGATGTACACACCATCTGCCGTCATCCACTGGCCGCTGATCTTCTGGTTTCTCCAAGCCGATCGCAGCAGCCTGTGGAGCCACTCCAGCACCTTGGGACATTTCTTGTAAAGCTGGTAAGGTATTCCGTTTGGCCCTGGTGATGATTTGGCTCTGGCTTTGTCGACCACCTTCTTGATTTCCGCCAACGTTGGAGGCTTGCCATTGAACTGTTCCTCAGGGTTGGTTGGCCACACCAGACCTTGAATGTCGAGTGGTGCTTTGCTCTGTGGGTCAGAGTATGTTTTCCTCAGATGCTGCTCAAGAACTCCTTTGTCCACACTTAGGGTCCCAGATTTTGGCTGCTCAAACAGTGTTCTGGCAAACTGGAAGGGGTCTCTGAAGAAGCGCTCTTGTGTCTTCTTCTTTTTGCTCTTCCTCTTCCTCGCAGATTCCGCTTTGCTGAGGGCACTGTGTTTTTCTTTCAGGTCTTTCCACAGTTTTTCCAAGCCTTGTTTTTCAGCTGGCAGTGCGGTCTTCATTTGCATCTTGAGGTTTTTCTTTTGGACCCTGATCTTGTCCATCTTTTCTTGGCGTCTGGATTTCTTTGGAGGTGTTTTCTCTTTGGGTAGTTTTGCTCCATAGGCGTCTCTACATGTGGCATACACAATGTCCCCATATGTGGCTAGTTTGTGTTCCAGGGTGCTTTTCCCTATCAGTGCATCGAGTCTTTGGACGATTTTTGCATCCAGTTTCTCCCAATCTTCAGTTTCGTTTGCTCGTGGCAGGTTGAGTTTCAGGCGCCTGGCATCGAGGGCCTGTGCAAATTCCTCATCCGAACCAACAGCGTGGATGTCCTTGGCACTGTGGTTTAAATCCTGGCCTTGGTCTTCCGACGTCTTATCTGCTGATGCAGTGCGCTGCTGCTCATTCAGATGAGTCTTCACACATCCCATCTTTGTTCTGTGGATCTTCATGCCACGGGTGGTAGCGAAACGCTTTCCACAGACACATGGATATTCCATTTGGTCCATGTTCATAGTCCGTTTGGGATTTGCAGTCATGATTGGTTGAGCACCGATGGATTCATCATTCTCTCCCCCTTTCGGTGAATCCTGGGAGCATCTTTTCCTTTTATTTTTAGTAGCCACATGTTTAAGGCAAAGTGGGGAGCCAGCCCACAGAGCCCTTGGTTCTGGTCTTTCCCAGTGTCCTCCGGTCTTTCCCGGACGTCCTCCGGCCTATTCCCAAGGGAGACAAATCTAGGGAATTCATCAATAATTGGAGGCCAATTTCATTGTTAAATGTAACCTACAAAATAGGATCAACGTGCAACATGTATAGCTAACAGAATCAAAAGTCTTGCCAAAACTAATACACGAAGATCAGACGGGATTCATATCTGGGAGGTATATTGGGGATAACTTGAGAACAATGTATGATATGATATACTATTTGGATCACAAAAATATACCAGGACTACTAGTTTCCATAGATTTTGAAAAGGCTTTTGATTCAGTTAACTAGAATTACTTGGTAAAAGCCATCAAAAGCTTTGGTTTTGGTGAGGATATTTGTAAATGGATTTGTACTTTTTATAAAAACATTAAAACACACGTAACTGTTAACGGCAAAATGTCTGAAACTTTTCCAGTCAAAAGAGGGTGTCGTCAAGGGGATCATCTATCACCATATTTATTTGTATTATGTGTAGAGTTATTAGCATGCAAAATCAGAAATGATGAGGAAATTAAGGGAATAAAAATATCAGAAACAGAGCTCAAGATAAACCAGTTTGCAGACGATACGTTTTTCACTCTACAAGGAGATAAAAAAATCTTATGAAAAGCTTTTCGAGTCATTATCAGAATTTGAAAATATTTCGGGGTTAAAATTAAATTTCGAAAAAACTTGCAATGTATGGTTAGGACAAAAGAAGGACTCGAAAATAGTGTACCTAGTTGGAAAACACATGATGTGGAATCCAAGAAAATTCAAAATTCTTGGAATATGGTTTACAAATGACCTTTCAAAATTAATAGAGCTTAATATATTAGACAAGTTTTTGGAAGTGAAAAGGTTGTTCAAAACTTGGTCCAAACGGATGTGCACACCATTAGGTAAGGTTGCAATCCTGAAATCTCTTATTTTGTCAAAGCTTGTATACTTGTGGTTGTTGCTTCCAAACCCTCCTGATGACGTTATAAAACAATTACAAAGCATGTGTTTTGAGTTTGTCTGGTGTGACGGACCGTTTCCCGTCCGGTCACAAATTTTCATGCAACCGTGCTTACCGGAAGGTAGTTGTCCGGAAGCCGGTTGGAAAGTTTAGCTGACTGCTACTCACCTGCGCACTGTTAAAAGCCGGGTGAGTTGAACCAGTTAGGCAGTCTCTGCAGTGATTCCGGCAACCCAACAACACAGAAGGCCGAAGAGGGACTCCAGCTATTTTTGGTGGCAGTCAGGTATTTATCACCACAATGTTTATTTATTAGCAAACCGAAACCGTGTTCCCGTTTAGGAGCGACTGAAACTTCCTCAGCGCACTTGTGAGGGTTTTGTTAAAAAAAAAAGTATTTGTTGTGTTCTGTTATCCTATGGCTTGATAGGGTAACAAAACGAAATGCTGTCGGAAAACATAGATGAAGTGAGTGTTAAAGGAAGTGGTCTTCAGAAAAAAAAATTTTGTTTATTCTGGGACTTAACTAGTTATGAACTTCATAACGAAAAAAGGTGTTTATTCTAATATGGTTTGCAAGAAGAAGGAGAGTTTTGATGCTATGGATAATAAGCTCCCAGAGTGAGCGACAGAGACTTCATAGATAATGATTTTCATTTTGATGTGGATGAGTATTTAACTCACTCTTGATATAAACATTGAGTAGTTGTGTGTTGGTAAACAAGAGTGTTGTGGAAATCTTTCCCTTGCATATATTGAAGTAGATGAATCTTTTTGAAAAGAAACCTTTTAAAAATCTGGTGATCATATGAAATGAAATGAACATTCTTGTCGTGTTACAAGAAAGGAAATGAACATTGTGTCGTGACGTTCATAGTTTGATGAAAAGTAATCATTAATTGTGTGTAATGAAAGTAATCATTAATTGTGTGTAATGAAAGTAATCATTAATTGTGTGTAATGAAAGTAATCATTAATTGTGTGTAATGAAAGTAATCATTAATTGTGTGTAATGAAAGTAATCATTAATTGTGTGTAATGAAAGTAATCATTAATTGTGTGTAATGAAAGTAATCATTAATTGTGCGTAATGAAAGTAATCATTAATTGTGTGTAATGAAAGTAATCATTAATTGTGTGTAATGAAAGTAATCATTAATTGTGTGTAATGAAAGTAATCATTAATTGTGTGTAATGAAAGTAATCATTAATTGTGTGTAATGAATTGTATTCATGGTTTATTGAAGAGGGTCTAGGTAGAAATCCTTTTCCCCAATTTGGAAAACTAAATTCTGAAAGGTTTATATGGAAATCCTTTCCTGTGTAGTGTTATGATTCCGGAAAGGGAATGTTGTAGTGTTATGATTCCGGAAAGGGAATGTTGTAGTGTTATGATTCCGGAAAGGGAATGTTGTAGTGTTATGATTCCGGAAAAGGGAATGTTGTAATGTTGAAGAAAGAATATGCTGATGTTTGTCCCAAGTTGTAGTGGAATATGATGTGGCTAATGAATATGAATGTAGTCGTGATTGTAATGAATAGTAGCCATGATAATCAAGGTAGTTAATCAGTTTCCCCCATGTAGAAGCATTCCCTGGACTGAGGGGGACTGGCTGCCATTTTACGAGGGTCGGGGCCCCCTTGCTCTCCGCTTTGTGTCGGCGTGGAGAGGTCGGCCTGAGTGCCGATAACCACCCTACCTGCCACTGCACCCGGGACCGACTACCAGCTGAGCCAGTTGGGCTGGAGACGCCGCTGCTGCCAAGCCAGAGCGCCGCTCCCGAGTTTGAACCAGCGACCTGTTGACCAGGCCGTCGTTGTGTTTGTGTGTGAGCCACAGCTCCTGTGTGAGACTGTCACCTCGTCGCCGGCAGAGACGCCGCGAGTGTGTTAGAGATTTTTGAGCCACAGCTCTGAAGTTCTTTAAGTCCTGTGTCGGACTTGACTTGACACTGTAGTCGTCATCTTCGTCATCTTCGTCGTCTTCGTCCTCTCCATCGTCTCGCCATCTTCATCGTTTTCGTCGTCGTCGTCGTCGTCGTTGGACCCAGCAGCGCTAGTTGATAGCCGTTATATATACATATTTTGTGTGTACGCCTAATGGTTGGCGTGCCGACCTGTTAATGATTTTGCATTTATTATATGTGTTCGTCTGATGGCTCGGGCAGCATAAAGCAAAAAGAAGTGTTGTTCTGTTGCCTGGCTGTCAATGTTCGGGTGAGTGTGTGTGTGTATGTGCGTTGGAAAAGTCGTGCATGCATCCGTAATTTCTGAGTGAGAGTCAGTCAGACACCTGCAGACACACCCATACCATCTGTAACACTGGGATGGGAAGCCTGACAAAATTAAACGAAAATATGCAGTACATGATATTGAAAATGGGGGCATAGGAATACCAAATATCTATGCTTTTATGCAAGCACTGAAATTGTCCTGGATAAGAAAATTAGTAAATAATGATTCAAAGTGGAAGACCATTTTAGTAACTCAATGTCCAGAAGTTAACGATATAAAATATTTTGGATCAAAGAGATTCTTGTACAGTAAATGCAACAAGTTTTGGAAAGACGTATTTAAGTCATGTGACAGTCTGAGCATTCATATAGATTTAGATAACAACGAAGAAATTATTTCAGAACCTGTCTTTTATAATGATAAATTCAAAATTAACCATTCCCATTTTTTCTACAAACTATGGGCAGAGAAAGGTATATTCTACGTAGGGGATATGATTGACAAAAACGGCAACTTTTTAAGTTATGAAGCTTTTACAACAAAGGTGGGAAGTTATTTAAATCCTCTACACTATTTTGGATGTGTCCGTGCAGTAAAAGAATATGCAAGGAAAAGAAACATAAAATTTGAAAATAATTACAAGAATGAAAATTGTAAGTTATTGAAAATTATAACAAGTGTCAATAAAGGAGCTAAGATTTACTATAATATACTTCTCGATAAATTATGTGTACTTGATAATAAGTCTTTTGTGAACTGGGAACTCAAGCTACATACCGCAGTAGATTGGGAAATCCTATTGAAAATTGCGAGAAAAATAAAAGAAATAAAATTCAGGTGGTTCCAATTGAAAATTTGTTATAGAATTCTTGTATCCAATATCATACTAAACAGAATAGGTTGGAGGGATAGCGATATATGCAGTTTTTGTCAAATTGAGAGAGATAGTATACATCACTATTTGTGGTACTGCACTACTTCACAAGAATTCTGGAAAGAATTAGAAAACTACATGAAAACAACGTGTGAAAATAGTATCAGATTGCCAATTAATGTTGAGCTGGTTTTGTTTGGAACCGATGAAAACACAAAAACAGACCAATCATTTGATCTCATGTTATTGTGGGCGAAACATTTTGTTTACACTTGCAGAATTAATGGTGTTAAACCCAGATTGTCAGGTTTTAAAATTGAACTTAAGCTTCGATACAATATAGAAAAGCATGCACATATGACAGAAATGCGTTATCATGTCTTTTTGAAAAATTGGCTACCCTACCTTGCTCTATGCGAAACACTATAACAATCTTTCATTGTTGACATGACACCCTGTAAAATGTTAAGCACATACACACAACACACACACACCACACACACACACACACACACACACACAAAAACAACTGATGCTCCTGTAATGGATCGACACACAAGCCATGAAATTTGAGCGAACAAGACTTTGTGGACATGAATTTGTTTTTGTTTTGTTTTGCTTCTGGTTTTTTTTTCTCCTATCCCACCATGCCCCAGGCACCAAGCACCCACCCTTTCAGAGGTGTGGTGTGGGGGCTATTGGTTCCCTCCCTTGTTCGGTTTTTTTCTTTTCTTTTCATAGCCTTTGTTTATATATTGCAATTGGTATATACCCTTGCAGCTTTTTAATATTTCATTTAATAATAATTGATATAGAGTAATAAGTTTATATTGTAACATGCGAATTATGACACTTTTGTATGATCTTGACAGCTCTAGTTAAACATTGTATGTAAATGTATTGAATAATGTGTGTATTGTTGATGTAACACGTGTATTGAATGGAAATATAACCTTCATTGCAAGGGACAAAAAAAAAGAGAGAGAGACATGGACGAAAAGGACATCAGAAATTTTTTTTAGTAAGAGTACCAATAAAAAGGATGGTTTGTTGTCTTTTTATCAATGATACTTAAATCAAGAAGGACGTCAGAAGGAGAGCGAAATCAATGTTCCAGCTGAGCTTAATTCCTTTTTTTTAACCATGCAGGCGACCAGCATCGTCTAATGTTGTATCATCTTGAGACTGAAATGACTCCAGCGTTATCAAAACAAGACAAAATTGAAATAAACGTATAAAACAGAAAGCGAAGCAATGTCTTTTCATTTTATATACACAAAGACATACGAATTTTAAAAAATCTTCTTTCAGATGTCACAAATGACAGGTTTGACAAAAATGAAACACACAAAACCAAAACAAAACAAACAAACAAACAACGTTCCAAACGGTGCCCCAGAGAACTGTCAGCATGTCTTGTGCCATTATGGACATTTTCAATCACTCTTCCGGAATTACCGCGTTGACAGCCATCAGGGGATTTTTTTTTCTCATTTCTTGTTTGGTCTGATATTTCTGGCGTCCGAAAAAAAATATCAGAAAAGCATTCGTCTGTGTTGTGTTTTGAATGAACGATATTCTGGGCTCTGTTTTTGTGTTTCAGTTTGCATTTTACAGTGTTTTATACTGAATTTCATGTTAAACATAATAAGGTAGTTCATGAATGGTAAACATTTTCAACGTCAGTCAATTGAACAATAATAGACAGGATGCCAGAATGACCTGCTCTCTTTCTCTCTCTCTCTCTCTCTCTCTCTCTCTCAAACACACACACACACACACACACACACACACACACACACACACACACACACACACACACACTTTTCACTGTTGTAATGCTCGAGTAAAAGGCAGAGCACATGAACAAAAATATTAAATGTGAAAAACGTAATTAACTTCAAACAGGTGAGAAACACTGCCTCCCTCCAGACCAGATCACAGACTGTCATTAATGGCACCCTCCAGAAGTCGTTGGCAGAATGACAGGAAACAGACTATTTGAACGACTTAAAGGAATTCTGATTTTCTTTGTTTTGTTTTGTTTTCTTTTCTGTGGTTGAAACATCCTTTAATTTTCTTTACCATTATGGTTTTTTTCCCCGTTTCTTTTTTTTTTTTTTCTTTTTTTTTTTTTAGCTGTCCCAACCTCTACGCCACCTCAGAGGCAGTGCACCCACGCCGCTCATTCCGACACCCCGTCCACAGCCACAGCCCGGTCGGCCCCGCCGCAGCCCCGGCACCGGCAATCCTCAGGGAGCAGTCAATGTCAAGTCGTCAAGAGGCAACCCACCGGAGGAGACACTGCACTGCTGCCGAGTCACTTCGGTGGTGTTCAGTGGCGCCTGTTCTGATCTAACATACGCAGGACACCACCTACTAAGCCCCCTACTGACGACAATAATTGCTTAGTCGCGGAGCCGGCGTGAGCGAGCTCTCCCTCCGGAGGGCGCCACCACGTCCGTCCAACGACAGCCCCCATGGACTCGCCGATACCGGTGACCCCGACGGAATCAAAGCAAGGCCACAGACGTAGAGAGGACATCGAAATTGAGGTCACCATGAGAGCAGGGCATGAAGGGCCACAGAATTTGAGACATTTTTTCTGATCGATGAGAATGATGATGATTAAGATGATGCTACGGATTTCCATTTCGGTCTGAGACTACATGACAGGGCTGTACTCTACGCTTCCTTTCATAATATATCCCGGCGTCAACCAGGCCCGAGAGATACAGGCACCTGCAGTGTTGGTCATGAAATTTGAGCAACACTCCCAGAAACGCATCCATTAAGTGGATGAAACTCGACTGTGTGGTCCCAGTCTTCCCAACTGAGTCCGCAGCAAACTCAACTCTGGGTAGGAGCCGGTCGGGGCAGAAAAACCCACATGACTCTGATGGGATTCGAACCCACGACCTCCGAGCCGGGAGTCCGCGACGCTAACCACTTCGCCACGGCAGCTGGTTTTTTTCCCGTTTCTATCAACTTACCAATTCTTTAGATTATTGTGGTGAGGATTTTTGCCTGGAATAAACCAGCATTGTTTTTGCGTGAGTGAATCATACGG
>CM065718.1:83755983-83760983 GCA_033310375.1 Conus canariensis
GTGGTCAATGCCACAAGTTGCAAGCTGGGACATGTGGCCATGGTGTGTGGCATGTGGCCCTGGTGTGTGGTCAATGCCACAGATTGCAAGCTGGGACATGTGGCCATGGTGTGTGGTCAATGCCACAGATTGCAAGCTGGGACGCGGCAGTCACGAAACGCACATAAGGGCTACATGTTTGCAATATTGCCGAACTGGACGAATCTTACACACAAATGTCAAATGAGCAGTGAGCGAGACTGTCGACAAATGGTCGAATTTCATCTACTTAATGGATGTATCTTTTATAATAAAAAAAAAAAAAAAAAAAAAATTGCTAAAATATTTTTACCAAAGCTGCATTTACCCAAAGTGGAAGATGGGTATACCTTTTAAAATTAGAAATATGAAGAATGAGGGGGGGGGGGGGGGGGGGGGGGGCAAGAGTACAGTCATGTCAGGTTGTCTCAATCCAGAATGGAACCTTCATCATGGTCATCCTCAGTGATAAGATAAAAAAAAAGAATTCAGACTGCATTTTCATGCTCTGCTCTCGTAGTGACCTCAGCTGCGCTCTCTCTCTCTCTCTCACTCACTCATTCTCTCTCTCTCTCTCTCTCTCTCTCTCTCTCTCTCTCCTCTCTCTCTCTCTCTCTCTCTCTCTCTCTCTTCTCTCAGCTAATAGCAGGAAGTGTCAAACACTTCAGTATTGTCAAGTTCAAGACAGAGCAAACACCTACACTACACACACACACACACACACACGCGCGCGCCGCGCGCGCGCATTGCAAGCTGGGACATGTGGCCATAGTATGTGGTCACACACACACACACACACACACGCACACACACCACACCACACACACCACACACACACACACACACACACACACACACACACACACCACACCACAACCACACACACACACACACACACACACACACACACACACACACGCACGCATGCACGCATGCACGCATGCACGCACGCACGCACGCACGTATGCACGCACGCACACATACACGTACGCACGCACACAGGCACGCACGCACACACACATGCACACACACACACACACACACACACACACACACACACACACACACACACACAACAATATTTTCCTGTTCTCGTGGTCGTCAAGGGGGTGAAACATGAAACAAACAACATGCTTCTCAGGTTCTAACTTGTGAGGAGAACAGCTTCCCTTGGAATCTGCGCATGCGCTGACAGGCAACCTCAACAGGCGGAAGTGACTGGGAAATGGGCGACAGAGAACGAAGCGTTTGAACGCGCATGGAACGGCATTTTCCGCTGAATAAAAATTCCATTTACCCTGTCGTTACAGACATAGACGCCTGCTCATAATTTCTGTCTAATGATCGAGTCGATGAGATTTCCTTGGAGGAAACTAGCACTGTTTGTGAGTGGGTGAAAACAAAACAAAGCAAAACAACGCATAAGACGATGCCTTCGCGGATACGTTTTAGACGAGATGTAAGGGTTTAGTGTAATGTGGAACAAACATGTTTAGCTGGAGTTACGCGTCGATAAAAACGAGAGAGAGAGAGAGGGGAAGGGGGGATGGAGAGAGAGAGAGAGAGAGAGAGAGAGGAGAGAAGAGAGAGTATATTTCTTTGTTTACAACGACGATGTAAATTGTTTGTTGCTGTGGTTGTTGTTGTGTTGTTGTTGTTGTTGCTGCTGCTACGGCTGCTGCTGTTGTTGTTGTGTTGTTGTTGTGTTAGTAATAGAAGTTTATGAGGTGAATCATTGTTGATAGCTTGGTGACCAAAAGATGGGTTTTCTTTATTGGGGTGGAGGGTAAAGGGATGGAAATAAAACAAAACTGCCATGTTTCCTTCGGTTCAAGGACACACTCAAAACATACATGCACAGTTATCCCTGCAAGAGAAGATAATATTTTGTCGCTAAAAAAAAAAAAAAAGGATATCGATTTTTCCAGTAGTTTTTTTTTTTTCTCCTGCGAGGATGAATGTAGATAATAATTATGATCACGACTGAAACTCTCACAGACTATCCTTTAGAGCTGCACTGTTATATTTCATGGATTTTCATTTTGTTATTAAAGTTCTAACTCAGACTGAACTCTGTTACCCTTTTACTACGTTTTTTGGCGGTTTGAACAGGCAGAGAAAGACTTCAAGGGGAAGCAGACAGGTGGGGGAAAGTTTCTATCATTGACTCTGTAGATGATCATTTCCGAATTCATAACAAGCCATCTTACCCCGTGACACGCCTGTCTCGGAAGCCACACTCAGTCACATCCGCCAATGCCAGAAGAGATGGCAATAGTCTGAAGATGGTGCAGGAAAGCACTACTGCCGACGTGTACAGTCCTTTGCCATAACTAGAGGGTAGGAGGAATGAGAGAGACAGGGGGTTCTGCAAGAAAATCCTAGAGAAACGTGGTTGAGAGGTTCGAAAGAAGTGGGGAAGATTAAGACGGGAGGAAAGGGAAGGGGGGGGGGGGGGGGGGGCTTCATGTTTTTTCATGTTCGTTTTTTTTTAGGATGGTAAAGACAGGGGAGAGAGAGCAGGGAATAACATAGGTATAACAAGTAGCCAACAAGAAGAAGGATTAAGGAGTGAGAGGGTTAACAGGAGAGAGCAACCAGAGAAGCGGAGAATGACAGGTGGAGGAATAAAAGGCAGACGAACAAGAGGGAAGAATGACAGGATGGAGCATGTACATGTGGCAACAGTGACTGTAAGGAACTGTAAGAGGAGGAGGGAATAACGGAAGGAAGAGAACTGTGGGAATGAGCGGGGTGAGAAAGGGAGAGATAAAAAGGGAGGAAGAAAACTGGAAGGACGAACAGGAAGGAAGAAGGACAAGGGGGAGGTGGGAGCAAGAAATGAGGAGGAATAGAAGGGAGTGGGACTGGAGGGAAGCGAAACACGGGGGAGGGCAAACGGGATGGAAGATCAATGGAAGGGAGGAAGAAAAAAATGGAAAAAGAAATAGATAGAAGGAGAAACAGACAGGAAGAGAAATAGAAAGGTTTGAGAATTAGAAAGAGAATGAATAAAAGAATAGAAAGAAGGAGAAACAAACAGGAAGGGAAATATCTAACGGTTTGAGAATTAGAAAGAGAAGGAATAAAAGAATAGAAAGAGGAGAAACAAACAGGAAGGGAAATATCTAACGGTTTGAGAATTAGAAAGAGAAGGAATGAAAGGAGGAGGTGTTAGGAGGTCACAGAATGAACAGAGGAAGCAGACCAGGGGAGTGAAGTGAGAGAAGAGTCACAGCAAGGAGCTAGGTCAGAGCGTGTTGCACGGTTTTCGCCGCCCCCCCCCCCCCCCCTCCCCCGATTTGCCCACGATAAGAAACTGAAACTGTGAAAGGAAGAGCTGCCACATCCATCCTAGTGTGCGCACAGAGACAGCAGAGACGAGAAAGACGAGGAGGACACTCGAAGCCCTTATGAGTGATGACAAGTTGCCCCACTCTGTCACAGAATCGACATCCAGGACAACACACTGCGGGAACAGTGAACAGTCCGTTGCAGTATGACCACAGCTACAGTTCCAGGTTTTAGAGGCTCTAGACGACCTGCCAGTACAGGGCATAAGAATACAAAATGAACTTCATCTTCCCTGCCAGATCTACACAATGGACACACAAAGATCAGCTTCTTTATGGACATTATATCTCTGACGTTGCACAGTAACATCCGAAGCACCAAACCTGAATTTTGTCAGCTCAGACCTGATAGATGTATTCATGTTCACGGATTACTCTTCAGCAATATCAACAAAGAAAACCGTTCGCTGTTTTGAATATGAAGTCCGGCAATTTGCAGTCTATGTAAGAGAGAGAGAGAGAGAGAGAGAGAGAGAGAGAGAGAGAGAGAGAGAGAGAGAGAGAGAGACAGACAGACAGACAGACAGACAGACAGACAGACAGACAGATCGGAAGGACAATGTGTGTGTGGGGGGGGGGGGGGGGGGTAAGAGAGAGACAGACAGACAGACAGACAGACAGACAGACAAACAGACAGACAGATAGAGAGATCGGAAGGACAATGTGTGTGTGGGAGGAGAGAGAGAGAGAGAGAGAGAGAGAGAGAGAGAGAGAGAGAGAGAGAGAGAGAGAGGAGAGAGATGCATTCGCTTATATTAGGCTCATTCAGACAGGTGAACTGAGACCAAACAAGTGACTTGGAAGTACAAATTAAAGCTTACAAGATGACAAAAGAGGAAACCTCAGCCACGAGAGCTGAAAACGGAATACCACGCTGGTATTATGCAAGGAAAGACACTGCAATTCAAGCTATCAAGTCTAGCTGACCTGTGGAAGAGCTTAAGAACCTCGTTTAAATGGGTTTTTACTGGGATTGGGGGGGGGGGGGGGGGGAGAGAGAGAGACATACTGAGCAGGCAGGATGCCAGCAAGACTAATCAAGACCATCTTGAGCGTGGACGATTTATCCCAATGACGTTTTGGAGCATTCGTCGTTGTTGGCTTCTAACGAACAGCAAAAAAGCCAAGTGAAGAGAAGAAAAATAAAGCCTAAGAACACGTTTTTAAAAAACCTTGCGTGTTAAATAACTTCTTTTGAGACGGTTTAATGGCAATGGGAAAAGGATCACATGACTATTCTTTGAAAGAAAGCAACAGTGTTGTTACAAAAAGGTGTTGCTTACATCTGCTTGTGTGTGTGTGTGTGTGTGTGTGTGTGTGTGTGTGTGTGTGTGTGTGTGTGTGTGTGTGTGTGTGTGTGGTGCGTGTGTGTGCGTGCGTGGTGTGTGTGTGTGTGTGTGTGTGTGTGTGTGTGTGTGTGTGTGTGTGTGTGTGTTGTGTGTTTTATGTATGTATGCATGCATGTATGTACGTATGTATGTATGTATGTACGTACGTACGTACGTTCGTATGTATGAATGTACGTACGTATGTATGTATGTATGCATGTATGAATGTGTGTATGTATGTATGCATGTATGTATGCATGTATGCATGATGTATGTGTGTATGTATATATGTATGCATGTT
>CM065718.1:83770983-83790983 GCA_033310375.1 Conus canariensis
CTTCCTGGAATTTCTGCCATTTTACTTCACCGTGTGTCCCCAGAAGACTTTGGTTATTGAACCGTCAGTGTGCATAATGATACCTTCTTTCTTGCTGAGTGTTTCTACCTTCATTTGAATGTTTGCCTCAGTTTTGCCCTCCGGGCATTCTCGACGTCTCTTCCGAGCTCTGATGCGAAGGCAGTTTAGTAGAGGTGCTGGATGTGGTCAGGATACTTTCTTCCATTCCCTAATTTCTGTTTCGATAGCTGGAACACAAGCTGTGCGTTGTCTTCCGTCTGTCCCATCCATGATTTTCTTTTGTCCTTTGTTTCGTTGAGTGCCACGTGTAGCGGGTTTAGGGGATATTCCAGTGCTCTAAGATGATGTCTTCACCAGGTCTGGCTTGCGTCTGACCTGCTCTGAAGGAAGGTCGAGAAGAGAGCGCGTTTCAATTGGTGGTTCCTAAGACCAGTTTCACTGCTTAATTTTGATAGAAGCGGTGGTAGTAATAATGTTGTTGTTGTTGTAGTGGTAGTAGTAATAATGTTGTTGTTGTTGTAGTGGTAGTAGTAGTAGTACACTGTAGTAGTAGTAGTACACTCATGGGTCAAAAGTCTGTCCCCTCTCCGCATTTCCGGCGCTGACTACCTACAGGCACCTGTTGCTGAAAACTTATTATTCTTACCTTTAGGCTGGACTCAACTTGCTAGTACTTGGTAATCTGGCCCTTCCGACTCAAAACATGCTGACAGCGTCTCGGTAGAGAGTCGTAGAGGGAGTGGAGGCATGCAACAGTCAGTTGATTCCAGCAAGTGGTGAGTGCAGACCTGCGACAGTACTGATGCGGCGAATGTTTTTTCCTCACTTGAGTCTTGAGGACTTGCCGCACGTTCTCGATCGGATTTAGATCAGGACTTTGAGGGGGCCAGAAAAACACGAGAACTCTGTGCTGTCGCTTTCAGGTCTCGGTGTGAGCCGAGCGGTGAACAGAGGCGTTGTCTTCTTGCAGGTACCAACGTTTGTTTGGGTAGTGGTCGGCAACAAACGGCAGAAAGTTGTTTTCCAACACATCGGTGTACTTCTGACTGTTCATACTGCCTTCCACGAACACCAGTGGTCCAACTCGGTCATACGAAATGCATCCCCACACCATCAATTTCAATGTAGTCTTCGGGCCAAGATGGACGCTGCACAGAGAAAGCACTGACCACTTCTCTTCGACTTTCCTCCACAGTTTTACACGTCCATTGGCTTTGATCACAATTGCCATTTCATCACTGAAAATAACATTTTTCCACTGATCGTTCACGGTCCAGTGAAGTTTATTCCTACAGTACTGCAGCCGCTTCTTTCTGTTCACTTCCTTGATGACTAGTTTCTTCAATGGGGGATGCTTTGAATAGCCAAGTCCATGCAGATTTCGCTTGATCGTCTTTTGGCTGACGTCAATGGAGGTTGATGCACAAAATTCGGCTGAAATTTCAGAAACTGTGGCAGATGTGTCCCTTTTTACGATCTTTGACAGTGCAGACACGCACCTGGTAGTGAACACTCTGGGCCTGCTACCCCTAGGTTTGTTTTCTACTGTTTTTCTGTCACAATAGCGCTTGTAAACTTTCCCGAGGGTTGACCTGTTCAAGTTCAACACATTAGCCACCTCAAACACCCGAAGCCCCTGGTCTATCAACGACACAACGTATTTGTTCATCTTCTCTGTGAGCTGTTTGTTTGCCGATGCAATGCCAGATCTAACAGCAGACCGCAAGCACCAAATGACAGTTCAACGATTTTCTTTACTTCACACAAAAGAGTACACTTGTTAAAATGACGTCAGTGGCTTTCGGTACACAAACACGTAACCAATGCCTAAATATTGGCTAGACAATCTAGTGGAAACAACCACTTCAAATCTGTCCGCCATTAGAGGGGACAGACTTTTGTCCCTTTACCTGTAGTAGTAGTAGTAGGTGTTATTGTTGTTGTAGAAGTAGTAGTAGCAGCAACAGCGGTAGAAGTAGTAGTAGTAGTAATGCTAGTACTAGTACTGGTACTAGCACTGGTAGTGAAACAGCAGCAGTATCATCATCATCATCATCATCATCAAAATTATCACCATCATCATAATAATCATCGTCGTCGTCGTCGTCATCGTCGTCGTCGTCGTCGTCATCATCATCATCATCATCATCATCTTCATCATCATCATCACCATCATCATCATCATCAACATATATGCATATATACCCTCTCTGTGTGTGCTCTTAGACTATTGGGAGTTCGAAAAATGCTTCGAATCAGTTGCATCTTCACCAGAACTTCTTTTCTTCTTCTTCTTCTTTTCTTCTTCTTCTTCTCCCCCCCCCCCCCCTTTCTCTCTCTCTCTCTCTCTCTCTCTCTCTCTCTCTCTCTCTCTCTCTCTCTCTCTCTCTCTCTCTCGCTGCCCACCCTTCGCCTTGATGACATGAAAACCATTGTCCTTGCCCATTGTTTCTCTCCCCTGCCTCTTCAAGCTGCTAAGAGACCTAAGAAGGTGAAGTGCTTTGGTGCCAGTGTTAGTATCGGATAACGAAAGTCTATGCTTGTAGTTTCAGCATCTGAGTTCTCCTTACCTCCGTCCTTGGCCTTGCCTCACTAGTGTCTTTTGGTAAGTGTGCTAATGCACCCTCTTCGCACCTGTTTGGTGTTGTTGGAAGATGTGCTTATTGTCATGTCCTCTCTCCATGCTTGTGTTGTTTCTTCTATCCAAAGAGCTCAGTCCATCATCTTTGTTCTCAATTACAGCATGTGTGGTAAGACAACCTTCATAAATTTATATTTTAAAAAAAAAAGCATACCCATCACAATGCCAGTTTTTGAGTGCCAGTGTTCTTGGTTTCAAACAGTAAAATTAGACTTTTAAAAAGCCATCCGGCGTATCTTTGTGCCAGCGACTTTTTTCTTTTTTTTCTTTTCATTTTTTTAAATGAAATCTGTTGTACTTTTTGTCAGTCCTTGGAAGATTTTCGGCATGACTACTACTTCAAAAAGAAGAGGAAGAAGAAGAAGAAGAAGAAGAAGAAGAAGAAGAAGAAGAAGAAGAAGAAGAAGAAGAAGAAGAATGTTTTGAAAAGTACATCTTATTATTTACCTTTCCTGAGTATCAGTACACTTATAGGAGGTCAGCACAACTAATTGGAGTTCTCTACATTTTTTCAGTGGCTTTTCATGCATTCTGTTTTCAGACAATGTACAAACAAATCCGAAACTGAAGAAAACTCCTAGGGTGATGCCTGTGCCTATGTTTGCCGCCAAACTAAAACACAGGGTTCTATAATATCTATCCCTGATCTCAAAATCCACTTCTTATCACTTGCTGTTATCGAGGTATTTAGGTGTCGGTATCGAGAAGAATGTTCATTCTAAGCAAATCAAAAGTGTGTGAAACGTATGTCTCGTTCTGTCTACAATGGTTTTTACAAGCTTTCACATCTGTTCTTTAGAGATGTCACATCGTAGTCGACCTAATTTGTCAATGATCCTTTGATTAAAGTCAGTCAACCAATTAATGATTAAATTAATGATATAAGCCACAACCAACATGCTGCTGCCGCACACACACACGCGGAGAGAGAGAGAGAGAGAGAGAGAGAGAGAGAGAGAGAGAGAGAGAGAGAGAGAGAGAGAGAGAGAGACTCCAGACTCCAGACTCCAGACTCAAAACTCAAGATGTTTTATTCATCTCAGGCCTCAGTCGATCATGAAGGGGGATGTGAACATTTAACCGGATGAGGATGTAATTATTGCAGATTCAAATTAAAGAAAACTAACGATAGTATAAAGTGTATTCACGAGAGAGAGAGAGAGAGAGAGAGAGAGAGAGAGAGAGAGAGAGAGAGAGAGAGAGAGAGAGAGAGAGAGAGAAAGCAGAAACAGAAACGGAAACAGACATACAGACAGGCAGGCAGATAAAGAGAGACAGACAGACAGACACACAACACACACACACACACACACACACACACACACACAAGAGAGAGAGAGAGAGAGAGAGAGAGAGAGAGAGAGAGAGAGAGAGAGAGAGAGAGAGAGAGAGAGAGAGAGAGACAGAGAGAGAGAGAGAGAGAGAGAGAGAGAGAGAGAGAGGGAGAGAGAGAGAGAGACGCTCTGTTCTCCGTCACTGGCAATTAACTCGTCGATCGAACTCAAAAGTCACGGGCTTCGCAACATGAATTATTCATGGGCACCTAATCTCTCTCCCAGGAACAGACCATTTCATCTGCTGTTGGCAACCAGACTGGCATCCACGGATGAGAAGAGGAGGAGGAGACTGGGATAAAGCGGACTAAATATAACACGGAAACCACTAGCAACATTCTATATGACCGCACTTTGGTCAAACAAGTCTTAACACTGAAATGTTACAAATACTCGAAAAACTCAGATGACGGTATCAGAACAAAGCAGCATTAAACGGCCGTGATAAACAAAGAGACCTTTGTGATGATTTTACATTATTCGTGTACTTTGTACTTTCTATGTGTGACAGTCTCTCCCTTTATTCATTCATTCAATCCACGTCATTTATGTGATCTTTCAAGAAGATGTATTTATTGTTTTACTTGGGAATGCATTTATCCACCGAGCGTTTTTTTTTTTTCATTTATTTTGATTTGTTCCATGAATAGTTATTTTGATAGTATTTTTCTGTTTGTTTACTTATCTATGCATTAGTCGCCCAGATTTTTCTTCTTTTTGTTTTGATAGGTAGGCGTTCAATCAGAAATGTGGTTAGTTATTTTATTGTTAAAGCTCAGCCAGTTTTACAGGGCTTGTTCAGGGATGTCAACACTGAAAAAAACAGTCTTGCTTGCAAAATACTCTGATTATGAACAAATTATATACATTAGATTTGTATTGAAATAACTGATTAATTGATATCGATAATAATATGCATTACCAGACATTCTAGTTAATTTTCTGTTCCCCGGTTCACACACAATACAACACAACACAACACAACACAACACAACACAACACAACACAACACACAACACAACACACACACACCACACACACACACACACACACACACACACACACAAGCGCACACACGCACAGCACGCACGCACGCACGACGCACGCACGCACGCACGCACGCACGCACCACACACACACACACACACACACACACACACACACATACACACACACTATTCGAAGGAAAAGAAAGAAAACTGAAATGTAACAAAAGTGTATTTGAAGAATGGATATGGGAATGAACGTTGTAGATTGGATAGCAAGAGTCCACATTCGTCACTCTGACTATTGTCACCAGATTGCAGTTACGAAGCTGGCATCTTGTAAACCATGATGAGAAAACAGTATGAAGGGTCTCAGATCGACGCCAAGAACTGTCCACAAAGCCAGAGTATTAAAGTAAAGCAAACAAACAAACAAACAAAGAAAACGTGAACAGAGAGCTACTGGTGGGAAGATATAATTATTTTTAATGCAATGAAGAAGAGTGGCAAAAAACACGAAACTACTGGTACTGTGGTGTGTGTGTGTGTGTGTGTGTGTGTGTGTGTGTGTGTGTGTGTGTGTGTGTGTGTGTGTGTTGTGTGTGTAGTGTGTAGTGCGTGCGTTGTGCTGTGTACTGTGTGTGTGTGTGTGTGTGTGTGTGTTGTGTGTTGTAGTGTGTGGTGTGTGTGTGTGTGTGTGTGTGTGTGGTGTGTGTGTGTGTGTGTGTGTGTGTGGTGTGTGTGTGTGTGTGTGTGTGTGCGTGGTGTGTGCGTTGTGGAGTGGTGTGGAGAGAGAGAGAACGAACGAATGAACGAACGAATCTTTTTTAATGAGGGAAAAAGCGGAATAAGCACAAAATGGCTTTTTTACATCCGGCCCTCAATAAAGGGAAACATATAGAAAATGCAATAACAACATCAGCAAAACTAAACTAGAATTGAAGTAAACATACATAAACGCTATAAATAGACAGAGGAAATGGTTAACACAAAAGAACAGAAGACATCAATGCCTGGAAGAAGAGGGAGGGAGAGAGAGAGAGAGAGAGAGAGAGAGAGAGAGAGAGAGAGAGAGAGAGAGGAGAGAGAGAAGAGACGAGAGAGAGAGAAGAGAGAGAGAGAGAGAGAGAGAGAAACAGGTGGGAGGGGAGGGGTCATCATATATAGTTCATGGTCACTGGAAGATAGATAAATATATACAATAAACATTATCACAACAATAAAATTATAACACATTTCTGGAAAAAAAAAAAAAATCATTGAACAGGCACCCCATCCTGTAAGCAAAGACAAGAATTTACACTTGACAAGCAGCACCTTTGGAACAATAATGAGAGAGACCAGTACAGAGAGAGAGAGAGAGAGAGAGGAGAGAGAGAGAGAGAGAGAGAGAGAGAGAGAGACAGACAGACAGACAGACAGACAGGCAGACAGACAGAGGGAGAGAGAGCGAGACATAGAGAGAGAGTTTAAGAGCATGAATTGGAAAATTCAGTCATTAGTTGGGTATGAAGTGCCCTTTTAAAGCTATATATGCTGGCATGAACATCAAGAGAGGGTGAAATGCGGTTCCACAAGAAGCCGCCAGGAGTAGTGAAGACTGGTTTTAAACATATCTATTCTTGGACGGGGTATTACAATTTTATGAATGGCGATTTATTAAATCTAAATTTCTCTGTAATTGAAGGGGGAGCACGACCCGAAAGAATCTTAAACATGAAAAAAGCTTTATTGAATTTAAACTTCAAGTTTAATGGTAAAATATCCAGATCTGTATAGTCAGAGTATGATAACGTAACCGATTTTAACAAAACTGATTTCAGGGAACGTCTATAAAGACTAAACAAAGGTTTGAGTATATGATTACTTGCTGAATCCCAAATTGTAGATGCATAATTTATATGGGATTCAATATAAGCGTGAAAAAATATTTTACGTGAATGGCAGTCTAGGAAATGCTTTATCTTGGACAGCTGGTATATCTTTTTTGAAACTGTTTTGCACAAAGACCGTACATATTCTGACCATGACAGATTGTTGTCTATAACTACTCCTAAGACTTTATGACAGACTGTTTCTTCGATAGTTATACCATTGATAGAAAGGGGTGTGCTCGTATAAGAAAGGGTTTGACGTTTTTGTCTTGTGGTTATGATCATATGTTTGGTTTTGACAGAGTTTAAACACATATGGTTTAATTCAGACCGTTCGGTTAGCTGGTTAATACTTTGCTGTAATAACATAGATACTTTTTCTGCTTTGCGATCACACGCATGAACAGTAGTGTCATCGGCGAACATATCACAAAGCGCTGAGAGAAACAGGGGGAGATCATTAATAGATATTGAGAAAAGTATGGGTCCTAGGACGGAGCCTTGAGGAACACCATGTTTGAGAGGCAAGATAAAGATTGGCGTTCATGAATTGAGACAATTTGTTTTCTGTCGCTTAAAAACGAAGAGATGAGTTCTAGAGCATTATTGGATAAACGGTACAATTTTAAATTTTTTAGAAGCAGTGTGTGGTCAATTACATCAAAAGCTTTTGCAAAGTCAATAAAAAGGACACCGGTCACCTTGTTTTCATTGATATTTGTGAGCCATTTGTCTACTAGGTTGGTCAGTGCAGTGTGGCAGGAGTGATGTTTCCTGAAACCAGACTGATTAGGGTGAAATAAGTTATATTTGTCAAAATGGTTAAGAATGCATCTTCTTCTTATTTTATGGGCAAAATTCTTTGTTTATAAGTGCAGGATAACTCGCATAAAACCAAAACTGGAAATATTTTTTGACTGCGTTAAGCCGCAGGTATACGTTGGAAAAATATGTACATGTATTAAATATGTGTTACTGTGATTTAAAAAAAAGTGGCTACCATACTCAGGATTATTGTTGGAGGGATAGCAATCAATATGGATGATCCTTCAATACACTGTACAGATGCTGTGTTTAAAAAAAAAAAGGGTGGGGGTCCATACTTATTGAATATTACTGACATATGCTATGAACAAAGAATTCAAAACATAATTTTGTGGTGCTGTATGAGGACCTTGTAGAAAACAACCTTTGCATTAACATTATAATTTTTGTATATGTACATATATGGTATTTATGAAAAAAGTACTCTTTTTGTTCTGTGGAATACTGTAATGTTATTGCTGAATATTAATTTTGGAAAGAAAAGAACCTTCATTGCAAGGGGGAAAAAGAAAAAGAATGCATCTTCTTAGATGATCCTCTAAAGGTTTTGATACCACAGACAGGATAGAAATTGGTCTGTAATTACAAGGATCCAAGGTGTCACCTGATTTATAGATGGATCTTACCCTAGCAATTTTGAAAGATTTAGGAAATTGATTTTTAGATATACAAAACATTGAAGATGTAGGTCAGTGTATCAGAAATAATTGGAGCTGCAAGTTTTAGGATTTTGCATCAATACCGTCGTAAGCCACGAGCACATGTTTCTTTTAGACGGATCAGGGCATTATATACATCATAGACTGACATTAAGGGATGTCTAAGTCTGAGGATATGGCTTTTGAATAACAGAAATCGTTTAATAATGTAAGAGTGTTTTGGACAGATCTATCTGCTTTTATTGTTGTCTTAGCAATATTACAAAAATGGTCATTAAGTTTCTCGGGACACAGGTCTTCATGAGATGTATTTTTACTGATGTTTTTGTTTGTCAGCTGATTGATAGCATTCCAAATTGCTCTGCTATTGGTATTAGAAGAAACAAGTTCTTGAAAGTACCTTTTCTTAGCTGCTCGTTTTACATAATTAACATGATTTCTTTGATTTACAAATTCTTTTTTCGTTCCCGTAGACAAAAGGTGATCTCTTTGGTTCATAGCGTCCTGTACATCTTTTGATAGCCATGGTAACAGAGGGCTGCTTCTAACACGCTTGGTTTTGAAAGGTGCATGTTTATCATAAATATTTAAAAAATTGTGGTAGCAAACTTCCCAGGATTCATCAGGATTTGTAAATTGGTAGACTAGGAAAAGATGTGAATTGCTCAAATCAAACAAATTTTTTTTTTTTTTAATCAAAATTCCGTAAGCACCTGTATCTTATAAACGTGTGACCATTCTTCGGAATTTTAACTCCTTTTTTCGACCAAGTGAAGCATACTGGGAAATGATCACTACAACCATACAGCAGTGAACACACTTCTATTATATTGCTTTTTGTCGTGGTGTAAATGTGATCAATAAGAGTTTTGGATGTGGGTGTTATCCTTGTGGGTTTATCGATTAACTGAACAAGTTGAAAAGATTCATAACAATGAACCCATGTGTTGTTACATTTGAGCAAATCAATGTTAAAATCGCCTAACAATATCAGCTCAAGCGAAAGCAAGGAAATATCTTCTAACAGTAGAGTGAAACTGTCAATCCAGCTGACATGTTCTGCTGGATTGCGGTATATGAAACCTAGATGAACTGGCTCACATTTTTTAAAATCAACTTGGATCCATACTGACTCGATGTTATGGTAATTACGAGGTTCAACACATTTAAACTTTATACTAGAGTGAATGTACACTATCAAACCCGTCTCTTTGGGAGTTTAGCATCTTTGCGGATGATATTATATCCAGGAATGGAGATTTCAGAATCTAGAATGTGTTCTGTAAGGCGTGATTCGGCAAAGCCAAAAATATGGAAATGCTTACCAGCATTTGTCAAAACATACGAAACATCAGATATTTTATTGATGAAGTGATTTATGTTGAGGAATCCCACTCTAAAACCATCTTTAGACGGCCAAGTTTCTAAAGTGTCAGGCATCCTTAAGATCGGCTAAAGCAGACGAAGAGAGGGGGGATACACGAAGTATTAAACGTGGGGGAGGACGGAAGAAGGGTACGTAGTGACTAATGAAGAAGGGAGGGAGGGGGGAAAAGCCCTAAGCAAACAAACAAAACCCCAAACAAAACAAAAAACAAAAAAAACCCCGACGAGCTACAACAACAACAAAGAAAAACAGTAAGGCAGACTGACAAAAAGTAATACAAGCTTATGTATGAACAATGGAAGAAACTTTAGCCACAAGCACACAAGTAATGCTTGTTGTTTACAATACTAGTATCTATACTTGAGTCCGTCTTACAAGATTAACGAGAAAATATTATCATTTCCAAGATCCAGAAAACTGGAGTGCGTTAACGTGCATATTACATCATAAATTTTAATACGCACATAGGCAAACATTCACAACCCAAAAATATAAACAGACATGCACACACATTTATAAACTATAAATGCGCTAACATGCACAAAACAACATGTATTATTTTCATACGCACATAGGCAAGCACTCATTCACACACTAAAGCAAAGAAAGGCATGCACTCAAATTCCCTTACAAGAAAAAAAAAGAGAGAGAGAGAGAGAGAGAGAGGGAGGGAGGGAGGGAGGGAGGGAGGGAGAGAGAGAATGACAATGACAACAAACAACAATGTTACATGACAACAGCTTAGCAGCCCTTATGTCTGCAAGAGAGACCGAGACAGAGCGACAGAAAGAGAGCTCTGCGTGAGAGTAAAGCCAGGAAGGAACAGAATTCCCGGGTACCCACACACAGACACACGAATAATATACACATGCGCGCGCGCGCGCGCGCACACACACACACACACACACACACACACACACACACACTCACTCACTCACACACACACACACACACACACACACACACACACACACACACACACACACACTCACACACATCATGTTCAGCCTGCATTTTTCATGGCAGCTACAAGCACCGTTCATTTGCTGTCTGTGCTGCTGCATTGAATACCTGGGCGTCAGACGCTGCGTGCTAGGTTCCAGGCTGATGAGCACCATCTGTTGCGATTCCACCCTCCCTTCTTCCCCTCCTCTTTCCTCCCCCCCCCCTCCCCCCCTCCCCCCTTTCCCCTTCCACATTTTTTTTTGTTTGTTTTCTTTTCTTTTCTTTTCTTTTCTTAATCCCACCAATCCAATCCGTTTTCTACCTGTGTCTCTCTGTCTCTGTCTGTCTGTCTGTCTGTCTCTCTCTCTCTCTCTCTCTCTCTCTCTCCTCTCTCTCTCTGTCTCTCTCTCTCTCTCCGCGCGCGCGAGCGCGAGTGTGTGTGTGTGTGTGTGTGTGTGTGTGTGTGTGTGTGTGTGTGTGTGTGTGTGTGTCTGTGTCTGTGTCTGTGTCCAGTTTTTTTGTGTGTGTCTGATGCTGTATCCGTTGATTTGAGCCATCATAACTCTTCACTTATACTTTGCGTCTTTTTTTTTTTTTTTGCTAGCTTACTGACTTTTCATGCGCATATTTTCAATTTGGCACAGATACCTTTCAATCTGGCACAGATACCTTTCAATATTGATTTGTGCTTGTTCTCAAAACCTGTGGTGACACATTCCCATGGCCTTTTTAATTTTTTTTTTCAATTCCTTGTTGAATCGTGGCCTATGCCGATGTTTAATAAAATATTTTCAGGAGTTTATTCATTCGTTCATTCTCTGCAGTAAAACATTCTCTCTCTCTCTCTCTCTCTCTCTCTCTCTCTCTCTCTCTCTCTCTCCAGATAAGTGTAATCTGTTGTCTCCCCCCCCCCCTTACGTTTTACTTAACGCTTTCATGTTTTATGCCTTTACATGCATATGTTATTCGTGTGCTTGTGTGAGTGTCCGGGCATTATGTGTCTCTTTCTGGCTGTCGTCACAAGCAGATCTCTCTTTCTCTGTCTCTGTCTCAGACATTGGATAGGATCCAAGATGAAACTAATGGATGAACAATGTGCCATACGAATTGTTTCCACCCTATTTCCTATTTTAATTAGGAGTCCACTAAATTTTATAGCCTTACATAATATGTATGTCACAATGCACTATGAGTGGTATCATGAATAGATGGTTATAGATACTTTTTGTGTGTCGTGTATGGAAAGACTCTGCATTTTCAATGTGCATGATATATATTCCAGCGCAAAAAAATAAAAACAAATGCTAAAAACATGTAGATTAATATTTCCAGTTACATAAAATAAAGTATTAATATCGTTTACTATTGTTATACTAGGTAAGACTGTACGTGCAGTCATGTACTCTCGTTAAAATAAAATCAAACAAACACCACATAATGTTTGAAGGTATTTCACCTTAAATCAGCTCTTCGTATTATCATATGAAATGGTCGCATTCATTGTTTTTTGACTATGTTAAATGACTCAATGTCACAATTTTATTTAACTCGTGTCTTGTTCGATAAAACAACAAAAAAAATTCCATGTTTTTCTGTAACATCATTCAATTTTCAGTGCCAGTTATCTCTCAACGACCTGCAAAAAATCTAAAGTTAAAAGTATTAGCGACTGCTTGCTATATTGATGATATGTGCAACTGTGTCACACTGTGCATAAATGCATGCCTGCACTCAGCCCAGCATTCACTCCGTGCACACGCAATCTCTCCAAACAACCAGAAGGCGCACTACAATAACTCTTCTTCTCCCCCTCCTCTCCGGGGAATAATTTACTAGACAATAATCAACTTCAAACTTTTCAATCTTATGTTCCTCCACTCCAGTGGAGGTACAGACATTCCACAGATCCACTAGCTGGGACTAAATTTCATCTCATTATACATAGCAATACATACATATATCGTTTAATGGTTTCTCCTTCTCACTGGAGATACAATATTTATATTTTCAAGAAAGAATCAAAAAGATGGCTTAAAATATAGGTATATCAAGTGAGTTCCAAGCTAATGGGGGACAATTAAAAGTCATTATGGGTCAACATGACAAATGCTTTGTTTTCTCACGACTGGTGCAGTCGTTGTCTTCTACAGCTCGATTCTCCAACCCTGGAGACGATTAGGTGCTGCCGCAGCACTGTAGCCCAAATATTTGTTCGACTGCCTCAGTCGCCTAACTGGAGCTGCCACAGCACTGGGAAGCAACTACTTCTGCGACTGCCTCAATCGCCTAGTCCGTTACTGGTGCTGCCACAGCACCGGGAAGGGCTGAAACACGAATGAAGTCCGTGTAAGTAATCTATTTCAAAATCTGAATAATCATAAATTCTTTTCCCTTTTTCCCTTTTCTTAACTTCTCTCTTTTTTCTCTCCCCATCTGTCTATACCTCACCTGGTAATGGTGAGTTGCAGGTGGAACTCGTTCTTCAAACAACCTGTCCGGTCAGTGTCCCCAAGCCATCTCCTTCCTATTCCTTATTTTTCCCTCCTGCGCTCTTTTTGAGTACACGTTCAGTGAGTACTCGTCTAACTCTACGCATTACCAGCCCTTGTTTGCTGACCAATGGACAACGTCTGTCCATTCACTGAACTGTTTTAATAGCCACCAGCGACACCGATCACACTGGTCAGGCCATACAAATTATTGTTTCTTTTACCTTTTCTCTTCCCCACCTAGGGAAATGTTTTATAACAAATAAGGGCGTATGCGACGGAACGTCACATGTCGCCATGTGAGGCTACATCACATGACACCCCCCATCCCGGGGTGAAAAAAAAAACTTTCGCCAAGAAATTTTTTTTTAAATACACATACATATCTAGTTAATATACGACTTTAGCCATCAATCATCAATTTTTTATCATTCAAGAGTTTCCATCAATGCATAGAACTAACCTTCATGAACATCTTAAAGATCCAAAATCACGTTTCAAAATCTTAGTTTGGGAAAAAAATGCAAAAAGTTTTCCTTTTTTTTTTTTAAACAAAAAACAAATTCATACTCCATCACTAATCACAAGTTACATAGACACGAAGAACATATGATACTGATTATTCCAAATGCCAATCATGTATATATAGCAAAATGTAAACAGTTTTTTCTAGCGTGTTGTCACATAATCATATGTCCCAACATCATCACAAAATGAGAATTTCCTCATGACTCACTTGATGAGAAAAATTTGGCAAGTGAAAAGTCTTTGTTCAAGCAAAATATACAATATAGTAATCCACTCGAAAGTTAAACACTTTTTTCATTCTTCACAATGGACCAACGTGAAAAAACAACAAAAAGCACTTGTAACACATCAAATGAAGTATTCTGCACCCATTCACAAAGTAGCATCCCACAACGAGCCACCAATACCAATACATATGCACTTTTGGAGAAAGATCAGTCACAACTACTTATCAATTCAGATTGACAGTAGCAGACATAACGCTGCCAAAATATCAATCAAGTCTTTCCACAATGAAAACAAACAGCAGAATAAAAAATCTGTCCACAATGAAAACAAACAGCAGTTACAGCAGCACGAAGGATACTGTGCACTCACGCACGAGACAAAAAATCTGCCATGACATTCTGAGTTCCAGGTAATGGCTCAATGTCAAACTTGAACTCCTGCAATGACAAAGCCCATCTCAACAGCCTGCTATTTTAGGTCTTGGACGACTGCAAAAACGTCAATGGCCTGTGGTCGGTTTGTAACCGAAACTGTCTTCCAGTCAGGAATCTGGCAAATTTCTCACAAGCCCAAACAATGGCAAGACACTCCCTCTCAATTGTTGAGTATTTGACTTGTGTGTTAGAGAACTTTTTACTTGCATATTGGACAGGGTGTAACAATCCATTCTTTTCCTGCAACAGTACAGCTCCATTGCCTTTGGAGCTGGCATCAGTTCTCAAAACAAAATCCTCTGAAAGAGAGGGCAAAAGCAACACAGGGAATGAATTGAGAGTGTCTTGAACACATTCCAGAGCTTTCTGGCACTCATCTGACCAGACGATACTTTTGTTTTTTTGTTCCTTTTGTTAAGTCACTCAAAGGGGCTGTCAAGGACGCAAAGTGTGGTACTTATCTTCTGTAATAGGACAACAATCCAAGGAGTGATCTGATCTGTTTCTTTGTACTGGGTCTCTTCAAGGCCAAGATCTTTTCTACTTTCTTTTCCTCTGGTGTCATTTTCCCAACAGAAATGACATGACCCAAAAACTCAAGAGTCTGGAATCCAGCACGAATTTTGGACGGTCTAGCCGTCAGACCAAAATTCCGGAGTTTACAAAAAACAGCTCTCAAGTTTTCCAGAAGATCATTCCATGACTTTGCAGCAAGCAAAATGTCATCAAAAAAACTGACTGCTCCACACTCATGAAGTTTTAGTGCACGCATCATTCTGGCAAAAGAAGCTGGGGCGTTTTGTAATCCAAATGGCATTTTTGTCCATTGAAACAGTCCAAAAGGTGTCTGAAAAGTCGTTTTTTTCCTTGTCTGCTTCAGCCATCGGGATTCGCCAATATCTTTTAGTCAAATCTATTTTGACAAAATATTTTCCTTCTGAGAGTTGACAAAAGTTCCTCAATGTCTGGGATAGGTTCTGCATCGAACACAGTGATTTTGTCTAACTTCCTGTAATCGATGCAAAACCGCACCGAGCCATCAGGTTTGTCCACCAATACAACTGGTGAGCTGTATGGTGACGAGGACGGTTCAATAACTTTCAACCCGAGCATGACCTGAATCTCTCTTTCGACAACCTGTTTTTTCGCAAATGGGAGGGGGTATGGTTTGACTCGGACTGGGTTTTCCGTACTCAAGTGAATAGTATGGGGTTCAATTGCTGTCACTGTCCCTGGGGTATCAGTCAGAACATCCTGAAAGTCCTTCAAAATACCTTCCAATTGTTCTTTCTGAATCAAAGATAAATCATCACACACAACAACATCACGATAAGTTTCTCCCTGGACAGAAAGAGTGGGCAGAGGTACAGTATCATCTATACTGGTAGACGTTAACAATCCCACATTTGTTGTTTGCACAGTCTTTGCTCTGTCTCTGTATGTAACATCAGGTACAAAATCAGAATCAATGATTTTTGTAACAGCCACATCTGTTCCAGACACTGGACACATCCATTCAATTGACTCATTAATGGCAACATTTGTACGTTCAACATAATTGTTTATCATGTTTACATGTAATACCTTTTCAGTATTTGCCATTTTCACTTTGGGAACCACAATCTGTCTTGTCCCGGTACATGTGTGTAGAAGATGTCAGAGTCCAGTATGTACGTCGGCTTGTCCGTTGGTTTGTTAGAGACACTATGCTTTGCAGTAGAAAGTATAGTCGTCAATGTCTCGTCGCTTCTCTGCATGGTCTTCAAAACATCTGGCGTAACTTTTAGTTCATCCAGTTTTGAAACCTTGAGCGGTTTTGTTGGTTTTCCCTGCTCTACAACTTTTGATCTTGTACTGATGAGACAAGGAACGAAAGATCCTCCGGCACCACCATGTACTGTCGCAACACCTGGTAGATTTCCCAAAATCAAATCGCAAACTGGATTCTCAATAACACAGGCGGTAAGTGACCCGGAGTAGTATGGTGTATCAACGGAAATTTTTGCAAGTGGAAAAGTTTCAATTTTTCCACCAAACGATCTGCATCTCTGAACACTGTCAAGATATTGGTCTGGTAGAACAAAACATTTCCTTACACCAGCTGTGGTACAACTTGTATCTCGCAAAACAGAACCTTGTAAACCATTAATGGCACAATCCTCCAAAAGAAGACCATCAATGGACTGATCTGGCGCCAAAACAAGACCTTCTTCACATGTAGTGGAAACAAATCCAGTCTTTGCTCCACTTCCTTTGAAAGGACAGTCCCGTTTCAAATGGAATTTGCCATCAAAAAAATGGCAACGTATGGTTTGATCGGTGGACAACTGGTTACCGTTAGTCTGCGAACCTCGACCTTGTCCACGAGCTGGACCAAAGGGTCTGCGCGGTTGTTGTTCACCACGCCCTCGGAAAGGAAAAGGTCTTCCGGTGGTGAATAGTGGTACTGACGGAAATCGCCAGAACCGACATGGCCTTGACCACGGAAAGGTCGTTGTCTGTTGCCAAAAGACGTGTAAGAGTGCGGACCTTGGAATGAAGCGCGATTTCCTCTTCTATCGTTTCCTTGTCCAGAATGCATCTGAAATGCCGCGTGAGACTCGAAAAGGGACGAATTTTCCTTGCGGGCAACACCTTTATCCGGATGAGCAATACAGTACTGATCCGCCATCTGACACATTTCGTCAACGCTATCGAACTGTCTTTCCTTAAGAAAAGTGGCCAAATCTTTGCTGACACTTTGAAAAAGTTGCTCTCGAAGTAGCAAATCTCGTAGTGATTCGAAAGTCTTACTCGTCTTTGTTAGCTCTATCCATCTGTCTAAACAATGACTCATTCTTATCAAAAAAGACGGAAATGATTCTCCCTTGTCAGGACGAATAGATCGGAAACGCTCACGAAAACGGTCAGCTGAGCACTGAAACTTCTTTAAAAGTTCTTCTTTTAATTGATCCCAAGTCAACCCTTCCTTTGCTGCAAGTGTGTGGTATAGTGCCAAAGCACTTCCCTTAAACAGCGACGCGATAAACAACGTCCATTTCTCCTTCGGCCAACCACAAGAAGTAGCGTGATTCTCGAACCGAAAAGAAAACTGTCAATGTCGTCGGTTTTTTCTTCGAACGGCGGCAACTTCGGAATGTATGTTGACTTCGGATGAAATGTACTCGCGGAACCGACCGATAGAGGTGGTGGAGGCTCTCTCGATGCCTGTAATCTTTTAATTTCCGCATCAGTCTCTAATTCAAGTTGTCTCAGTTTAAATTGCCGTTCCTTATCCTTATCCTCTAACTCTAGTTTTCTTTGATTTTGTTCCATCTCTTTCTGTAGTTTTTTTCTCTTCAAACTCTAATCTTTTTAGATTTTCTTGTCGTTCTTTATCTTTATCTTGTCGTTCTTTATCTTTTTCTTGGCGTTCTTTATCTTTTTCTTGGCGTTCTTTGTCTTTTTCTTGTCGTTCTTTATCTTTTTCTTCTAGTTGTCTCTGTTTTTCCTGTCTCTCTCTCTCTCTCTGTCTGCCCTATCCAGACATTGTTGGACATAGTTTGCTAATTTATCACCTTCAAAGCCTAAACGCTCGGCCTGTCGTACATATTCATCAAAATTTTCCATCATGAATAATTTACCACAAACAAACAAGAAACAATGACTAAATATGATTAAAATAAGGTGATATGTGATGTTATATACGTTTTCAAAAAAAAAAAACCTTTTGTTAGAGTATGTACAAATAAAGAATTTAAATGCCGGTATAAACAAGAAAATAATAAAGGCTTACAAAAGAGAAGCACTAATAAGAATTCACAATGTGATGTTTCCAAAAGAGATTTTCACCAATATTCTTTCCGAAAGGGAAAAAGACAGCTAAGAAAATGAAATGCAATACTAATAACTTTTTTTTCCGAATGAAAAGAAAACAGAGAAAATATAACGTTTTTTTCCGGAAATAAATTCTTTATAATGTTTATGTTCTTAACTGTTCTTATTGTAGTAGTTACTTTCTTACTTAGTTACTTGGTACAACAAAATAAATGAATCACAGAACAAATGTATCGCCTTAAACAATAAGTGAATACAAAGTTACAAAACAAATGAATTAACGAACAATTAAAAAGAGGGGGAGAAAACGAACACTAACGGAAATCCTACCTAAAAGATGACAATGATGAAAAGAAAACTAGATAGGCGCCTATTGAAGAGAAGGTTTGGAGATTTTTTTTAAAGGGGGTGAAAAGGAAATGAAAGAATAGACAGGTCCGGTATAGAAAGAGGAAATTAGAAAAAGCGAAAGAGGCCCTCAGACAGCACCCTAATGGCAACTGTCTCCCGTAAAGCTGGAGACGGGGAAGTCTTCAAATAATAATACACAAAATATACTAACAACACAAAGCAATAAACAATTAATCTAATAAATATACAATCAGAAAAAAAAAAAACACACACACACACACACAAAACCAAAACCCAAAAGATAATCAAGAAAACAAATGTTTATTACGACTGAGCGGTAATCCACTCCACCACCTACACTAGTTGAGTGACGGAGGTGAAGTCGATCCCACACTCAGAGGGGAAAGGGGAAAAATCCACATAAAACGAGAGGAAAGATAAAGAATTAAATAGTAATGAGAGAGGGAGGGACTATCGACTCCCCAACGCCATGCCTCCCTGCTAAAACAGAGCAGGAAGAGGTTGGGGCTATCAGTCCTGGGGAAGGGGACAAAACAAAATCTAAGCTAGGGGAAGGACAACGACTCCTCAACGCCCTGCCCCCTTGCTGCCAGGTACGAGCAAGAGGAGGTTGAGGCTATCGGTCCTGAGGGGGGAAAGGGTCAAAAGGAAATCCTACAAAAAAATACAACCCTAACAGAGCAGAGCAATCAAAAGAAATCAACAACATTCGAACACACACATACAGAAACAAATGAAAATGAAGACTACAATCAATAATAACAATCAATAAAACACTTTCCTCCCTTAATGTTCCTTGGAGGGAGAATCTTTTTTCCTTTTCTTTTTTTTTCTCTTTAGAGGGGTACAAATGGAAATCTTTTTTTTTTCCTTGGAGGGGGTATAAAAAAAAACCTTGTCCTACGTCCTACGTCGGGGTCACCACTGTCACACTGTGCATAAATGCATGCCTGCACTCAGCCCAGCATTCACTCCGTGCACACGCAATCTCTCCAAACAACCAGAAGGCGCACTACAATAACTCTTCTTCTCCCCCTCCTCTCCGGGGAATAATTTACTAGACAATAATCAACTTCAAACTTTTCAATCTTATGTTCCTCCACTCCAGTGGAGGTACAGACATTCCACAGATCCACTAGCTGGGACTAAATTTCATCTCATTATACATAGCAATACATACATATATCGTTTAATGGTTTCTCCTTCTCACTGGAGATACAATATTTATATTTTCAAGAAAGAATCAAAAAGATGGCTTAAAATATAGGTATATCAAGTGAGTTCCAAGCTAATGGGGGACAATTAAAAGTCATTATGGGTCAACATGACAAATGCTTTGTTTTCTCACGACTGGTGCAGTCGTTGTCTTCTACAGCTCGATTCTCCAACCCTGGAGACGATTAGGTGCTGCCGCAGCACTGTAGCCCAAATATTTGTTCGACTGCCTCAGTCACCTAACTG
>CM065718.1:83795983-83813483 GCA_033310375.1 Conus canariensis
TACATATGTACTTTTTCCATCATCGAATTTTCATGTAAGCCCCAAATTTCAGCTGCATATGTAAGAAGAGGTTTTATCTGTGTATCAAACATTTTCCAAAATATACTATAGTCTGTACAATTCAGTTTTCTCAGGGATTTCAGAATTTCAATAGTACCTTTTTTCCCTTTTCTTAGAGATTCTTCCCATGCGTAACGGAAAGTTAATTTTGTTGAAAAAATCATTCCAAGATATTTATATGAATTAACTACTTGAACGTCTGCATTTCCATAAGACCATTTTTCACACACTGATAGGTGGCCACCCATTCTAAAGACAACTATATTTGTCTTATCCAAGTTAACTGATAAACCTAAGCGATCTGCTTCTTCTTTCAACACATTTAGTTGGTTTTGCAAACCTACAACTGTTCCGGACAGAAGAACAACATCATCAGCATACAGTAATAAAACTAATTCAGCTGCTCCAGGTATTATCTGGATACCATGTCTGCCTTTGCGGGACAATTCCACAGCCAGTTCGTTTATGAAAAAAGAAAACAACTGTGGACTCAACAAGCATCCTTGTTTTACTCCATTTGGACAATCAAAATAATCTGAATACTCACTCTTCACACGCACACATGCCAGCACTGAGTTGTAGACCCCTCTAATAGCCATGTACAATTTACTATTAACACCACTTTTACGGAGTACATTCCACAGAGCATTCCGATTTTCCGAGTCAAAGGCCTTCTTGAAATCTACAAATGCAATGTAGAGCTTCCACTTACAGAGTAGATGTTTTTGAATCAAAGAATATAGTGTAAATATATGGTCTATGGTGCTGTAACTGGTTCTAAAACCTGCTTGTTCTTCCACTATTTTTTCTTCAGTTTCAGCCCATTCAGCTAATCTTATATTTAGTATGTGAGTGTAGATTTTACTTAAAATGCTGGTAAGTGAGAGAGAGAGAGAGAGAAGAGAGAGAGAGAGAGAGAGAGAGAGAGAGAGAGACAGACAGACAGACAGACAGACAGACAGACAGACAGACAGACAGACAGACAGACAGAGAGAGAGAGTTGGCAAGAAGCAACGTGAAAGAAGCAATGGGCAAGAGCAAATAGCTTGACGATGATGGTAGAGAAGGGAGAACATTATCCATTGCAAGCAGTTGACTATGACTGGTCGCATACTAAGATTAAGGACTTCGCAGAATGAATAATTGATGACAACCTAATCTTTCTCCTCTGGTCCAGCAGGATGAGAACGATGCCATGGAGAGTTATCTTGACACGTACCGGGGCACTGATACTGTAGAAAAGTCTTTGTTCAGTCTTATGGTATGTTTGCGCGCCTGTGTGTGTGTGTGTGTGTGTGTGTGTGTGTGTGTGTGTGTGTGTGTGTGTGTGCGTGCGTGCGTGCGTGGTGTGTGTGTGTGTGTGTGTGTGTGTGTGTGTGTGTGTGTGTGTGTGTGTGTGTGTGTGTGTGTGTGACGATATTACCATCAGATGGTAAGTAGAAGTATGTATTGCTGGTGGCATACAGAATGATGTACATCGACATACATCAGATTCTGGTGCTACTCTATCGTTTTAGATTAGATGAACCTAACACAAAATTTGTTTTGATAATGCTTAAAGTAATACACAAATATAGTTCCTGGCTAAAACTTCTCAAGCAATCTAGTATGGGTTATTTGTTGCGAATCTAGTATGGATTATTTGTTGTCAATTCCGTCCATGTATACGTAGTAAAGTCAGGACCAGCCGCCGTGGCGAAGTGGTTAACGTCGCGGACTCCCGGCTGGGAGGTCGTGGGTTCGAATCCCATCAGAGTCATGTGGGTTTTTCTGCCCCGACCGGCTCCTACCCAGAGTTGAGTTTGCTGCGGACTCAGTTGGGAAGACTGGGACCACACAGTCGAGTTTCATCCACTTAATGGATGCGTTTCTGAGAGTGTTACTCAAATTTCATGACAACACTGCAGGTGCCTGTATCTCTCGGGCCTGGTTGACGCCGGGATATATTATGAAAGGAAGCGCAGAGTACAACCCTGTCATGTAGTCTCAGACCGAAATGGAAATCCGTAGCATCATCTTAATCATCCTCATTCTCATCGATCAGCATTAAAAAAATGTCTCAAATTCTGTGGCCCTTCATGCCCTGCTCTCATGGTGACCTCAATTTCGATGTCCTCTCCACGTCTGTGGCCTTGGCTTGGTTCCGTCGGGGTCACCGGTATCGGCGAGTCCATGGGGGCTGTCGTTGGACGGACGTGGTGGCGCCCTCCGGAGGGAGAGCTCACTCACGCCGGCTCCACGACTAAGCAATTATTGTCGTCAGTAGGGGGCTTAGTAGGTGGTGTCCTGCGTATGTTAGATCAGAACAAGCGCCACTGAACACCACCGAAGTGACTCGGCAGCAGTGCAGTGTCTCCTCCGGTGGGTTGCCTCTTGACGACTTGACATTGGCTGCTCCTTGTGTATTGCCGGTGCCAGGGCTGCGGCGGGGCCGACCGGGCTGCAGCTGTGGACGGGGTGTCGGAATGAGCGGCGTGGGTGCACTGCCTCTGAGTTGGCGCACAGGTTGGAACAGCAAAAAAAACAACAACAAAAAAACGTAGTAAAGTCAGTAATAGAAGGTTTTTAAACGCACCATTAACAACCACATCCATAGAGGGAGCAAATAATATATTGTGTAGGTTCCAGTGACATTGAATTCATTGGATCTCTTGTTCAGTTGCCTTGAAGTTCTTGGTTTTAGCTGCCATGTGCTGATACCACTGTGCTAATTCCACTGTGCTGATTTCACTGTGCTGATATCACTTTGATTATTCTCGTTTCTGTTTTTGTCTCTTTGCTCTTTGTTGTTGCTATTTCTCTTCCCCAGTATTAGCACCCTCAACTCCCACCCCACTCTGCATAATACCCAACTCCCACCCCACTCTGCATAATACCCATCTCCCACCCCACTCTGCATAATGCCCAATTCCCACCCCACTCTGCATAATGCCCAATTCCCACCCCACTCTGCATAATGCCCAATTCCCACCCCACTCTGCATAATGCCCAACTCCCACCTCACTCTGCATAATACCCAATTCCCACCCCACTCTGCATAATGCCCAATTCCCACCCCACTCTGCATAATGCCCAATTCCCACCCCACTCTGCATAATACCCAATTCCCACTCCACTCTGCATAATGCCCAATTTCCACCCCACTCTGCATAATACCCAACTCCCATCTCACTCTGCATAATACCCAACTCCCACCTCTCTCTGCATAATGCCCAATTCCCACCTCACTCTGCATAATGCCCAACTCCCACCTCACTCTGCATAATGCCCAACTCCCACCTCACTCTGCATAATGCCCAACTCCCACCCCACTCTGCATAATACCCAACTCCCACCCCACTCTGCATAATACCCAACTCCCACCCCACTCTGCATAATACCCAACTCCCACCCCACTCTGCATAATACCCAACTCCCACCTCACTCTGCATAATACCCAATTCCCACCCCACTCTGCATAATACCCAACTTCCCACCTCCACTCTGCATAATGCCCAATTTCCCACCCCACTCTGCATAATACCCAATTCCCACCTCCACTCTGCATAATGCCCAAATTTCCACCCCACTCTGCATAATACCCAACTCCCACCTCACTCTGCATAATACCCAATCCCACCCACTGCATAATGCCCAATTCCCACCTCCACTCTGCATAATGCCCAATTCCCACCTCACTCTGCATAATGCCCAACTCCCACCTCACTCTGCATAATGCCCAACTCCCACCTCACTCTGCATAATGCCCAACTCCCACCCCACTCTGTCAATATATGCAACCAACTCCCACCCCACTCTGCATAATACCCAACTCCCACCCACTCTGCATAATACCCAACTAACTCCACCCCACTCTGCATAATCCCAATTCCCACCTCACTCTGCATAATACCCAATTCCCACCCCACTCTGCATAATACCCAATCCCACCCCTCAAATACCCAATCCCACTACTCCAAATTCCCACCACCACTTGCATAATCAACCCCACACTTGCTAATCCCAATTCCACCCCACTCGCATAATGCCACATCCACCCACTCTGCATAATCCCATCCCACCCACTCTGCATAATACCCAACTCCCACCCCACTCTGCATAATACCCAATTCCCACCCCACTCTGCATAATCCCAATTCTCCCACCTCACTCTGCATAATACCCAATTCCCACCCCACTCTGCATAATACCCAATTCCCACCCACTCTGCATAATCCCATTCCACCCCACCTGCATTTATACCAATTCCCACCTCCACTCTGCATAATACCCATCCACCTCACTCTGCTAATACCCTTCCCCTCTCTCTTGCTTATCCCAACTCCCACCTACTCTGCTATATCCCAACTCCCTCCTCTCTTTGCATATACCCAACTCTCACTCCCCTCTGCTAATCCCAATTCCCACCCATCTGCATTAATCCTATCTCCCACCCCCACTCTGCATAATACCAACTACCACCCCACTCTGCATAATACCCAACTCACCCACTCTGCATAATACCCAATCCCACCACACTCTGCATAATTGACCATCTCCCACCCCACTCTGCATAATACACATACTCCCACACCCACTCTGCATAATACCCAACTCCCACCTCCACTCTGCATAATACCCAATTCCCACCACCACTCTGCATAATACCCAACTCCCACCACCCTCTGCATAATACCAACTCCCACCTCACTCTGCATAATACCCAATTCCCACCCCACTCTGCATAATATCCCAACTCCCACCCCACTCTGCATAATACCCAACTCCCACCCCACTCTGCATAATGCCCAATTCCCACCTCACTCTGCATAATGCCCAACTCCACCTCACTCTGCATAATACCCAACTCCCACCTCACTCTGCATAATGCCCAATTCCCACCTCACTCTGCATAATGCCCACTTCCCACCCCCACTCTGCATAATACCCAATCCCACCTCACTCTGCATAATACCCAATTCCCACCCCACTCTGCATAATACCCAATTCCCACCCCCACTCTGCATAATACCCAACTCCCACCTCACTCTGCATAATACCCAACTCCACCTCACTCTGCATAATACCCAACTCCCACCCCACTCTGCATAATGCCCAACTCCCACCTCACTGTGCATAATACCCAACTCCCACTCACTCTGCATAATGCCCAATCTCCCACCCCACTCTGCATAATACCCAACTCCCACCCACTCTGCATAATACCCAATTCCACCCCACTCTGCATAATACCCAATTCCCACCCCACTCTGCATAATACCCAATTCCCCCCCACTCTTGCATAATGCCCAATTCCCACCCACTCTGCATAATGCCCAATTCCCACCCCACTCTGCATAATGCCCAATTCCCACCCACTCTGCATAATACCAATTCCCACCCCACTCTGCATAATACCCAACTCCCACCTCACTCTGCATAATGCCCAATTCCCACCCCACTCTGCATAATACCCAATTCCCACCCCACTCTGCATAATACCCAACTCCCACCCCACTCTGCATAATACCCAATTCCCACCCCATCTGCATAATACCCAATTCCCACCCTCTGCATAATACCCAATTCCCACCCCACTCTGCATAATGCCCAATTCCCACCCCACTCTGCATAATACCCAATTCCCACCCCACTCTGCATAATACCCAATTCCCACCCCACTCTGCATAATACCCAACCACCACTCACTGCATATGCCCAACTCCCACCTCACTCTGCATAAGCCCAACTCCCACCTCACTCTGCATAATGCCCAATTCCCACCCACTCTGCATAATACCCAATTCCCACCTCACTCTGCATAATACCCAATTCCCACCCCACTCTGCATAATACCAACTCCCACCCCACTCTGCATAATGCCCAATTCCCCCCACTCTGCATAATGCCCAATTCCCACCCACTCTGCATAATGCCCAATTCCCCCCACTCTGCATAATACCCAACTCCCACCTCATCTGCATAATACCCAACTCCACCCCCTCTGCATAATACCCAATTCCCACCCACTCTGCATAATGCCCAATTCCCACCTCACTCTGCATAATGCCCAATTCCCACTCACTCTGCATATTGCCCCAATCCCAACCCCACTCTGCATAATGCCCAACTCCCACCCCACTCTGCATAATGCCCAACTCCCACCCCACTCTGCATAATGCCCAATTCCCACCTCACTCTGCATAATACCCTTAATAACGCACCTCCCATGCCTTCAGCCAACTAGCTGTTTTTCTTTTTGTTATTCTTTTTCCATCTACATCACCTTTCTTCTTCTTCTTCTTCTTTTCTTCTTCTTCTCTTCTCCTCCTCCTCCTCCTCCTCCTCCCTCCTCCTCCTTTTTCTTCTCTTCTTTTTTCTTCTTCTTCTTCTTCTTCTTCTTCTTCTTCTTCTTCTTTCGTGTGCATCTGTAAACTTGTGTTGGTATTTCTACAATTCTTTTTGTTTCGTTTTTGTTTAGTTCATTTAAACAGATCCTGGGCTGTCCTTTTTTTGCCTTTGTTCGCCTGGCACAGCACCCGTACACGTAGCAGCTCTTTGCCACGAACTACCAGATCCTAAGCAAAACTCACCATTACTTCTGCTCCTGTACCGAGGTGGAAGAGTGCCAAGTGTGAAGGCCTTGAAACGCACTGGTATCTCCGCAGGGCCTTGGCATCTGACACTTCTCCCCAGCACTGCTGCTTTTATGGCGTACTTGATTTCTTTTATATGTATTATAAACGCGCTGGCAGTATGCATGTTGGATTCTTCCCCCATAGAGCTATTCACACACACACACACACACACACACACACACACACACACACACACACACACACACACACACACACACACGCACGGCACGCACGCACGCATGCACGCACACACACTTCAATCGTGAGAATTTGTGTTTTCTGCCTTTTTGTGGTAAGTGTAAGTCAGTTTTGATGGTGAAGCAACATGAGAGTGAGTTCAGTCCATTCTACAACGTCATGGGACTTTCATGTAAAATGTTTGCAAGAAAGAAACATCAGAATGATTCGTGTGCATTGATGCATCGTCTGTACAGTGTTCACATGTAGATTTGGAGAAGTAGATTGTTGATGTGTATTATAAATTTGTGGGATGCCAGAGCAAAGTGTTTTCAATGAAGAGACAGCTGTGTTCATTGTTGTCCACTATTGTCTATTCATTAGATATGTGTGGAAAAAAAGCTTAAGAGTACTTATGAATAAGCCATATAATTTCAGTTTTCAAAGACGAATGTTAAGTTCACAAACCATACACTTCTAAGTTCCTAAGAAGACGCTTTTTTTTCAATCAACAAATAGAACAGCACAATAACCAAGTTGATGACCTACCTGACATGAATGGTTTTGTCGGAACCCGGACTGTCTAGGATGAGACAACTGGTATGTATTAAGGCGGTGAAAGATGAGTTTGTTTATGCGTTTTACCAAAGGTTTCGAAAGAGTGGAAATGATTGAGATCGGTCGGTAGTTTGCAGGGTCTGAGCTGTCACCTGCTTTGTAGATAGGCATAACTTTCGCTTTCTGTTTTAACTATTAAGAAAATGTTCCTTGTCAATACAAAAATTAAAGATGTATGTTGACATGTCTGTAATTACTGGAGCTAATAGTTCGAGGATTTAGCTTTCTAGGCCATCCACTTCACAGACGTCTGATTGATGTGCATTAGGTAATGATAAACTTCAAATACTGTCATTGGTGAAATCTGAAGTTCAGACGTGATGTTTTTGTGATGACAAAATTGTTTCTTTTCTCAAACGTCACCAGATCTGGAAGAATACGTTGTAACAACTTTACTGGGAGTTGTGCAGAAGTGGGTGTTTAGCCGTTCAAAAGAGATGTCTTTGATTACAGTAGATTTTGATGAAGACTGATTATTTGTAAACTCATTTATAGCTCCTCATATCAATTTTGGGATCTGGTTTGATGACGTTAGGTCACGATAATATTAAGGTATTTTATTCGACGCTTCTGTTGATTATTGCGTTTTTCAGAATTCTATATTCCTTGTTATATCCATGGGGGGGGGGGGGAGGGGGGAAGTTGTTGTTTTTTTTAAGAAGATCTCTAAGATAACCTGCCTCCTGTAACTCTTTAGTGTACTATGCTGATTTAGGAACATGTCGTAATCTAATTGCTTTAGAAGAGAGGGTTTATCACACATCTTCTCTAAATGTTTTGATCCTAAATTCGACTGCTAAATTTGGATCAATTATATTTAATACTGAGGGGAGTTTTGAGGTGAGCAAGTCGAACAGAAAGTGTTGGTTAGTAAAGTTTGTAAAGGGACTGTCACTCATTGTCTTGTGTCCCGGTCTGGGAATTCGGAATCCTTTTTTGACCATGTGACACAGACTGGGTGATGATCACTTCAGTTTATGACTCGCATGCGGGCTCCTAATATGTTAGTTTTATCTGAAATGTAAATATGGTGGAAAAAGTGTCTTCGAAGTAGGCGTGACGCGAGAGAGAGAGAGAGAGAGAGAGAGAGAGAGAGAGAGAGAGAGAGAGAGAGAGAGACACAGACACAGACAGAGAGAGAGAGAGAGAGAGAGAGAGAGAGGCAGACAGACAGACAGACAGACAGATAGACAGAGACAGAGAGCAAAAATAGCGTGGCTGAATTTGTATGTGTGATTGAGCGTTTGAATGTGTACACTTTTGCATGCTGCTGTGTGAGTGTTCTGGGAAAGAGGCTGTCAGGATGTGGGAGATGTAAGAGAGCTGGAGGAATGGTGGCCTAGAGAAGAGGAAAAAGAGATCAAGAGAGACAGACACATGAACACCCAGATGCAGCTAATATACCCCCACACTCACGGCACAGATGCCTAGTGTACATCCACACTCACACAAACAAAAACGATCGCCTGTTCCCGTTCTGGCGCCATTCCATCCTCTAGGTCCTTTGTCTGTTTGTTCGTGGCTTCAGCCGATGTGTGTCACGTTCTGCGCTGACAAGACTTTGTTTCTTTAGTGGAATTTTTTTTTTGTCATTCCTTCCCGTCCAAACAAGAAAGTTTCCTCGTCTGCACCCTAATCCCCCGCCCTTCCCTGCCTACCCACCCAAACCCTCTCCTTTTCATCATCTAGCTGGTGTACCATTCTTTTTCCCTATACATAGCTGTAATTTTTCTCTTTCTTTTAATTACAGTCTGTCTTTCCTGTCTCTGTCTCTCTTTGTCTCTCATTGCCTCTCTCTCTCTCTCTTTTTCTCTCTCTCTCTCTCTCTTCTCTCTCTCTCTCTCTCTCTCTCCTCTCTCTCTCTCTCTCCTCTCTCTCTCTCCTCTCTCTCTCTCTGCACTTCAAAACCATGGCTTCAGTGGTAGTGTTTCCAAAGTTCCTCATAGATCAGACTGATATCAACAGTATCTGATCTCTCTCTCTCCTCTCTCTCTCTCTCTCTCTCCTCTCCTCTCTCTCTCTCTCTCTCAGATTTCCGATTTCGTCTTCATTTTTCCCCATCTTGAAACAAAGACAATGGCCAGTTGCCTTTGTTCGTCGGCCACCACACCTGTATACGTAGCAAGTCTGCCAGGAACGAACTTCCAAAACCCAAACAAAAATCAGCGTTTACTACGTTCATATAATGGGCTGAAAGAGTGCCAAGTCCGATAACTTCGGAATTCGCCAGTTTCTCAGAAGAACTTTGGAATCTGACACTTCTCCCCGACAGTTTGGCTCTGTTTTTCTTTTTGATGAGATGCATTATAAATGCACTGATAGTGCGCATCTTGGATTCTGTTCCTAATTTATTCTTGGAGCTAGTCATGACGTGGTAGCTGAAGTCAGTTAGTTCCAGACATTATTAGACTGATTCATTCCTTCATTCATTTGCTTTATCTACACATTTACAATGTGTGTCCCAAGTAATATTTTGGAAAACGTATAATTAGACTTACAAAAGATAATTAGACTTATAAAAGATTTTCTGAAAACAAAAACAATGTGTATCTGTAGTCAAAACGTTCCAAACGTTGACAGACTGAGTCATTCCTTCATTCTTTTGTTTTATCGACACGTTTGCAATGTGTCTCCCAAGCAGCATTTTGGACAAGTATAGTTAGACGTATTAAAGATTTTCTGGGAAAAAAAAGGAATTATTTTTCTTTGTCATTTATTTATCTCTTTGACGTCGTCATCGCAAAGATTACCACGCCTTTCATTTTTGATACACATTTTGAAGAAAAAGTGAAAAGAACATGGTCATGAACAATAAGGTGCAAATGCAGTACTTGCAGTTGAACAGACATTCCCCTAATCTGGAAATTTTCATGTTGGGCTGTTCTGGTGTTCAGAAAGTGTTGATTTTTGTCCCCTTTAGAGATGGACACGAAAAACGCTTAGAGAGAGAGAGAGAGAGAGAGAGAGAGAGAGAGAGAGAGAGAGAGAGAGAGATTTATCTGAGAGATTTATCTGCTTTCTGTCACTCACAGCTGACTGCGGTCGGTAATGCTCAAAGGTTAAGGGCTTCACAGACTCAGAGATTGACGGAAATCAAATCTCTCTGCCCGGGACATATAAAAATGATCAGCAACTAATGCTGGTGTACAGGAGACGTTCTATTCAGATTTAAACTCTATTGCTGGATGATTGGATGGGGGTAAACTGGACTTGAAGCTAACTAGCACTGGTGTTGCAATCAGTATTTTCCTGCGAGGCATTTTGGGGTTAAACAGGAGAGAGAGAGAGAGAGAGAGAGAGAGAGAGAGAGAGAGAGAGAGAGAGAGAGAGAGAGAGAGACAGACAGACAGCAGACAGACAGACAGACAGACGGAGAGGAAGAGAGAGGAGAGAGAGAGAGAGAGAGAGAGAGAGAGAGAGAGAGAGAGAGAGAAGCAACACATATAGTAATATAAGTAAACAAAAGAAGCACAGATAAAGAAAAATCGAGAGAAAGATTTCAAAGTTTCTAATTTAGCTTTTTTTCCTCGCTTATAGTCTCTTGACCACCTGTTCTCAAAAAAGAAAGAAATTAATACATATACACACATATATATATAATATATATATATATATATATATGGTGTGTGTGGTGTGTGTGTGTGTGTGTGTGTGTGTGTGTGTGTATGTTGTACATTAATTAATGTAATGTAATGTAATGTAATGTAAAAGGATATTTATAGAGCGCTTTACTTCGCAAGAGCCCAAAGCGATATTACAGAAAACATGATAAAATTATAATTCTAAATCAACACACACACACACACACACACACACACACACACACACACACACACACACACACACACACACAGCCGGAAAAAACAACAACAAACAAACCTCTCACACGCAGACAGACACAGGAGCGCGTTCAACACCAGCGAACACGCGCACAGTGGTAAGTGGATATCGTTAATCAGTCCGAGGGAAAAGATGTGTCTTTAGGGAGGTTTATATATATATATATATATAGAGAGAGAGAGAGAGAGAGAGAGAGAGAGAGAGAGAGAGAGAGAGAAGAGAGAGAAAAGAACAGAACAGAACAGAACAGAACAGAACAGAACAGAATTTTATTCAAAAAGGCCAAAGCCCCATTTGAAGGGGTGTGAACAATAACAATGAATATATGATACAAATATGAATGACACTGTCATCCCATTATAAGCATGAGAACTAGGTCAAATGCAAGACTGAAAACCAGTTTCCAACTTACAAAGGAAAATAATGGAAATTCAACAAAGGAAAATCATTACATTCGCACATTTATAGACTCAATCAACAAATTCACATTCATACAACAACAAATTTGATAAATCAAGATATAGCTATTTCCCTTCTCTTAAAGGCTTTGTAAAGATATACAGCAAGATTTTTAACGACTTCTGTCTTTCGTGATGCTAGAAGTAATGTTAATCTGAAATCACTAGGATTATTATGATATTTTGGATGTATTAAACTGTGTCTTAAATCAACGAAAGCAGGGCAACAAAAAACAAAGTGAATTTCATCATCTGTGGCAGATCTACACAATGGGCATTTCATGACACGTTCGCTATCCCTGTTATATCTTGAGCTGTGCACTGATAAATTAGAAATCCCAAATCTAAATCTTGTTAGTGTGTATCGTATAAATCTGTTCAAATCCAAAAGTATGTCTCCAGATCATGAGACATCTTGAATTTTCTATAGTTTATAAATCTGTTACTGTCATCCATATGACAATTCCAGCTTTGCCACCTGCAATCGATTAATCTTTGTTTGAACTCTCTTATAAAAGAATTTATACATCCTACACCTTGATTTTCCCATACATAACAGAAGCCATTACTATTCAAAACATCCCGAACTTTCGAAGCCCAATTGACTTTTCCTCTATTTGACAAATTTAATAACATTTTATATGCTTTGAATGGCAGTCTATGCTCCTCCATTCGGGTTAATTTCAACCAGTATCTAATGCAAGAGACAGTAGAGTTAATAAACAGGGGGAATCGATTTAATTCACCATATACAAGATCATTCGGTGTTTTGATACCTACCCCTAAATACTTCTTTAACACAAACAAATGAACACTTTCTATCACTGATGAAGCATCTTCTAAACCCCAAATCTCAGCACCATATAGAAGCATAGATTGAATCTGTGAATCGAAAATCTTCAAGAATAATTTCACAGAGTTATTATTCAACTGATTCAACTTACAAATAATACGAATAGCAGCTCGTTTCCCTTTGTTCGCTAAATCTTGGCATGCAGGCTTAAAACTCAATCTTGTTGAAAACAAGATACCTAGGTATCGATATGAATTCACTACATTCAACTTAACATTGCCGTAAAACCATCTCTCTGTGCTTGCTAGGTATCCCCCTTTTCTAAAAACCATAATGTTAGATTTTTCTAAATTAACTTTAAGTTGTAACTGGCATGCAGCTTTATGAAGATTATTTAGTTGCGTCTGCAACCCAACCACAGTTTCTGACAATAGTATAATGTCATCAACAAACAAAAGAATAAACAATTCAATCATATCCACATTGAGACTAACACCATGTCTACCATTATTCATGATTTCAAGCGCAAGTTCGTTAATAAATAAACAAAACAGAAGAGGACTACAAATATCGCCTTGTTTCACACCGTTCGTACAATTGATATAACCTGTGTACTGTGTACCACAACGAACTCGAGCTTTAACAACCTCATACATACTTTTAATACATCTGTAAATTTTACCTTTAATTCCATTCTTTAACAAAATAGGCCACAGTAATTTTCTTGAAATTGTGTCAAACGCTTTCTCAAAATCAATGAAAGCTACATACAGTTTTCTATTACATGAGAATTGCTTTTGAATGACTGCTAAAAGTGTAAATATGTGATCGATTGTAGAATAATTTTGTTTAAACCCAGCTTGGAATTCACCGGTAATATTGTTCTGCTCAACCCATTCCTGTAATCTTGAATTAACTATAGAGCTGTATATTTTGCTACTTATGTCTGAAAGGGAAATTCCTCTGTAATTATTTGGATCGTTAATGTTGCCTTTTTTAAACAATGGAACAATAATAGATTCTTTCCATAGATCAGGATATTGACCCGTGTCAAATAGAACATTGAAATATTTTACAAAGAAACCAATTACATCATCTCTTGATTTTTTTAATAGCTCTCCAGTTATACCATCCGGTCCAGCTGCTTTCTTATTTTTCAATTTTCTCACTGAGAGTATGACTTCTTCTTTAGAAATAGGCCGGTTCAGAAAGTTGACATCATCATAATCATCATTGTCATGTGCATCATTTCCATTTCCTTGATCATCGTTATCATTATCTGAAAAATTATCTGAAACATCAGAAGCACCTGTACAGATATATTTGTTGCCGTCAGTCTCATGTTTTTCAAGAACCCTTTTAAAATGTTGAAACCATTCCTGTACTGTGTGATCTTGTTTGGCTGAAACTTATTCTTACTAGAAACTCTACCCATATTTTGCCAAAATTTTTCTGGTCATTTACAGACATAATCAATTGTTCAAGTACAATTCTATTATATTCTTTTCTCTTTCTCTGTAACAGCTTTTTGTATTCCCTTCTTTCTTTGCAAAAAGCTGTCCTAGCCTCTTTTTCGGGTGAATTCTCCTTTGGTGGCAACTTTGTATCCGGCAACTTTGTATTTTTTCTGGATGATTTCCTACATGTTCTTAAAAGTTTTCTAACATTGCGCTTAGAAGTTTTACATTCATCATCATACCACTTTTCTGACCTTTTCTGACATGTATAAATTTTCTTTTCCATACATACTGCTTGCTCTCTTATGCATTCATTAAATAAATGTAATGCCTGATTAATGTCAGTACCCATCAATATGCTGGCTTGATTAAGTTTTTCTTTTGTATTTCTTGAATGCATGCTATTATGAAACTGTTCAGCAAAGTCATCATTCCAAACTATCTTTTTAATAAATAAAGGTATATCACGCCAATCATTGTCATTGCGTAACACATCATTCTTCGCATAAAAATAAAATTCCAATGGTTAATGATCAGAATTAATCACATCAGAAACATGCAAACGGCAAGAATTTCTAATAGTATCGAACAGATCTTCAGAAACTAAGAAATAATCATTCACGCTACTCCCTGTTTCCGTTATGTATGTGTAATGACCTTCAAGGTCACCATTACATACTCCATTCATGATAAACAATCTAAAAGCAATACATAAATTCAAAATCATTCTTCCATATGATTCAATTCCGAGTCTTTAGAATATCTTATGAGATCTGTTTTGTCATTCTTATCCATGAAACTGAACCTATCAAACTGATCATTGCTGAAAGGGAAAATGCTGGCTGTTCTGCCGTTCAAATCCCCACACAAAAGGATATCAACGTTGTCATACAATAATATCTTATCTGTTATAACCTCTTCAAGGCAAACAATGCCGTTTTCAATTTCAATTGTTGTATAATATGGGGAATTTATTGGAGGCACGTAAGTACACACATAAAGAATGTTATTTTCAAAACCAAATAATGTTTTATTTAATAAGAAACACATAATATTGTCATGTTCACATGTAAGTTCAGATACATAAGCCATCAACTCGGTTTTAATTAAGCACACCACTCCACCTGATCTCCTCCCGTGTCTTGTCAGCTTAATCGCAGGTTTACAAAAGACAGAATGGTAGGGGAACAAATGGGAATCTATTTTCTCCATGAACGTTTCAACAAGACAAATGAAATCAAAATTATAAACATACGATAAAAACTTTCGATCACTCAGTTTAGATGGAAGGCCATCTACGTTCCAATGAAGGAAAGAGAACAAGTGTACTTTATTTTTAACCTGTGTTTCACTAACATTTTGTTCACTTTCATACTCGCTATCATTCATACTCTCATTCAGACTTTCGTCCATCGGGATGTCTCCACTGGTTATATTTTCTCTTCTCTCTTCCCCATTGTGTTGTTCCCTGACATTTTCACGAGCTTCGTCACGGCTGGTGTCACAAATCATTCCAACACGTGAAGAACAAGCATGCATTTCACAATTCGCCGGTACACATCTACAACCTGTTCTCAGTAAACATGACACACGGCCACCAGCACGTGCGTTTCCGCATTTTATCTTCGGAACCGGTGTTTGGTCAACATTATCTACCTTTGTATCCTCAACCAGGGAAATTTGACTTGTAGGATTGTGGAAGTTTAACTTTGTTTGCAGAGGCCGGCCAAACCTTTATCTAACTTCCTTTAACTGATCATCCCCATCGAGAACAAATTTCTTGCCCTCGATGAGGAGATGATCGTAGATCATAGTGGCCGTCTTGTTGTTGTCTCTGGCAGCTTTTAAGTGTGGTCCTAGCTTCTTTCTGATGTCACGGACTCTCTGAGTGAAGTCCTCACCAATAAACACTGAAGTATTCTTAAGGTTCTTTTTGGCTCTGAAAATTTCTTCTTTGTCTTTGTAAAAGGTGCATCTGCCAATAACAGGCGAATTAGGCTTATTGTTGATGCGATGTATTCTGTCAAACTCTACAGTCTTTGGTAGTTTCAATTCATCCGTCAACAGGTTATGCACAATATTCACACAGTCCTGTTTGGTTTCTCCTTCCCTCCTTGGCAGTCCATAAAAAATTAAATTATTCCTTTTTGATCGCCCTTCAAGATCATCAACTTTTTCTTCCAAACGCACGATTCTATCTTTCATCATACTGTTCTCTGCCTTCAGATTGTCATTTTGAACACGAAGCTCACTGATCGTTTCTTTCATGTCATGCATGTCCCTTTTTAGTCCGTCGACTGAGTCTTTCACTCCTTTTACATCGTCCGACATGTTGTCAACCTTCGTGGTTAAGCATGATAACATTGTAAAAATGTCTTTTAGCATCGGGTGATCGGCCGTGATCTCACCGGGTTTACTTGAAGCATGGTCAGGATCAGGAATCCCAGAAGAGTCCGTACTTGCACGGCGAACAGAGCCATCACGAGCCAGGCGGGACTGCTTCGTGGAGCTGGAGCTGGACGACTTTGGCCCGGGGTTCGTCTCCACGTCGCCGCATCGGAGCAGAAGATCGCTGAAGAAAAAGGCGGTGAGGACCAATCCTACCATGACACCGGTGACACGGGTGTGTACTTTTAATACACGCACCAACATGGACAGCTTGAACCTGGCTCTTTTTGCCATAAAACTGATGAAGACGGCGACGAACCCGCCACACCGAACTCTGAAATCAAGAGATGCTGATGGCATCTTGGTACTGTCACTGACTTGAAAGGCTGTATGACTGAAAACCGGAGAAATTAACAGAAAACGTTAATTAACTGCGGAGCTGAAGAAAACGTGTCTTCTCCTCTTGGATGACGACAGCTCACCCCGAGAGAGAGAGAGAGGAGAGAGAGAGAGAGAGAGAGAGAGATTAACGCTTAAGGACTAGAGATCAGAAAGAATATGACCGTAATTATGTACCGCCGTTGTAAGTTTTTTTCCAATGCACCACAAACAGCAACGTCTGATTTCTACTGATTCTGAGTGCAATTGTTACTTGTGTACAGAGATCTGAACCCAGAGTTCCCATATTTTCATGAATTCGTCAGAGGAGTTTACTGTTTATGATGCATGGAAAATGAATCAATAGTCATCAATTATTAGGAAAAGATTCTGTTCATAGATCTGGCCCACACATACATATATCTTAGATGTATCAAAGGCGAAGTGGATTTTGAACAGGAAGAACCCAATCAGAGACTAGGTTGTTCGAAAGTTTTTTTTGTTTTTTTTTTGCTGGTTTTCTTTTTATGTGCTGATATCAACCCTGACTCTGGCCATGTGATTTCCTAAATTCTGTAACATTTCTCACGACTGGTAACAAAAGGCAGCGACTTATACATGTCAGTTTCCGAGGAGAAATTTGAGGAGGAATCGTGAAGGTCATCTACAGTGTCGCAATGGAAACATATCTCAGTCTAATCTCCGCTTCTCAGA
>CM065718.1:83825983-83830983 GCA_033310375.1 Conus canariensis
CAGAGTCAGGACCTCACAGGCCACTGTGATTGATGGAAACCCAATCTGTCTGTCTGGGACATCACCGTGACCTGCCTGACCTGTACTGGGTTACATCTGATGGTGGTGTGTACAGGAAGGGAAGCAGTATGAGGAGGCAAACTAAATAAGCTGTAAAGGTATTGTGGCACTGTTGTTCAAAATCTAATACTTAGTCTAGTGAATATGGTTAGCCTCCAGACTTATGAGTGAACGACAGAAACAGAGGTAACGAACGGAGCAAAGGCTTTCAAAGGTTCGGATGTAAGTATTTCCATTTTGTAACCATGTTTAATCTGTCTTCCAGACTACATGAATTTTGTCTTTAAGGGCTGTGTTCAGAAAGGAAATGTTTTATGATGTACTACGATGATTTCTTTTTGAATTTTGAATTTTTTTATTTAATTAATAGCAGCATCTGAATAGTATTTATATTAATGTCTAAAGTGAGAGTTCCAGTCATTGTGCGCGCTTACGAGATGTCACTATTTATGGTTGATATGGAAGTAAACAAACATAGATAACCGTGCTGCTTTCATACGTGTGGACCTTACACACACTTGCCTTCTTTCTGTCAAAGATGAAATGGATTATGAACTGACAGAACCTCGAACAGACACTATGTTGTTTCAACGTTGTTTTACATCCCTTTCACTTTTATTTGTGTATATGTATCTATGTGCTAGACTGCATGGTTTGTTACATTATGTGAATATTCTCATGATTGGTAGAGAAAGCACGGAAATATACCTGTTGGTCCCTGAAGTGAGTGGAATTCCCGGCTGACGGGGGAAGTAGATGAGGAATGGTGGTGTTGACTCATTATGTCTCCCAGAGAACATATCTCAGTCTGACCTCGTTTGCATAGAGCGTAGTCACATTCACTATCACGCAAACCACCATAAATCACTCTGTTCTTCCCGTCCTCCAGTGCTCTTTTCTCCCTCCCCCAATCCACCCACACCTCATTCCACGATTTCACATACACACATGCACACGCACACTCAAACACTTTGAATGTGGGGTTTCAAATCTACATGACCCTCACGCATGCAAGCGCACACACCACACACACACACACACACACACACACACACACACACACACACACACACACACACACCACACACACACACACACACACACACACACACACACACACACACACACACACATGTGCGTGCACGTACAGGTATAATTTTGTCAGATTTTATTATTTTCTAGATAGGGTTGTGTACAGTTTTCGTTCTACTGGTGAAGGTTTCCCCGCTGCGTTCTGTTTGTTTATCTGTAGATATTTAAATGACAATATTTTCTGTTCTATGCGGTTTGTTTCAAAGAAATAACACATGCCATACAGTTGTATCTTTTTTGTTCAATCGGACGCTTTCGGGCACGCAAATCAATTTAATTCCGAAGCCAGTAATATTGTCTGATTCGCTTAGCATTTACATTTGTGCTCTGTCTGGAAAAAAAAAGCAGGATAAGACCAAAGTTGAGAGCTTGTTGTTTTTATTTATTTATTATTATTTATTATTTTTGTGTGCTTTCTTAATTTTATGTTGGAACTGATTGGTGTTGCCTAAAAAACCCGCTTAAGTGAGAGTGGTGTTCGCCATCGCCTAACAGGCTCGAGGGAACCTCTCTATCATAGATGTGGAATTTGTGACTGTGTTGTGCGGTGATCGTGTGGATTATTAGTATTATTTTCTTCGTTATGGAACGCCGTCATTTTGGTACCTTTATTGTCTCTCTCTGTTAAGGGACAGATGTGCTACCATTCATTTTTTCTTTCTGACATTTCTGTTTCTCTTCCTCCATTCCGGCTTGTTTGGCTACCGCCCATTCATCCGCGACTTCGCACGTGCAAATCAACTCACTGTTTCAGTCGCCACGCCGCCCGCTAGTATTCACTACAGTAGAGAAGACTTGCTCTCGCTCAAGGATGTTCTTTCTGAATTTCCCCCAACAGTTTGTGACACACTCTGCCATGTTGGATTAATGAACGCTGCACGGAGTCCCTCGTGGAAGAAGAAACGGCGACCATTTCGTGGTGGCCGCAGAAAACTGAAGAAAGGTGAGCCCATTCCAGTGTTAACTTCCACTCGCGCTTGTGTCACTCCTCCATCTGTTTTGACTGAGAAGCCACATAACAAACCCTCTTCTAGAAATCTTGTAAATCTGATTCGCATCAACACTCGCTCTGCTGAAAATCGTTTCTTGGACCGATCTGCTTCTTTCCGCCTATGTGTTTTCAATGCCCAAGCTCTGGGTACTGGAACTGAAAAACGGTCTGCCCTCTCCTACTTCATCCATGACAACAACGTTGATGTCTTCGCTGTGACCGAAACTTGGTTTCGTGCTGAAGGTGACGAAGCTAAGTGCCGTGACATCGCTCCACCCGGCCACCACACCATCTCCTTTCCCCGTCAGTCCCGCGGCGGCGGCATTGCATTTGTCGTCGCTGATTCACTCTCCCCTTTCCTCTCCACCAAGTCCTCCTTCCCCTTCACCCACACCTCCTTCGAACTGGCACAACTCACCCTCACCTTTCCCCACCAAACTTTCCACCTCCTGTGTCTGTATCGTCCCCCTCCAAACCCTAAGAACCGCTTGACTGACTCCACCTTTTTCGATGAACTCCCCGATTTGCTGTCCTACTGCAACTCTCTTCATGGCTCCTACATCATCGCTGGTGACTTCAACATTCATTTTGATCGCCCCTCTGACTCCACCACCTCCAAAGTCATCGACCTCTTGGACTGCTATGGACTGGTTCAGTGTGTCCACGCTCCCACTCACATTCGTGGACACACATTGGATAATATGATCCACAGGGTTGACCAGGCTGTGGTGAGTTCTGTCACTATCGACCACACCCTCCCGTCTGACCATGTCTGCCTCGTAGCTGATCTCCACCTTTTCCGCCCTCCACCTCGCAAAACGTACGTTCAAGCCAGAAACCTCTCCGCAGTCGACATGAGTCTCTTCAACGCTGTCCTCCATTCTCACCTGTCTACTTCACCGCCGACCACTCCAGATGACCTCAACTCCCTTCTCCTTCGGCTCCTGGACCAGTACGCTCCTGCCTGTGGCCGTCTTGTCTCCAAGAGGCCACCATCACCTTGGTTCTCCTCCGTTGCGCCTCAGCTGCAAGAAGCCAAGCGTGAAAGACGCAGAGCCGAGAGACAGTGGCTCAAGTCCAGTCTGACAGTTCACAAGCAAATTTTCCAAACTGCCAACAAAATTGTTAACAGCCTTGTTCACGCTACAAAATCTGCCTATTACAATGCCAAAATTCTTGCATGCTCCACATCCAAACAGCTGTATAACATTACTAACACTCTTCTTGGTAAAACTGACTCCTCTCCTCTTCCTTCCAATCTCCCACCTTCTGACCTTCCACAGGCTTTCTCTGACTACTTTGTCAACAAGATCACTAATCTTAGGCTTTCACTGGACTCCCTGACTAATACTCATGCACCATTTCCCGATCCCCCTTTCTCGGGAACTTTCCTCACTTCCTTCCATCCTGTTTCTGAGGTCTTTGTAAAGAAAATCATCATGAAATCTGGCATTAAAACCTGTGAACTTGACCCACTACCAGCTTCTTTCCTCACCCATTGCCTTGACACTCTACTCCCTCATATTACCATCATCATCAACCACTCCCTCTCAACTGGCTTCTTTCCTTCTTCTTTCAAATCTGCAATTGTAAGACCTCTTTTGAAAAAGACTACTCTTGACCCTGACAATTTGAAAAACTACAGACCTGTGTCAAATCTTCCGTTTCTTTCAAAAATTTTAGAGAAAGTTGTTCTTGACCAACTGTTAGACCACCTTCATTCCAACAGCCTTGTCTATCCCCTTCAGTCTGCTTACCGCTCTGGACATAGTACTGAGACTGCTCTTCTCAAAATCTGTAACGACATTCTGACTGCCCTTGACTGTAACAATGTATCACTTTTGACTCTCTTGGACCTATCTGCTGCCTTTGACACTATTGACCACTCTATCCTCATTTCCCGCCTACATCACTCTTTTGGGCTTGATGACACAGTCTTGAGTTGGTTTCATTCCTATATCACTGATCGTCAACAAGTAGTTTCTGTCAACGGCCTTTCTTCTAATCCCTCTTGTCTGACCTACGGCGTGCCACAAGGATCTGTCTTGGGCCCTCTACTCTTCATTCTCTACTCTTATCCTGTCTCTTCTATCGTCCAAGAACACCTACTTCAGCATCATTCCTTCTCTGATGACAATCAGCTGTATGTCTCTGGGCCTCTCTCTGACCTTCCTCTCATGATCCAAAACACCCAGTCTTGTGTAGCCAACCTTAAGGACTGGATGACCCGAAACAAACTAAAACTGAATGAAGATAAGTCTGAACTGATCCTGATCACCCCACCAAAACTTCAAAACCACCCTTCTGTTCCGACTTCCATCAAACTTGTTGATTCACCTATCACTCTCTCTCATTCTGCCCGCAACCTCGGTGTAACTCTTGATCAAACCCTGTCCTTCCAACAGCATGTCAGCAATGTCTGTTGCACTTGCTTTCTTGAACTCCGCCGAATTGCTTCTATTCGCCATCTTCTCTCAGAAAACACAACAAAAGCTCTTGTCTGCGCATTTGTTCTATCCCGCCTGGATTACTGTAACGCTCTTCTGTCTGGCTCTCCCTCTCATCTCATCAACAAACTTCAAAGAGTTCAGAATCATGCTGCCCGTCTCATCTTCCGCACTTCTAAATATAACCATGTTACCCCATTGCTCCGCTCTCTCCACTGGCTCCCTGTTCAGCTAAGAATATCCTACAAGATTGCCTCTCTCTGCTTCAAATCTATCGAGTCTTCCTGTCCTGAGTATCTCACCCACCTGTTACATCTTTACACCCCATCTCGAGCTTTACGTTCCTCATGTGACACTCGTATCTACAGTATCCCCACTGTTCGCACTAAAACCTATGGTCAACGTTCCTT
>CM065718.1:83835983-83838483 GCA_033310375.1 Conus canariensis
TCGACCTTGATTACTAAAAGTTATGAAATCGAATGTTCGATAGACATTGTACAATGTAGCCGATTAATATACATGAAATCTTTTAGAAAATTCGAGAATCAGGACGTAGTATATTCAGTCAACATAAATGGAAAGAGAAGTCTTCTAACCTTTTGAAAGCTACGAGTGTGTGTTGAGTGGTCTGTGTGTTGTTGGCACCATTCTGTTTCTACTTCGCGGCCAACAGCGGTAAATGGTTGAAACAGTTACATGTGTGAATGGATCCGATGAAATTGATAATACATTTATGTGTTCCACTCCCATTGACAGAGGCTATTGAAGTAGCTTATAAACTCTGGTTTTCAGATGTGTGTAAGGGATAGATGATATGGACGATCATTAGTTTAAGGCATTTCTCAAGATGATTGCTCACTTCATTTCCTTGAATGCCAGTGCGGCTGAGAACTAAAACGAGGCCTTTATTGTAGCCATCAGATTCCAGAGACTGTAAACTTTTAAGAAATGTTCAGGAGTTTACAACTCCCCTGTAAATTAGAAAAAAAAAAGTTCAGAAGTTGAGAACGGTTGACGAGATACTGCCAGTAATAGACTATGCGGTGGAAATGAAGCCAGAGAATAAGGAAAAAGACTTTATGTCCACACTTACGGGCCACTGAGTGCCAGGGCCGATCCTGTGAGTTTAGGAATGGAGCTGGAGCTACAAAATCTAAGGTTACCATATTTTCTCATATGTTTGCCATCCATGTTTAGTTTGATTCTAAGTATGCACAGTTTTCATTCAGTAAGTACTATTTTAGATTACTAACCCACAATGGAAACAACAGACAGATTTTGTCTTTGTTGCACATCTCAACAAGTACAGCAAGCCTACAGCAAGCATACCGTTTTCTGTTCCACAATCTTTTGTATACACTGAGCATCTGTCCATTCATCCCTTCTCTCAAAAGGTTCTACCATAGTACCTGCTGCTAAGCTCTTTCATTAGTTGTGCTGTCATCATTGGATGCACAGTACATTTTACTTTTCCTTCTACGTGCATCTTTCAAAGACTTCAAAACAAACGTGTGGTTCAATGTCAAATGTGAGTTCTGGAATCCTGTCTGTTTCTGGCAGACCAGAAAGATCGCGTGTGTGTGTTTATCTCCGTAATGCTTTTCTAAATGTATAAATGAATGAATGAATGAATGAATGAATGAATGAATGAATGAATGAATGAATGAATGAAAGCGAGTGTAAGAGAGAGGAGAGAGACGGCAGGACAAAGAGAGGGAACCGCTGTAATCTTCACTGGCAATTAACCGCAGTCGATCATACACAGAAGTCACAAGGCTTTGCAGAATGATTCATTGATAGGGAAACCAATCTGTCTTCTTGGACCAGACCATTTCCTCTGCTTCTGGCTGTTACCCTGACTGTGATTTATGACCAAGAGCAGGAGGGTGATGGTGGGAGTGATCATTTGATACAATATTGTAAACAGCATTTAAGACTATGGTATTAGGATGAAGTAGGTGTACACTTTTGCCCATGCGTGTGCCTGTGTGTGTGTGTGTGGTTGTTGTTGTTGTTGTTGTTGGTGGTGGTGGTGGTGGTGGTGTGTGTGTGTGTGTGTGTGTGTGTGTGTGTGTGTGTGGGTGTGCGCGCGTGTGAGTGTGTGTCTTATTGTTGTTGTTGTTGTGTTGTGTTATGTTGTGTCTGTGTGTCTGTGCCCGTCTGTTGCAAGGGCTGGTTCTCACCTCTTGTTAAAACAGTGCAAACAGAGGGTAGGCAGACTCTGGTGACACGTTCACTGTTATTTCATCCAGCAAGATATTTACAAAGCTGTTGTCAACGCTCCAAAAACGGAGACGTAACCCTCACCCTCTTAGATCAGTCTGTGATAGTACATTCTTTAAATCCCCAAATTTGATTTTTCATAGTTATGAAATCCTCAAAGGTTTGAGGGAAGCTCACAAAGCCAATCAATAAACATGAAAAATTCAGAAACTTGAGAATTAGGACATAGCGTACACAATCAAAATACATCAAACTTTAAACAAGAAAGTTCATGAGCAACGATATAGAACAACCCATCATAATGCACGGAACATTGCGGGAGCTTTTGACATTTTCAGTACTGTTCTCGGCTTAACAGAGCCTTCCAATACTATCAGATCATTTGCATCTGTGTCATCTGGTAAATGTACGTCAGGTGAAACTAAACATGTCTAAAGCAAAATCCAAGTAAGTAAATCCAAATCAACCTTTTAATCTGCCTATAACAGAGGAAGAAGTTTTGTTAGCACTGCATGACTTAAAATCTAACAAAGCAGCAGACCCTGATGGTGTGATTGGTGAGATATTGAAGAATGCACATGAACTGGTAGTTCCATATTTGTACAATTTTCAATGTACTTTTTGATAGAGTAATTATATCCGGATTGCTGGACTGAATCTGTTATTTTGCCATTATTCAAAAAAGGGGATGTCAATCAGCCTCGCAATTATAGAGGTATCAGCT
>CM065718.1:83845983-83858483 GCA_033310375.1 Conus canariensis
ACAGAGGGGACCACTTCTACTGACAACACAGACCCCACCACCACCAATGCCAGTACAAGCACAGAAGCTAAGAACTGCATCCAGTGCTCTCTTTCTTTCACTGCATCTGTCTGTATATCTTGCATCAAAAGCCTTGATGCAGATATTAAAACTCAGATTGACAACAAACTGAGGATTTTAAAACAGACGATGCAGGAGAAAATTGACAGTCTGCAAGATGAGTGCAACACACTACGCAATCAGCTCAAAGAACAAACGAAGCTGATTGACAGTGTGTCTGACCGTCAAAAGCACCTCTTGAAATCAGCACGTGACTGTCAGCACCATACCACGTCCACTGTAAAGTCATCGAAAAAGTCAACGCAGCCAGAACTAAAACAACGGGAACAATCTAGCGACGTGTGTACTAAGCATAGTGGTGTTACGGCTGACAAAGAACAGACTGTCACTCACGCTGAGACCGACTCAGTCACTGTCACCAACAACAAACCAGCCTTTGACAGACAGCAGACTGACTCCACCCCTGTCAAATTACAGCAGGCTCTGACCGACAGCTCAATCAAACTACCCCAAAATTCAGGATCCGTCTTCCCCCGAAAGGCAAACTTGTCAACTTCATTGTGGGGGATTCTAACCTTCAGTATATTGACCGACAGAGACTGGACAGGACGGGGCTCATCCATGTACGCACAATGCCTGGGGCGAAGGTGACTGACGTCACTGCTGCCCTCAGAGATTGTGCAGTACGAGAGGATGTGCAGCGGGTGGCATTGCATGTGGGGGGAAACGACCTTCACAAACACTACTCTGTAGACACGCTACAGCAGGACTTTGGTCAGCTTCTGGGACAGGTGAAAAGAGTTTTTCCTGCTGCCAAAATTGCTGTCTCTGCCCTACTTCCTAGAAAACCTATTCCTTTGAAATTCATTAATTTGATGAATAGGGAACTGCATGTCCTATGTGCAGAAACAAGTGCATGTTTTTTGTTTGAAACAAATTTCGTTCATCAAAATCTTAGGATCGTTCAAAGCTATTTCACATCGGATGGTATTCACCTATCTGTCAGTGGCTTGTCGCTCTGGTTACGGCAAATCATTCAGTTTCTGGCACTCCGTGTGAACCGGCCTCCACGGAATACGGGTAATGGGGCACACCCAGAGCTATGTCAGGAACAGCCCATTGCAACAAACCGTAACAGATCACAGCCTTCAAAATTAAAAGAAAACCAAGACAAGCAGCCTGTCCCTACTGAGTTCCGTCGGAGTGTGCAGCCCATGTTCCCCCAGTCAGTAGGAAATCGTCCTGATTCCTATCCTACAAATTTACCCCCAGAGACAGTCCAACGTAGCTCAAACAATCACTTGGACAGTGCTCCTGAAATTGTCCACCAGAAATCCAGTTGTTCTTCTAATGAAACCTTTTCCCACCATGCAATGCCACCCATGCCGTACTTTAACAGACCCCCCATTACATCAGTGCCGATGTTTCCCCCCATGTGGCCTTTCTCCCCCTTCCCTCCTCTGCCTTTCAATCCTTGGACACAAATGCATCCTTATCTTCCCTCTCTCCCTGCTTAACAGAAATTCCGGTATCTGGAATTCAGATAACAGCTTGCTGTCTCGCCTTCCAAGTGCAGGCCCGAGCTCTTGCCTACCCTTCCCCCCGCCCAAATTTACCCATCCCCTGCCTCTCAGCTCCACCCCCCCCCCCCTCACCCCCAGCCGTGTCTTCTTTCCCTCCTGCTTGCTCCGTCTCACCTTCACCTTCCCACCACGCACTGACTCCTCCTCCCTACCCCCTCCCCCAACCCTGTGAGTCTTGTTCCCCCCCCCCCCCTACCCGGTACTGCTTAGTTACTGTGGATGACTGTACTATTGTGACCCGGACAGCTTGAAAGCGACATTTGTCTTGGTTGGTCATACACATACTTGAATTGTCCTTTGGACTGAACTTCATTGCCCTGCTTTTTGGATTTTGTGTGTTCTTGGATATTCTATGATTGCTGATTTTATATTTTAATTGTTCTTGTAACAGTATATCTATTTTGTTTTATTGCTCAGGACTTTGCTCTAGAATTAATACAATGGACCATTGTAATGTAATTAATACTGATACTGGATTACGCATTGGTCACCTAAATGTTTATCATCTGCCAAATAAGATTCATGATGTCTGTTTTCTTCTAAACGAACCCCCTTCTATTCATCTGCTTGGTCTTAGTGAAACTCGCCTTGACTCCCGTTTCACTGATACAGCTTTATCCATAACTAACTATAACTTTGTCCGACGCGATGCAAATCACTCTGGTGAAACAGGACTTGGAATATATATTCATCAAAGCATCGTTCACTGTACAAAAAGGCGGCGTGACCTTGAGCCTGATAATGTTGAATGCATGTGGCTGCAGGTAAAACCCTCCAACTCAGCCCCTCTTCTAGTTGGATATGTGTACAGGAATCCCGCTGCCACTTTCCTTTGGAATGACAACTTTGTACACATGATGGATGATGTATATAAGAGCTATCCAAATGTCATTCTTCTCGGTGATTTTAACATTGATCTGTTAAAACGGCAGCCTGCCTGGGATGCGACCACCACACTCTTTGGCTTGCATCAGCTTATTCATAATCCAACTAGAATCGCAAAGACATCTTCTACATTGCTGGATCATATCTACACGAACAACAAAGCCATGGTATCCAATATAACAGTGGGTAACAAAAGCATAAGCGACCACTGTCTCATTTTGTGCACTTGGTCTTGTAAACTTCCAAAGCAACAGAATAAGGGCCACACAACCATTCAATATCGCTGCTTCAAAAATTTCAGTAAGGATGAATTTTTCCTCGACTTAAGCTTAGCTCCTTTCTACAGTGTACTCAATTACACAGATCCAAATGAAGCGTATAATACCTGGTATAATATCTTTCTCTCAATCGTTGATAAACATGCCCCACTCAGAAGAAAAAAGGTAAAACACAGAGTATTTCCCAGCTGGCTGACAAAAGACATTATTATAGAAATGGCACTAAGGGATGCACTTAAAACCGCAAAAAAAAGTAGATGAATATAAAAAGCAGAGAAACAGAGTATCCGATCTGGTTAGAAAATCAAAATCTGAGCATTTTAGGAAACTGATAAACGCAAACAGGGATACAGCATCATTATGGCGTGCTGTTAATGAAATAACTGACAAGTCGAGAAAGAAATCAGATAATACTGCGACTATGTGGTCTGCTAACACTTTCAACAATCATTTCCTTCAGGTAACTGAATCAGTACAAACGGCTGCCAGTGTCACATTCTTTAATCGATATGAGACTCCAGCTGTTCTCCAATCGTTTTGTCAAGAACGATTAAATACTAGAGATTCATTTAGCATCCCCTTGCTTGCTATCAATGAAGTTGGTTCCTTAATTTTAAAACTTAAAAATAAAAAAGCAATGGGTCCAGATAACTTAAATGCTTCTATACTCAAGCTTGCTCTACCTTACATTGTTGATACCCTTACGTATGTTTATAATTTGTGTATTGATCAGAATGTCTTCCCATGTGGTCTAAAGGCAGCAAAAGTCATTCCCATACCCAAATCAAGAGATCTCACTGATTTAAACAATTTTAGACCAATATCTCTTTTATCCGTTGTATCGAAACCTCTTGAGATGCATGTTCACAAACACCTAACTAAACATATGGAACATCACAAACTGTTCCACCCATTTCAGTCAGGCTTTCGTCGAAATCACTCATGCCACACGGCCTTAACACGCCTCTGTGATACATGGCTATCAGCCATCAACGAAAGAAAACTCACTGGAACTGTTTTCCTCGATTTTAAGAAAGCGTTTGATCTTGTAGACCACAACATATTATTTTAAAAAATGACTGCATATGTTCAAAATCCGGCAGTAGTCACCTTCTTTCAGTCATATCTTGAAAACAGGACCCAGCGTGTTTACTTAAACGGTACTTATTCCTCTGAAGGAATAGTGAGCTGTGGCGTTCCACAAGGCTCTGTCCTTGGACCTTTTCTCTTCTGTATTTTTATAAATGACCTACCGATGCACATATCTCACAATGATGTCATCTGTGATCTGTTCGCTGACAATAGTTCTCTTCACTGTAGTGATACAAACATCATGTGTGTTCAAATATCGTTACAACAAAGTATAACTGATGTCTTAGAATGGTGCAACCAAAACCGAATGGTCCTTAATCCGCACAAAACAAAATGTATGGTCCTAGCATCGAGACAGAAACATCAACGACAGCATCTTATGTTGAGCCTAAAAATGAGTGAAACCTTGTCGAGCAGGTTACCGAACACCGTGTCTTAGGCGTGATCATTGATGAGAACTTTAAATGGCAATCACATATAAATCATGTTTGCAAACAGTTGGCTCGCAATTTGTTTTTACTCAATAAACTCAGTTATTATGTTGAACCACACATCCGGAAATTATTTTTTGAAGCCCATTGCCTTTCTCACATCAACTATGCGTCCACCGTCTGGAGTGGTGCCGGTGAAAATCACATAAAAAGATCAACTCTATGCATAGACGGGGAATTAAGCTGATTCTTCCCGACAAGTCTCTATCAACCACGGCAAATTCGCAAAACTAATGATGTTACCACTGCAGAGCCAACTGACCTATAATAAGGCAGTACTAATGTTTGAAGTTCCATGCAAACATGGCGCCAACATATCTTGCTGAGTTTATCCAAATGGCAACAACACGATATGATTCAAATAATCACATTTTGCCACGTGTCCGCATTGATTTGTTCAAACTAGTTTTGCATTTTTGGTCCATCTGTATGGAACTCTCTTCCTCCGTCTGCCAAAACATGTCAATCACTGCCGTCCAAATCAGCAATACTTAAACATTTACTTGAACAATAAATCTAACCTTTTGGTCACAGTCCCAACGCCCTACTTTTATGCTTGCCTCTATATTAGCTAACGAAAATGTGTGTGTATGTGTGTGTGTGTGTGGGGGGGGGGGGGTGTAGATGTGGGTGTGCGCGTGCGTGCGTGTATGTGTGGGCGTGTGCATGCATGTGAGCGCGCGTGCGTACGTGTCTGATTGTGTTTGTGTAATTTTGTAATGGATTTTTTTTTAATTCTGTAATTATTATTTTATTACTATTGTTATTGTTAATATTATAATGTTGCTATATTCTTCATTGTTTCTGTCATTATTGATATGTGCAGTCTGTTTAGTTGAATGTTGTAGAATAGCAAGGACAGGTTGGAAGAATAGGCACTGCCTAAAATCTCTGTCCTTGAGTAATAAAGTTTTGAGTCTTGAGTCTTGAGTCTTGAGTCTCTCTCTCTCTCTCTCTCTCTCTCTCTCTCTCTCTCTCTCTCTCTCTCTCTCTCTCTCTCTCTCTCTCTCTCTCTCTTCTCTAGCAATTGTTGCACTAACATTTCGTCTGTACTTTCGGTAATATTCTCCCCTCCATCACCGCCTCTAGCCTTCCTCCCCACCCTCCTCCTCCTCTCTTCCCATCCCACATTGAGTTTTGCACCTGTCACTGTAGCCCTGGCGAGGATGAAAGCGGTGCACTGCGTGCAGACGTTTCACATGTGACGGGAGTGTACCGACCAGCTGACCCCAAACAAACGTGGGTGTTGTGCTGCTCATGTTCTGCGATGAAAAAAACTCCCCTTGTCTGACTGAGACGTGCAACACCTGATGATGCTGTGCTCTGGAATGTCAGACCATTATCAGTCTGTAGATCTCTCTCTCTCTCTCTCTCTCTCTGTGTGTGTGTGTGTGTGTGTGTGTGTGTGTGTGTGTGTGTGTGTGTGTGTGTGTGTGTGTGTCCGTTTGTTTGTCTGTCTTTTTTTATCTATCTGTCCGTCTGTCTGCCTGCTGTCTGTCTATCTTTCTATCTATCTGACGATCTCTTGATCAGTCTGTAATGTATACATTTACACAGAAATATATATGTATATATTAGAGAGAGAGAGAGAGAGAGAGAGAGAGAGAGAGAGAGGAGAGAGAGAGAGAGAGAGAGAGAGAGAGAACGAACGAACGAACGAACGAACGAATTTTTATTTCAGAGGGTAATGGAATAAGCATCACTGCTTTTTTACATCCAGCCCTCCGGGGCCAAAAGAAATTTAAGAAAGGAAAAGGAAAAAAAAAACCACAAAAAATATTGATTAATATAAAATAATGAAAAATCATTCTTAAATATGAAATACGAAAATACAAAAGGATACAAAACCTATGTACAGAGGGAACACCGACAGAAGGTGTGGGAGACGGTGGGGGTGGGAGTCGGATGGGGTGGGATGGGGGACAATTAAAAATGAGAGGAGGGGGGATGGAAGAAAAGGAAGAACTGATAAGGAAAATGAAACATTTACACAGAACAGTTATTGGTACATCTTTGGGCAAAGTGGTGTAAGATCAGACAGATACATCAAGTACGTCAAAAGATTGGATTGAAACTTACTAGTGTTTGGTTCGTTTTTCAGTTTTTCTGGGATATTATTCCACAGCCACCCACCAGAATAAGCAAGGCTTGATTTGCATAAATTAATTGATGGGAAAGGGAGATTTATTTTATGCGAATGACGATGATCATTAGAAGTAAATATATTCATTAAATAGGAAGGAGCACTGCCGTGTAGTATTTTATGCATAAAGAGTGCTTTATTGTACAATAGTTTGGTCTTGAATGGAAGGATACCTGCTCGTTCATAATCAGGGTGCCCTAGTGAGGGTTCATCAATTATTATTTTGACAGCTCTCTTGTATATACTAGTCAATGGTTTAAGCAACTTATTGCCAGCTAAATCCCAGAGTGTCGAGGCATAGTCAATATTTGGCTGAATATAAGATTGAAAAAAATAATTTTCTGGTGTGATAATCTAAAACGTTTTTTATTTTCCTGAGCTGATACAGTTTTACAGCAAGATTTTTGGAAAGAAGTTCTAAAATGTTTCGACCAAGATAGGTTGTTGTCGATTGCTATTCCTAAGACTCTGTGATTTGAAACCTCTTTGATTTTTTCGTTACCAATATAAAGGATTGGCAAGTTTTCGGTTACATTTTGACGTTTTTGCCTTGTTGTAATCAACATGAATTTCGTTTTTTGAGGATGCAGAGACATGTGATTGAGTTGTGTCCATTTAACGAGAAGGTTGATATTTTTCTGAATATCAAGGTAGACTTGCTGAGCATTAGAGTTATTAGTGTCGATAGTGGTATCATCGGCAAACATTTCACAATGAGAAGTCAAGGTTAATGGTAAATCATTAATATAGAATAAGAAGAGCAGTGGACCAAGCACCGAGCCTTGTGGTACACCAAAGTTATTGGGAATCAAAGTAGAATAACAATCATTTAATAATACTAATTGTTGCCTGTTGGAAAGGAAGGATGAAATGAGTTTTAGAGTGTCGGAAGTTAGTCGATAAATAGTTAACTTTCTGAGCAAAAGTTCATGATTAATGACATCGAAAGCTTTAGCAAAATCCACGAAGAGTACTCCGGAAAAGTGTTTGTTGTTTATGTTTGAAAGCCATCGATCAACTATCTTGGTAAGAGCTGTTTGACAAGAATGATTCTCTCTAAATCCGGATTGATTTAGGGTGTAGTAGATCGAATTTTTTTACATGAGAAAGAAGACACTTTTTTATGTGTTGTTCTAATGGTTTAGAAAGAACTGATAGAATAGAGATAGGTCGATAGTTAGAAGGATCAGCCATATTTCCTGATTTGTACAATGGTATGACTTTAGCTTGTTTAAAAGCATCAGGAAAGCAATGCTTATCAATGCAGAGATTATAAATATTTGTGAGAGTTTCTGCTATAACAGATGCTGATAGCTTAAGAATTTTCCCATCAATTCCATCAATTCCACGAATTGCTGTCTGTTTTAACCGTCTAAGAGAAGAGAAAAACTTCGTGGACATCCATGGCACCAATATCCAAAGCTGAATGGATGTTCTTCTGGTGGCAGTATTTCAGTAATTCTTGTAGATCGTTACGTTTTGATTCATCGTTTCGTATGATTTGATTTGCTATACTTGCAAAATGGGCGTTCAGTTCACTTGCAGATATGTCTTTTGTTAAGTTTAATACAGGGTTAGAATTTTTCTTGGTTAAGCCATGTATAGCTTTCCAAATAGATTTACTGTCTTTCTTTCTATTAATAAGGTCCAAGAAATATTTTCTTTTCTCTGATCGTATTAGGGAGGTCACCTTATTTCTGTACTTTTTGAATTCTTCGCGAGAGCCATTTTTTAACAGATAATCCCTTTGGTATATAGTGTCCTGTATTTCTTTTGTAAGCCAAGGTGGTTTTATCCGATGTTTTACTCTTTTAGTTTGAAGAGGGGCATGCTTATTGTATACGTCATGGAAGATGTTATACCATACTTGCAGAGCTTGATTGGGGTCAGTATACTGATACACGTCATTTAAAGGGGAATTTAAAAGATCTGAGAGAAATTTGTCACGATCAAATTTAGAAAAGTTCCTGAATGTAATCGTTTTATGATTTAACTTGGGTATTTTGACACCCTTTTTGGTCCACGTAAAACAACTCGGAAAATGGTCACTGCAGCCATAAGCAGGAGCAACTGATTCTACTATTGTTTCTGAATTGGTAACATATATATGATCTATTAATGTTTCAGAAGAATTAGTTACACGGGTAGCTGATTTTATTAATTGTGTCAAACCAAATGATTCAAAAGTTTGAGTCCAGTGATTATCAGTTTTGAATAAATCAATATTAAAATCACCTATATTATGACATCTTTGTAATTATCATTAGCATTTTCCAACATTGAAATGAAGCGGCCGATCCAGTCGACATGTTCGGCTGGATTCCTGTATAGAAAACATAGAGGTATGGGCTTGTTATACTTCAGTTGTATTTCGATCCAAATAGTTTCTACGTGATGCTGTTCAAGGTAATCAATTCTTTCAACTTTAATTGACTGATGGACATACACTATTATGCCAGTTTCTTTTTTTTGAATGGGGTCTTTACGAATTGAAAGGTCACTATTAGATATGAAAGGAGATAAATGGGATTCTGAAAAAACCAAATATGTGAAAAATGTTTGCCCAAATTTGATAATATGGATGATATTTCAGTAATCTTATTTATAACATGATTAATATTTAGATGCCCCACTCTAAGTCCATCCTCGGTTAGCCAAGGGTACCACGTTCTGACATTATACAGGCCAACAAGGAAAACACGATCCACTATACAAGTGAGAAAAACATACAAAGATCAGTGAATACTGTAACGCAAACAACAATACAAATTACAAAGCAGCAATAAACAAAGCGCTGAAAGAAATCCCAGCAGTAACAAAGGCAAAATATCAATGCAAAAGACAAAGTGAAGTATTCTCCAAATAAACACAAGCGCAATTATCAGTTGTTTTGCTCCTATCAATTCACAGCCACTGTCAAAACCTCGGTAGCAAGTCAAACAAGTGAGAAAAAGATACAAAGATCAGTGAATACTGCAACGCAAACAACAATACAAATTTCAAAGCAGCAATAAACAAAGCGCTGAAAGAAATCCCAGCCAGTAACAAAGGCAAAATATCAATGCCAAAAGACAAAACGAGACCACTGTCAAAACCTCGGTAGCAAGTTAAGCAAGAAAATCATGCCGAGCCCGGTGATGTCATTACACACACACACACACACACCACACACACACACACCACACACACACACAACACACACACCACACACAACACACACACACACCGAGAGAGAGAGAGAGAGACTCTTGGAGCTGTTACAAACTTATAAACTTACAAAACTTACAAACTTACCACCCAATGATCGCCTGGATGTGTGTTTTTCCAACTGACAGTTTTCTGAATAAGAAAGAAGGAAAGAAAGTAAAAAAAGAAAGAAAGAAGGTAAATCAAGCACATGGGAGAGAAAAGAAAGAACGAGACAGACGGCAAAATAAAGAGAAAGACACCACTGTGATCTTCACTGCCAATTAACTGCAGTCGATCATACACAGTGGTCACCGGAGGTTCGCCAAATGAATCATTGATGGGGAAAACCAATCTCTGTTCTTGGGTCTGACCAGTTCCTCTGCTTCTGGCTGCTAGCCTGACTTTGGTGATGACCATGAGGGGGAGGGTAATAGGGAGGGGTGAACACGTGGCGCCGCTGTTTTCAACAGCTTTTTATCTAGCTGTATGGTGTGTGTGGGTGTGTGTGTGTGGTGTGTGTGTGTGTGTGTGTGTGTGTGTGTGTGTGTGTGTGTGTTGTGTTCTTCTGTTGCTTGTTTGCTGTTGCAAAATTCTTTCTGGGTCTACATCGCCTATCTTCTCTTGTCTCTCTTCTCACACACACACACACAACACACACACACACACACACACACACACACACACACACACAAACACACACACACACACACACACACATGCACGCACGCACGCACGCACGGACGTACACACACACACACAAGCGCGTATGCGCGTATGCATGCACACACACGCACGCACGCACACACACATACATACGCACACATGCGTACTCGCAGCATACACACACGCGCGCACGCGTGCACGCCGCACGCACGCACGCACACACACACACACACACACACGCGCGCGCACACACACACACACGTTTATGCCCATATACACAGGCACACATACATATGCACCTATATGTTCACACAAAATACTTGCATCCAGAAGTATGCTCCACAACCTAAAGATCAGACACACGATACACACACACACACACACACACACACACACACACACCACCACACACCACACACACACACCACATACACACACACACACACTTGGGCGCGTGGCCCACTCCACCTATGCATAGATTTTAACACTCGCGTGCACGTTCAAGAAAACACACACAGATGTAATGATAGCAGAGGTGTTAAACAATGTCATGTAGATACCTACGGGCTGACCAACGCCTTGGCTAAATGTGCAGGTCAGACATTGGTAAGTCGTATACATCAGACCATCTTCCTAAAACCTCGTATCTCAGTCATTAATCCATGGATCCATCAGCTGTCAATCGTGCGCAATGTGGTCTCAAAACTTAGTCCATATGGTGTTGCATGTACGGACCAGTCCGCAGCCAATAGAACCTCCTTGATGAAACCGAAACTGAAACAGAAACTCCTCCTCCTCCTCCTCCTCCTCTCTCTCTCTCTCTCTCTCTCTCTCTCTCTCTCTCTCTCTCTCTCTCTCTCTCTTGTTAGTGAATATTCTGATTTTGAGTTCTCTCTCTCTCTCTCTCTCTCTCTCTCTCTCTCTCTCTCTCTCTCTCTCTCTCTCTCTCTCTTGTTAGTGAATATTCTGAGTTCTGAGTTCTCTCTCTCTCTCTCTCTCTCTCTCTCTCTCTCTCTCTCTCTCTCTCTCTCTCTCTCTCTCTCTCATTGCACATCTGTAAACGTGTAGAGGCTGTTCAACATTCCTCTTCGCCTTGCTTATAAACTTCTTTCTTTTTTTTTTTTAGACACATAGGTTTTTTTTCTGTCTTTTTTTTTTTTTTTTTTTTTTTTTTGGCCCAGGCCGCGTCTCTATACCCGGCATCTTGCCACGAACGAATTACCAGATTTCAAACACAAATTAGCGGTGCATATTCTCATTTCTCGGGTGGGACAGAGCGAAAATCTAAAGGCCGTGAAACCGTGCTGGTGTTTTTCAAAGGGCTTGGGAATTGGACACTTCTCCCCAGCAGTTTTGGTTTCATGCCTAATTTCTCTGTCATTAAATGCATTATAATCGCAATGGCAGAGAACATGCTCGATCCCTCTCCATTTATCCATTTATCCATTAAGTGTGCAATTGAAATTAAGAAATTCCAAAGTTTGATCGATTTACGCAATTTGGATTCCCCCTCCGTTTGCCCATAATAGCTATTCACTGCGCGTGTAACTGAGGTTAATACATCCATTCAACTTCTTGATCCACTCATTGACTGCGTGTGACCTGAATCACATTTGGGAAAGGCATCACCAGACCTCTGAGGAGGATTTATTTATCAAATATCAGTTACTATTTGTTCGTTTTCATTTAGTCCTGTTTGATATTACGGTCATCACAAATATTTCGTTTTTGTTCTCTTGTCTCTTTTTTTTCGTACTGTATGAAGAATGACGTGCGATTAGATTGTAATAAGATATTTTCTGGGACGGAAAGGACATAATTGGGTATTTTCGGGTTTGAGCTGTTTGGGCTCAAAAAGTGTGTGAGTGTTTGTGTGTGTGTGTGTGTGTGTGTGTGTGTGTGTGTGTGTGTGCGCGCGCGGTGCGTGCGTACAGCGTGCGTGCGCACGTGTGCGTATGCGTAAGCGCGCGTGCGCGCGCGCATATGCATGTGTGTGTGCATGTGAGAGAGGAGAGACACACACAGACACACAGACAGGCAGACAAACACACACACATACATACGCACTTCTCTCTCTCTCTCTCTCTCTCTCTCTCTCTCTCTCTCTCTCTCTCCC
>CM065718.1:83865983-83875983 GCA_033310375.1 Conus canariensis
GTTAACAATTGCAGACACAGATGGAAGTTCTTATCAGTGAATAAAATCAAAAACACCTGAGAAATACATGTAGCACGGGGAAAACACGACAACAAGCTATATATATATATATATATATATATATATATATATATATATATATATACTACTAAAAACAATTGAAGTACCACCCCTAATTTTTGTATGCAATTTTTAAAAAGCTCTGATAAACCAATTAATATTGATAATTGAATAAACTCTGCTGGATAAGCTTACCCGGTTCTCAAATACTACTCCTCGTGCATTTTTGTTTTGTTAAAGTCGGTCAGCAGTTATCTACCGCGTCGCATCTGAGGCAAAAATATCCGAGAAATTATCGAACTTGTGTCGCTCCCAGATTTTGACACAGACACAGCAAGAAAAAAAAATGTGATGCACGTGAAAGCAAGGTCTTTTCTAAGCAGAATTGCAATCAGTTAGCACATTTGACGGGTATAAAAAGTCGCGAAATTTAGGAAGATTTAACCATGCCTGCGAGACAACGACTAAGGAACACCGACAGAGGAAGAGCGATAGCATGGTACCAAGAAGGTATTGGCTTGAGGGAGATTGGTCGACGGCTTGGAGTGAGTCACCCAGACATTCTGAGGCTCAGAGACCGTTGGCTTAACACTGGAAGTGTTGAAGAACAGCAGGGACGTGGACGGACGAGAAGCACCTCCAGACAGCAGGATCGGTTCATTGTTATCGCTTGTCTGAGAGACCGTTCAGCCAGTGCCACAGTACTCCGAGACCAGCTACGACAAGCCAGCAACGTCAACGTCAGTACCCAGACAGTTCGGAACCGGCTCCACGACGCCAACTTGAGGTCAAGGTCCCCAGCAGTGAGATCAATACTGACCCCAGCGCATCGAGCTCATCGTCGGGCCTGGGCAGCATGTCATAGAAGGTGGACAAGAGCTGAATGGGCAACAGTACTCTTCACAGACGAGTCAAGGTTCACCCTCAGGTTCAACGACGGGCGGGTTCGCGTCTGGCGACGTCCTGGAGAACGCTACGTTGACGTTGCCGTCAGGGAGCATGACCGCTATGGAGGTGGGTCCGTGATGGTGTGGGGTGGGTTCAGCCTACGTCACAGGACCCCCCTACACCGTGTTGAAGGCCGCCTGACCGGTGCCACCTACCGCGACACCATCATCCGCCCCTTGTGATGCCTGCCCTGAGGGCAGTTGGCCAGGGCGCCCAGTTCCAGGACGACAACGCGCCGTGCCACCGCGCCGCCATCGTGAATCAGTTCCTACAAGGGCAGCAGGTGACAAGAATGGACTGGCCTGCCAGGTCACCAGATTTGAACCCCATAGAGCATCTGTGGGACGTGCTGGGGAGGCGAGTGCGGGCCCACAACCCTCCAGCAGACACCGTGGACCAGCTGTTTCAGTTGCTGGAGCAGGAGTGGCAGGCGATCCCCCAGGACACTCTCCGCCGCCTGGTGCACTCCATGAGACGTCGATGTGACGCTTGTTTGAACGCGAACGGTGGTCATACCCGTTATTAACATCATGACATCTACCATAGACTCTTGTTACTTTTCATTTTGGGGGTATGCCTCTTTAATCAAGTGTAAAACAAAGATAATTTTTTGTCACGGTGTTTGAATAAATTTGAATGGATTGAGGAATAATAAAAATAAAATATTCAATCATTAAATAATGTTCAGCTTTGTTTTCTTTCGAATGACAGCAGTTTTCCTAAGTGGTACTTCAATTGTTTTGAGTAGTGTATATATATATATATATATATATATATATATATATATATATATATCATGAACAATATAAAAATGTCCTTAAAAAATCTGAAAATGCTCAACCCCGTGGGGAGCAACATCTGTTAAAAATATTTTTTTTAAATGAAGTATAAAAATCTACAAGCTTGTTTCAAGCTTTGCTATCATCAGGATATCTTTTTCTGGGGCACGCCAACGATCTTTTATGGCGTGCGGGACTTGATTTCAACTCTGTGTGTGCAGGCGGATCTCATTTGCTGCACGTGTGGCCTGTGGTTCTTATTGGGGCCTGTTCAGATGGAATGTGCTAGCAGCAAAGATTTCCACTTGTGCCTGCAATTGTTTACAATTTCTACTTTTGTGTTCAGAGTTGGTAAGTGTGGTTTACATAATATCAACCATTTTTCTGTTGAGCATAGATTGCATCTTTTTGAAATATTGTTGTATGGCGTTGCTCTTTTTATGATTTTCCATGATATGTTGTAGTCTTTTTTTTTTTATCTTTGAGTCTCCAAATGTATTTACTCAGCTCTGTTTGATTTTTGTATTTTTCATTTTGAATGACTGTTTGTGGTTTGCGTATCTGGTTTTGAAAGTGTTTTCAGTAATCCCTATATATGTTTCTTTTTCATTTTCTGATGTTACCGTAGCTTGGTATACAATGTTGCTGTGAAGACATTTGTTGCTTAGGGGGCACTGTTCTTTTTAGTGCAGTTGCAAGATGTCCTTTCAGCACCCTTCTCTTTTGTGTTGCTTTTCTTTTTGTTAGATGAATCAATTATGTTTTTGAGGTTGGGCATACATGAGTATGATAGTTTAATGGTGATTTTGTTGAATATTTTGGACAGTTTGTGTTCTTTTGGAAATGATGTTGCCAAGATTTTAAAGAATTCTTTTCCTACATTTGTTTTTACTTGTCCATCGTATGGTGGGTTGTACCATATGATCTTTCTTTTCCTATTTCTCTTATTTCTGTTCGTGTTATTGTCTGGACTGTATTGTAGTTTGTAATTGTAACCATTTTTTTGTAATGCTTCTTGATATTCTGTTGCTGCATCATTGAATGCGTTTTCATTGTATGACAGGTTGGATAGTCTCTTGTTTATACCATTGGGTATTGTTTTTAGTATAGATGGTGGGTGGTTGCTTTTGGTGTTTACGTAGATTGGTATGTCATTGGGTTTTTTGTATGCTTTGTACACATGGTCATTGAGGTCTAATGTTATGTCTAGGTAATTCACTACTTTTATACTATATATATATATATATATATATATATATATAGATAGATCAATAAGATTAAAATTCCTAAAACGATTTTGAGAGTGCTCAACCTCTTGGGGAGCAACATTTGTTAAAAATAAGGTTTAAAAGGCAATCTACAAATTTGTTTCTAGCTTGCGCTGTCGTCAGGATGATTTTGGTTTGCCCACCGCCGGTGTTATATACCGTGTGGGCTCCCGTTTGCGGTTGTTTGCACGTGCGGGTTGGCTGCACGTGTTTTTTGAGGTTTTCAGGTTTTTGTTTTGGGTGTATTCACTAACAACGATTTCCATTTATGCCTGCAGTTGTTTACTATTTCTGTTTTGGTGTTTAGAGTTGCTAAGTGTGGTTTGCATAGTATTAACCATTTTTCAGTTAAACATAGATTGCACCTTTTTGAAATATTGCTCTATGATGATGCTCTTTTTATGATTTTCCAGGATATATTGTAGTTTGTTTTTGCGTCTTTAAGTTTCCAGATATATTTGCTCAGTTCTGTTTGGTTTTTGTATTTTTCTTTATTAAATGACTGTTTGTGGTTTGCATATCTGGTTTTGAAGTGATTTTCAGTGATCCCTATGTATGTTTCTTTTTCATTTTCTGATGTCACAGTGGCTTGGTATACAATGTTGTTGTAAAGGCATTTATTGCTTAGGGGCACTGCTCTTTTTTGATGCAATTGCAAGATTTCCTTTCTTCACCCTTCTTTGCTGTGTTGGTTTTCATTTTGTTAGATGCGTCAATTAAATTTTTGAGGTTGGGCATACATGAATACGATAGTTTGACGGTGTTTTTGTTGAATATTTTATATAGTTTGTGTTCTTTTAACAAATATATATTATATATATATATATAATATATATATATTATATTCTTTGTCATTTTGTGTATCTACCCCAGAACTCAAATCATCAAAACAACATGTGCAGTGGATTCTTTTAATGATTTATGAATGTTTTCATGTATGTTTTTACTACATATCTTTACCATGGTAGGTTGAGATTATCTGAATGAATGGATAATGTAGTGTGGGTCAAGATATCTGACCAACACTTTATGAAACTCGACAGTGTGGTTCCAGTTTATTCGTCTGAAGCTGAAGCATACCAAACTCCGGGTTGGAGCCGGCCAGGCTGGAACTGATCCCTCTACCTCCCAATTCCTAGCCTGCTGCTGGCACAAAGTCTGCTCTCACCCAGAACTAATCTGGAGTTTGTCTCAGTTTGGTTTCTTTTTAACCGTTTTTTTTTTTTTTGTTTTTGTTTTTTTTTTTTGTTTTGTTAGTGTTTTTTTTTTTCTAGGTATGGTTTTAATTCTTATTTTATCTTAACTGTATTTACTTTCGTTGGCCTGACAAGGTTTGTCGTGAATTAAACGCAGTCTGACAAAACAAACATGACTGTAAGGGGGAAAACAAGGAATGTTATTTAGACGCCTTAGAAAACGAACCAACCTCTCACCACCAAACGCTTGGTGTATTGTAAGTCATTCATTAATAACCCCTCCGAGCTTTGGAAACTACGGTGATCTTGATTGTTTAGACAAGGGTCCTCCCCCTCCCCCTCCTCCCCCTCCCCCACCGCCTTCCTCCGACAATCCGCAAAATAAACGCGTTAATGGAATATTTAGAGAGCTTTTTCTTATTAATGAATGACAAAAATAAGCAAGGTAGGCCTTCTTATTGTAACGAACTTAATGATCAACTAAGTAGAACATAAGGGGCTGTGGAACATAAATGAAACACACACACACACACACACACACACACACACACACGCACGCACGCACGCACGCACGCACGCACGCACGCACGCACGCACGCACGCACGCACGCACGCACACACACACATACACACACACACACACACATACACACACACACACACACACACACACAGAGAGAGAGAGAGAGAGAGAGAGAGAGAGAGAGAGAGAGAGAGAGAGAGAAGATAAAATTATTTATTTACGAAGATAATAGATAAGCACTGACGCGCTTTTTTACATCCAGTCCTCGCCCTGAGTAGGGACTACAACATGCAGTGAAATGAAATAATGGAAGAAAGCAAACAAAGAAACAAACAAGGTGGTCATGCAATCATAGTGGAACATCAAATGAAAATAAACGGGAAATGCAGAAAAAAAAATAAACAAACCAAAAATAAAAATAAGAATAAAAATGATAATAATGAAGGGGAAGACGGGAGTGGGTGGTGGGGCTGGGTGGGCTGGGGGAGCATATAGAAATTGACTATAACGTACAACAATCAGCGTGTATAAAAACAGACAGTAAACAAATGTGCCTCTGTAGAATTTTTATTGAATGGACGATTGCCTCGATCTAAAAATATTTAAGGGACTAGGGGAACGGTTCATGACTCCGGATGTCCCTCTGCTGCCCCTTTTTTCCCATCTTGGGACGAGCCATGGCTGGGATTCGAACCCATGACCCTCTGGACATGCTCATTTTCGACTTACTGACTCGCACTCTAACCACTGAGCCACAGGGACACCTGATATTTGTAGGAAATTTAAGCCTTATGAAGTTCACTTTTGTTCCTCCTTGACCAGATCCAGCTTGAACACCTCTCTGCCGCTTCTGCCATTGCTTTCAGGGCTCTGGTTTTTTCCTTCCCTGCAACTGAGAGCTGTTTCATGCAGACGTTCCTACAAACCCCCTCGCTCCAATTTCTGCAGTGAGGACTTTGACCTGATAGCCTTCTCTCCTCAGGCTGTTTGCCAGATCAGCATACTTTTCAGTCTTGTAGATTTGAGCTGCCTCCATTCTGTTCTCATATGGCACCGTGAGCTCGATCATGATCAGCTGCTTGGTTGACTTAGAGTGGACTACTATGTCTGGTCTCCTGCCACTCTTGCTGATGATCTCTGGGTGACTCTTCCATTCTGGGAGGTCTGCAGTGCACTCCCAGTCATCTGCCCCGTCCAGCAGACTCTGCCTGCATGTTCCGAGTGGCACTGTTGTTCTTGGCCATGATTTACCGCCTCCTCCCGTGAAGAATGTTGCGGGTGCTTTCGGAGTCCTGATTTTCCCTTTTGTGGTGTTGGTACTAGCCCAGACTACTTGTACAATCTCTTTGAGCACTGGGTTGTGCCTCCATGTGTACCTTTCTTGAGCCAGGGCTACTTTACATGAGCTTAGGACGTGCCCCACTATTTGTTTTTCATGGCAGAGGGGGCATGCAGGATTGTCTGTTTTTCCCCACTTCACCAGGTTTGCATTTGAGGGCAGAATGTCATATGCAGATCTGAGAATGAAGCTGATCCTGAGAGGGGCCATGTGCCAAATGTCATTCCAAGTGAGACTTCTTTGGAGTGCATTCTCCCACGTTGTCCATTGCCCTTGCTGGCTCTGCTGAACTGCTTTTTGGAGTCTTTTTTGGTCTTCTTCTTTTCTCATCTCCTGAATCATCATGTCTCTTTTGGCTTTTCCTTTGGCCTTTGACCACCATTCAGTTTTGGTCACCCCCAGTCCTTGTCATTTGGTCTGTGTGTGTCCTGTTATTTCTCTGATCTTGAGACTTTCTTTTGCAGAATCCATCGCCTCTTGAACTTTCCATTTTCTGCCTGTCTTCAGCTGGGGCTTGATTGCTTCTACCACCTTGTCTCCTGAGTCCTCCAGCATGCTTTGAAGTCTGATCTTTCCTGCTTTGTATTCTTCTAGGATGGATTTCAGTGGTAGTTTCAGCTTTGCTTGGCGACAGTACAGCGCTATGTCAGTCAAACAGGGTGGGACACCAAGCCATTTCCTTGTGAACTTGTTGATTTTGGCTTCCATTGCCTCCACTATGCTGGTGCAGATGTCGTATATCATCAGAGGCCATAGGAGCTTTGGTATCAGCATGAACTGCAGACACCAGACCTTGTATTTGCCAGGGAGCCCACACTGGTCAATGGTCTCCGAGCCTTCTTCCAACATCTGTTTGGTTTCTTTTGCTCTTTGGTGTGTCTTTCAGTGTATCATCATACCATCTTCCAAGGCTCTTGACTGGCTCTTCTGTGACTGTTGGAATGGCCTGGTTGGCAACACTGAAGACCACAGATTCGGCCACTTTTCCTTTCCTCAGTGAGAGACTCCGTGATTTCTTTGGCTTGAACTTCATTCTGGATGAGGCAACTATGTCGTCCAGCCTTTCCAGCACACGACGTGTCTCGTCTTCTCTGGATGAAATCACTGTAGTGTCATCCATGAAGGCCTTGAGAGGGGGCAAAGAAAAACGTGTTGTTCTTTCCACCCTTCCCAAGGTAATATTATGCACAAGTTATCACAGCTCTTTTCCTTTTCAGAACCTATAGCGATGATCATTGATACACAGCTGTATTACATGTATACCTGTATGTATGTACATATACATGTATGTATGCATTGACGCTTTTATGTATATATGTTTGCATCTCTCTCTCTCTCTCTCTCTCTCTCTCTCTGTGTGTGTGTGTGTGTGTGTGTGTGTGTGTGTGTGTGTGTGTGTGTGTGTGAGTGTGTGTGTGTGTGTGTGTGTGTGTGTGTGTTGTGTGTGTGTGTGTGTGTGTTTATGTTTATGTGTATATAAGTGAAAGTATGTATATGTAGATATACATATGTTGCTTTGTTTGTTATCGTCCAGTTGTCTTCTTCTGTAGCAACTGAAACGGAAACAGTTTTGATTTGTCTCTGCGCACTGTCCTCTTTTTGCGCGCCTGTCAACTCTTGTAATGTTGCATTAAAATCTATGTAGGAAAAAAAAAACAGGCAGTAAAATTAATAAGACAAAGTACGTACAGAATTTGGAACACACACACACGCACGCACGGACGCACGCACAGAGAGAGAGAGAGAGAGAGAGAGAGAGAGAGAGAGAGAGAGAGAGAGAGAGAGAGAGAGAGAGAGAACAAGGCACAACATGTAATCATTTTTCATAAGGCATGGAAATACGTAGACGATATTTAGCAAAATGACATGGAATTTGAAAGAGAGAGAGAGAGAGAGAGAGAGAGAGAGAGAGAGAGAGAGAGGGGGGGGAACAACAGAAATGTGAAGAATAGTTAAGCACAAAATGTAATAAATGGAAATGGAATGTACTAGAACGTACAACAATTAGCATGTATAAAAACGTACAGAATATGAAACACACACACACGCACGCATGCAGAGAGAGAGAGAGAACGAACGAACGAACGAACGAAATTTTATTTTACCAGGGTAATGAGATAAGCAATACAAATGCTTTTTTCCACCCAGCCCTGGGGCAAAAGAAAGAGAAACAATGTAAAGATCAAATTAATGCATTTAAAGATCAAATTAATGCAAATACACATATAAAAAGAACAAAGTATAACAAGATCTTGTACAGTTCAAAACAAGTTTAGCTATTGTCCATATTATTGACAAACGAATGCAAATAGAAAAGCGCGTGAACATAGCGAACAAGGGGAAGGAAACGGGAAAGGAAAAGGCCAAGGGGTAGGTTTGGGGTAAATGGAGAGAGAGAGAGAGAGAGAGAGAGAGAGAGAGAGAGAGAGAGAGAGAGAGAGAGAGAGAGAAGGCCAAGGGGTAGGTTTGGGGTAACTGGAACGAACGAACGAACGAACGAACGAACGAATGTTTTATTGAGGGCAAGATGGATAAGCAACAATAATGGCTGTCTCACACCATGCCCTCACAAAACAAAAAAGAAAAAAAAATTCCGAATATATTTACGCACACACACACCACACACACACACACATATAGATATTTACACATAGATAAATACATATAGTTCATACACATATACATATGCATAAACAAACATATATAAGTATGTACAAAGCATACTGGCACACAATGTATGTATGCAGGTGAGAGCATGAATGTTGATGCGCAGGCCCCCGGCCCATATTATAGGGCAGATACCTACACAACACTTCCACTTACACATATATTTAAAAAGTCATGAGGAGAAAGGGCACATACCTTAGAAACATTCTTTAATCTTATGAATTAGAGACAGACAATAGAAGGTAGACAGGCAACAGCTAGACAAGACAGACAGATATAGAAGGAGAGAGAGAGAGAGAGAGAGAGAGAGAGAGAGAGAGAGAGAGAGAGAGAGAGGGAGGGAGGGAGAGAGAGACAGAGAGAGAGAGAGAAAGGGAGAGATGGAGAGAAGAGAGAGAGAAGGAGAGAGAGAGAGAGAGAGAGAGAGAGAGAGAGAGAGAGACTGACAGGCAGACAATACAGACAGACAGATAGACAAATGGCAGAGAATACAAGCAGCAGCAGAATAAAGACATAGAAGATGAGTAAAAAAAAAACATTTGAGGAATTGGATACAAGATTACGATCCAAAAAATACCACAGAAAGTTAGCTATAGCTTAGCATTAGATATTTATGAATCAGATTTTTTCCCAGATAATTCGTTAATGGCTTTCCAGATGGATTTTGTATCTGTTTTAGAAGCAATAAGTTCTTTGAAATATTTTTTGCGAGTATATCTTTTTAGGGCAGTTACTTTATTTCGTTGTTTCTTAAAACTGTCACTTTTCCCTGTAGACTGTAATAAATTATCTCGAAGTTTAATGGCTGCATTGATTTCTTCGGTTAACCACTGTGGTTTGCCATCAGCTCTAACGCGTTTAAGTCTAATAGGGACATGTTTATCAATTACAGACAGAAAAATACGATACCAAGTTTCAAGGGCCTCGTCGGGGTCGGTATATTGATAAACCTCTGAAAAATTTGCAGAGCACAGGTCAGATAAAAGGACATCAATATTTAATGTTTTATAACAACGAGAAGATATGTATTGGTGGCTACATCTGGGAATTTTCGTTCCTTTTTTTGACCATGTTAAACAAACAGGAAAGTGATCACTAAGACCAAAGATCGGTACAGAAGTTTCAATAATATTAGACGGGTCATTTACATATATATGGTCAATAAGTGTTTCAGACTGTGATGTTATTCTGGTTGGTGTGTTAATTAATTGTTTTAAATT
>CM065718.1:83891197-83896197 GCA_033310375.1 Conus canariensis
CAAATTTGAAAATAATGTTTAGCATTCAACCTGAAGAAGAAGTAATTTTACCTTTTTGATGGAGAGCTAGCTAAAATGTTAGGCTTTGCAACTGACAATTATGCCGTTCATACTTTTATAGTTACACCAGACAAAACTACTTATGAGGGAGAAAAACCCGCTCGATCTTGCATTACATTCATTACTCTATGTTCATTTGGACGAGCTGAGCACTGATGAAAACTTATATGATGGAAGGCCCTCAACTGTTTTAAGAGCTCTTCCATCAGGGAAAGCTGCATATTGCGATTATGAAATTATACAATTCCCTAATTTTACAGTTTAAAAGATTAGCTTGTGGGAGGGTCAGATCATTTAATATAAAGATCACAGATAAAACAGGAAAAGTCGTCAAATGTGACAGCCTGCACATTGTTTTGGAAATAAAATAATACGTTGTTTTTAAAAAATGTCACGTGGACCAGACGATTCGGGGGTCACATTAGCGCCTGAGAGGTGTGTAACTTTAGAATTAAAAGACCTTGCAGACGTTGAGGACTTTGAACAAAACGGTGAGATAGGCACTTTGTATGGTTTTGAGTACACTAAAGATGGTTATTATAAGCGCAAAGAGGTTGACGACAACAAAAGGTTTCCTAAACTAGAACAACTACGCAATGTAGAAGCAAATAATGCGGGTCAGTATGAATATAAAATAGTTCGAAAAACTGACAACAAATGGCACTTAGAACCATATTTAGAATGGGACATAAAATTTGAATTCTTAAGCCCATTTACATTTTTTGACCGTCAAAAAAGTTTCAGAAAAAGCATTGAACTCTGGCCCTTTACATGTAAGTCTTATGCCAGAGGACAAACAGTCGGAAAGAGATCGAAATAAAGCCGTTTGGGGACAAACAGTACATCCTCCACAGAAGAGAATCGGTTTTAAAGAAAGCTTCTACAAAATTACAGTTCATTCCACGCACAAAATTAGGAGACACGTTCACAATGATATTTAAAATTTCTGTCTTAAAAGATGAGGCGAGAAATGGAGCTCTGGGCGTCAGTGACAATCTTATGAAAGGAATTTTTATTAGCTGGCAAAACTTAGACGTTGACAAACTTAAAGTTACTGTCGTTGTTCTTTACAATGGCGAGGATATTAAGGTCATAACAACAAGCAACAAAATTGATATTAGTTTAAATAGAAACGATCTTACAGAACTGAACTGGATTAATCTTACACATTTGGGCCTTATAGGGTTTTATTATACTGAACAAGTTTTGACAGAGAGTATGATAAAACAATAACTGGATTAGATTAAATTATGTTTTAAAACTATGGAGCAGACGACTTTGGTGTCAATGCCGATGTTAAACTTTATGACAAAAACCCCTCATTGTTCATTGATTTGTGGACAGACTGGTTGTGGAAAAACAATATTTGTCCTCGACCTATTACAAACAGTTTATAGTTATAATTTTGATCATATTGTAATTTTCTGTCCAACATTAAAGTGGAACAAAGCATATCACGACAGAAGGTTTATATGGACGGATGATGAATCTATTAGTTGACCCTAGCAATAAACTGAGTGAGTTTTAGAACATTTTTTTAAACTGTTTGAGGGAACGCAGACATTATTTATTATAGATGATTGTTCAGCAGAAAGAGACATAGTTAGAAAAAGAAATACTTTATCAAAACTAGCTTTCAGTGGAAGACATGCTGGATAAGTGTGTGGATTTTATGTCAGAAATATAACTCAGTTTTAAAAGACTTTAGAGAAACAATTAAAGACTGTAGTTTTATTTCACATGAAAGATAGAGACGCATTTGATGAATGTATGCGTGAAAATGATGTTATGAAGACGATCAAGAAAAACGAAGGATTAAGCAAAAACTTAAGTCTCAAAAGTTTTCTAAATTAGTGTTAAAAACAGATAATCCTACACATTATTATGTTTGTAAAGTGTTTACTATTAGAGAACTATAAAATAGGCATTCTGGGTAAGCCGGGCGGAGCAACAGCGAAACCGGCTTCAGCCGGTTGGAGCTGGCGGAGGTGGGTGAGCCAGAATGCCTATTTTATAGTTCTCTTTTTGGTTTGCCCCCCGCCGGTGTTTATATACCGTGTGGGCTCCCGTTTGCACGTGCGGGTTGGCTGCACGTGTTTTTTGAGGTTTTCAGGTTTTTTGTTTTGGGTGTATTCACTAACAACGATTTCCATTTATGCCTGCAGTTGTTTACTATTTCTGTTTTGGTGTTTAGAGTTGCTAAGTGTGGTTTGCATAGTATTAACCATTTTTCAGTTAAACATAGATTGCACCTTTTTGAAATATTGCTCTATGATGATGCTCTTTTTATGATTTTCCAGGATATATTGTAGTTTGTTTTTGCGTCTTTAAGTTTCCAGATATATTTGCTCAGTTCTGTTTGGTTTTTGTATTTTCTTTATTAAATGACTGTTTGTGGTTTGCATATCTGGTTTTGAAGTGGTTTTCAGTGATCCCTATGTATGTTTCTTTTTCATTTTCTGATGTCACAGTGGCTTGGTATACAATGTTGTTGTAAAGGCATTTATTGCTTAGGGGGCACTGCTCTTTTTTGATGCAATTGCAAGATTTCCTTTCTTCACCCTTCTTTGCTGTGTTGGTTTTCATTTTGTTAGATGCGTCAATTAAATTTTTGAGGTTGGGCATACATGAATACGATAGTTTGACGGTGTTTTTGTTGAATATTTTATATAGTTTGTGTTCTTTTAACAATATATATATATATATATTTTATATATATATATATATATATATATATTCTTTGCATTTTGGTATCTTACCCCAGAACTCAAATCATCAAAACAACATGTGCAGTGGATTCTTTTAATGATTTATGAATGTTTTCATGTATGTTTTTACTACATATCTTTACCATGGTAGGTTGAGATTATCTGAATGAATGGATAATGTAGTGTGGGTCAAGATATCTGACCAACACTTTATGAAACTCGACAGTGTGGTTCCAGTTTATTCGTCTGAAGGTGGAAGCATACCAAACTCCGGTTGGAGCCGGCCAGGCTGGAAACTGATCCCTCTACCTCCCAATTCCTAGCCTGCTGCTGGCACAAAGTCTGCTCTCACCCAGAACTAATCTGGAGTTTGTCTCAGTTTGGTTTCTTTTTAATCTTTTTTTTGTTTGTTTTTTTGTTTTTTTTGTTAGTGTTTTTTTTTTTTCTAGGTATGGTTTTAATTCTTATTTTATCTTAACTGTATTTACTTTCGTTGGCCTGGCAAGGTTTGTCGTGAATTAAACGCAGTCTGACAAAACAAACATGACTGTAAGGGGGAAAACAAGGAATGTTATTTAGACGCCTTAGAAAACGAACCAACCTCTCACCACCAAACGCTCGGTGTATTGTAAGTCATTCATTAATAACCCCTCCGAGCTTTGGAAACTACGGTGATCTTGATTGTTTAGACAAGGGTCCTCCCCCTCCCCCCCTCCCCCTCCCCCCACCGCCTTCCTCCGACAATCCGCAAAATAAACGCGTTAATGGAATATTTAGAGAGCTTTTTCTTATTAATGAATGACAAAAATAAGCAAGGTAGGCCTTCTTATTGTAACGAACTTAATGATCAACTAAGTAGAACATAAGGGGCTGTGGAACATAAATGAAACACACACACACACACACACACACACACACACGCACGCACGCACGCACGCACGCACGCACGCACACACACACACACACACACATAACACACACACACACACACACACACACACACACACACACACACACAGAGAGAGAGAGAGAGAGAGAGAGAGAGAGAGAGAGAGAGAGAGAGAAAAGATAAAATTATTTATTTACGAGGATAATAGATAAGCACTGACGCGCTTTTTTACATCCAGTCCTCGCCCTGAGTAGGGACTACAACATGCAGTGAAATGAAATAATGGAAGAAAGCAAACAATGAAACAAACAAGGTGGTCATGCAATCATAGTGGAACATCAAATGAAAATAAAAGGGAAATGCAGAAAAAAAAATAAACAAACCAAAAATAAAAATAAGAATAAAAATGATAATAATGAAGGGGAAGACGGGAGTGGGTGGTGGGGCTGGGTGGGCTGGGGGAGCATACAGAAATTGACTATAACGTACAACAATCAGCGTGTATAAAAACAGACAGTAAACAAATGTGCCTCTGTAGAATTTTTATTGAATGGACGATTGCCTCGGTCTAAAAATATTTAAGGGACTAGGGGAACGGTTCATGACTCCGGATGTCCCTCTGCTGCCCCTTTTTTCCCATCTTGGGACGAGCCATGGCTGGGATTCGAACCCATGACCCTCTGGACATGCTCATTTTCGACTTACTGACTCGCACTCTAACCACTGAGCCACAGGGACACCTGATATTTGTAGGAAATTTAAGCCTTATGAAGTTCACTTTTGTTCCTCCTTGACCAGATCCAGCTTGAACACCTCTCTGCCGCTTCTGCCATTGCTTTCAGGGCTCTGGTTTTTTCCTTCCCTGCAACTGAGAGCTGTTTCATGCAGACGTTCCTACAAACCCCCTCGCTCCAATTTCTGCAGTGAGGACTTTGACCTGATAGCCTTCTCTCCTCAGGCTGTTTGCCAGATCAGCATACTTTTCAGTCTTGTAGATTTGAGCTGCCTCCATTCTGTTCTCATATGGCACCGTGAGCTCGATCATGATCAGCTGCTTGGTTGACTTAGAGTGGACTACTATGTCTGGTCTCCTGCCACTCTTGCTGATGATCTCTGGGTGACTCTTCCATTCTGGGAGGTCTGCAGTGCACTCCCAGTCATCTGCCCCGTCCAGCAGACTCTGCCTGCATGTTCCGAGTGGCACTGTTGTTCTTGGCCATGATTTACCGCCTCCTCCCGTGAAGAATGTTGCGGGTGCTTTCGGAGTCCTGATTTTCCCTTTTGTGGTGTTGGTACTAGCCCAGACTACTTGTACAATCTCTTTGAGCACTTGGTTGTGCCTC
>CM065718.1:83908697-83911197 GCA_033310375.1 Conus canariensis
TTGAAGCTTGGATATTCTAGGAGGGTTTGGCATTCACGTTAAAACAACTGAAGTTTCAGTGAAGCCGAGGCTCGTTACCATTAGAACACTTTTACTTTTAAATCTTATGCTGAATTTGAATATCGATCAGTGATTCTGCAAAAAATGTCTACAAGAAAATCGACGACGAATCGATAGCACTAATAACCACTTGCTGTCGTGACTTGTGAGTATTTTCTTTTTTAAATTTCAAATGTGTGTGCTGGATTGAGTTTGACCATTGATATATTCAATGGATGTGCAGTACAGAGTGCTCAGTGTTGACAGGATTCATCACAAGTGTGCGCCGACCACAGATCTGTTTGTATGTGGTTACAGATCTGTTTGTATGTGGTTATATTGTGTCAATAGGTTGGCACTGTCTCTTCAGCTCCTTCCATGGTTATTTCCCCCCTCACTGAATATTCAAATGTAAGCAATCCCTAAAGTCACAGGTGAGGAGTATAGTAGCTCTACAGGTGCAAAACGAGAAAGTTGTGAGCTAACGTGTGTCAGCTGAATCTGTCGATGCGCGGGAATATGCACTTGCAAGTCAACACAACCCTAGGTTTCCTGTCTTTTCCCGTCAATACATTTGCCACGAATGGTCGATTTTAGGTCGGTGTGGAGAGAGAATAAAGAGTGACGAATTCAGCCGAGTACTATTGATTTTCACAAAAAAACGGTAGGTTGGATGATGCTCATTAGACACCGTCGGTTTCACGTGTTGCCGCCAGCGCACGATTTTAACAGGTATTGATTTTGTGTCTGAAGTGACACTGAGTGCACGTGTCAGCTGACTGTCATCTCATTAAATGCCTCTTAGCCCCCCTTCAACCAGCCGAGTCTGATGTTTATTTGCTAGGATCTATGTACAGTAATGTTTGACTACATGAAAGTACCAACCATCGTGGTGAAGTGGCTAGCGTCGCAGCTTTAGAGGCTGGGTGGCCACAGGTTCGAATCCGTTTGGCATTTATTCATAGTTGTTGGTCCTGGCTGCCTCCTATCCAGAGCTGCGTGTGATAGCAGCTCGCTCAGACGGGAAGTCTGGAACTCACAGAGACGAGTTTCATTGGGCAAGTGGATTGGTACCTGAGACTGTTGCTCAGTTTCCCTTACCGATACTGCAGGTGTCGCGGTATCTCACGGGTCTAATCAACCCTGGGATACATAAGCGAAAAAGTACAGCGCTGTCATGCCGCCTCGGAGCAGAATAGAATTCCATAGCATCATTTTGTCATCTTCATTCTCGCTTGTCATATTTTTGTAAAGTACCGAATTCTGTGACATTTCAAGCCCTGCTCTTATTGTGACCTCAGTTTCGATATCCTATCCACATCCATGGCCATGGTGAGTTCGTGTCTATGTTGTCACTATCGGCAAGTTAATGGGATTGTCCCTGACTAGACATGGTGACTCCATTTGGAGGGGGGGGGGGGGGTTGAGCTCATTCGTTCTCTTTCCGGGACTAAGCAACTATTGTCATATGGGGGGGGGGGGGGGGGGGGCATGCTAGGTGATGTCGTGCCGTAAGCTGAATCTCAACAGGCAACACTGAACACCACCCGAAGGGTCTCGCCGCCAACAGCGCGGGGTTTGCTGTGGTGGGTTGCCTCATGCATGAAGTCCTGATAGTGATTCTTCTTTGTGGACTACGGACGGAGTTGGGGCTGCGACAGGACGCTACCTGCGTGTGGCTGTGTCTGTAGGAGCTGAAATGAGGGGCGTAGGAATGAGGGGCGTAGGAATGAGGGGCGTAGGAATGAGCGGCGTAGGAATGAGGGGCGTAGGAATGAGGGGCGTAGGAATGAGGGGCGTAGGAATGAGGCCATTGGAGGAGAGGGGTGCTGGCTGTCAGAGAGGGACCATGGAAGATGAGACGTGAAACAGACCTGAATGTATAAGAGCAGTAGCAGACACTCCAGTAGTAGAAGTAGCAGCAGCGGCAGCAGCAGCAGTAGTAGTAGTAGCAGCAGTAGTAGTGGTGGTGGTAGAAGCAGTAGCAGAAGAAAAAGTAGTAGTAGTAGTAGTAGCAGCAGCAGAAGAGTAGTAGTAGTAGTAGCAGTGGTAGTAGTTGTGACAGCGGTAATAGCAGTAGTAGCAGCAATAGCAGTAGTAGTTGCAGTAGTGGTAGCAGCAGCAGCAGTAATAGCCGTGGCAGCAGCAGCAGTAGTAGCAGTAGAAGTAATAGCAGCAGCAGAATAGTGGCAGCAGTAGTAGCAGTCGAAGAGAAGGAGGAGGAGAGGAAAATGTGTATTAATTTCACACACACACACACACAAAAGAACATTACGAAAATTATACTACTGTTCGCTGTGCTTCTCACTGCGCTGTCTCTGCAACTGCAACAGGAGTTCATACAACTATAACCATGGGAGACACACACTCACAGAGGAGAGAGAGAGAGAGAGAGAGAGAGAGAGAGAGAGAGAGAGAGAGAGAGAGAGAGAGACAGAGAACACTGAACATTTTTAATGTC
>CM065718.1:83933697-83936197 GCA_033310375.1 Conus canariensis
ACGTTTTCTTCCTTGCATATCTCATGACCTTAAGAAGAGCTTCTTCCTAGTTGTCAAAGTGTCCCTTCACACTGAGCAGTTCAGACACGCACTCCTTGAATAAAGAAAGAAATAGATATATATATATGACGTAATGAATAAATAACTAAATCAACTGAATAACGAAATCAAAGCTATATTGCTAATTTGCTAGTATTGCTAGTTCGTTTCTCGACAACTGCAATGAATCTGCAGTGGGATGGCAACAAAAGCTCACTGCTGTAGTTTATTAGTCAAATAAACACTTATGTATACGTGAGCGCGCGCGCACACACACACACACACACACACACACACACACACACACACACACACACACACACACACACACACACACACACTCACACACACACACACAACACACACACACACACACACACACACACACACACACACACACACACACAACACACACACACACACACACACACACACATACACACCACGCGCGCACGCGACACACACACACACACACACACACACACACACACACACACACACACACACACACACACACCACACACATTCTCTCTCACTCACTTAACTCAGAGTCCGATTTTTACTTGGATGTTTTTGAATTGTTGCGATGTAATTTGTGTTTCATTTTTGATTGTTGCTTTGTTGTCTAACATCACACAACGTGAATACACATTAACTGGAAGAACACACACACACACACACACACACACACACACACACACACACACACACACACACACACACACACACACACACAAGTATGCTACAAAGGTTGTGTGTGTAGCCTGTCGCCTGGGTGGGAAAACCAGAGCTATGCTCCATCAAACAGTCATGCCCTCCACTTTTATATCTCCTCATACCGTTATGCTTCCTCTGGGTAGCATTCTCAACACGCAAACCGATCCATCTTTCCCCGTTTAATGATACTGGCCTTTGATTTATGGCCCGTTCTCTCTCTCTCTCTCTCTCTCTCTCTCTCTCTCTCTCCTCTCTCTCTCTCTCTCTCTCTCTCTCTCCACACCCACACACACACACCACACACACACACACCTCACACTCTCTCTCTCTCTCTCTCTCTCTCTCTCTCTCTCTCTCTCTGCAAGTCAGACCCTTTGTACCTATTGTGTTTGGAATGTAAACTGGTGTAATAATTATGACTGACGTGTTGTTTATTCTCATTTCTGTTCTTTTTCTTTCCTGTTTTTTTTTTTTTTATCCCCTATGTATTACTGTGTCAACTGTCTTGTTGGAATAAAGATGCACATCTAAAAGAAGTCTAAAGATTTGCTTTATTTTCTTTTTTTTCTTTGCAGTGAACTAATAGTACAATTAGCAGCAGTTGTAGCTGATTAGAATTGTTTTTGCTATTTTTAATTTAACCAGAGAAAACAAATGACGACGGCTCTTGTGCTTCTCTTTTAAAATACCACTTCAGGCTGAACAGAAAACTGATATGCTCTTCATTCACATCCATCACTAATATACAATCGGCATAGATGTATAGCTAAAGCTGTGGGGGTTTGCTGCTTGTACATGCGTATTTGTTCATGAATATGTGCGAATGGTGGTGATGCTTGTTAGGGAGAAGCAGTGGGCGTAAGAGGTTGAAATGACGGTGTAGTTTGCATCTGAGTGCAGATGAGTGTGTTCTCTCCAGTTCATCTGTCCTGACCCGATTCCATCTCCTAAACCTGATCCCGCTATACGTTTATTTTACAAATCCCCCACCCCCACCCCCCTTTCCCTGTTTTTTTTTTTTTTTTTTTTCATACTTTGGCAAATTTTATATGGAGAGTGTCTTGTTCCTAATGAAACCTTTGTATAGATTTTACCTGTTCATTCATCTGAATTACGGCGCGCAGTTTCATCTATCCGAACATTCCATCTGTGAGAATCGCACGCGCACACACACCCAAACACACACACACACACACACACACACACACACACACACACACACACACACACACACACACACATCTCTCTCTTACACATACAGATAGATAGGTAGATAGACAGATAGATAGATACATAGATAGACAGACAGACAGACTGAAAAACAGATAGATACATACATACATATGCATACATACATACATACATAGGTAGGTAGGCAATTGGGTGGGTAGGCAGACAAATACATGGACACCTGTCAATAGATGTAGACAGGCTAGGGTAAGTAGCTCGAATCGCTTCCCGACTATTCGCCTTCGTCGGACTCCCAGTTGCTCGCGCAGGTCTCAAACAACCTCTGGGTGCCATGGTCACTGCAAACTATGAGAGAGCTGTTCAGCTGGCTTGACTGCCGTTTCTTGTCGCTATGTATGGCAGCTTAATGTTGTCTGCTAGGCTTACTCAGCGAGGTCGGCCTCTTGTCTGCACACAGCGCTTGTTCCGTGCGTGAACCGGTGTGCGTGTGCTTGAAATCTAATAGTTTGGCACTGCTGCAAAATGTGGCGAAAAGCCAGCCAATCCGTGAATG
>CM065718.1:83941197-83943697 GCA_033310375.1 Conus canariensis
TGTGTGGTGTGTGTGTGGTGTGTGTGTGTGTGTGTGTGTGTGTGTGTGTGTAGAGGAGAGAGAGAGTGAGAGAGAGAGAAAATGAGAGAGAGAGAGAGAGAGCGTGCACGTGCTTGTATGTGTGCACACAGACATGGTCTGTTTCTACTTTACATTCACTGGTTCGATCGTGTGGCTCTAAAATATTGAACACAAATAAATTAGCAAAATGTCATGGCAGACCTTACATATTACGAATGTCTTAGTTTGCAATAGGCTGGTCTTTTATATGCACACTTAGAGAGAGAGAGGGGGTGCAGGAGGGAGGGGTATGGAGAGGTAGAGGGTACACTATGCCCTGCGGAGCAACATCCATTAGTTTCTTGTACTGTCTGCCAGAACGGGCGGCAAACCAGACCCAAGGGGCGAGACACATCAACACCGAGGTCAGAATGAAGTACAAAAACCTTGGGAACAGTCCACTGACTTTGCTGATAACGCGTAAGGTGGGCTGATAATGGACGGAGTACAAATACTGCAAAGTTCATCCTCTGGAGGCGTTTGCATAAACGGTGCTTGACATGAAATCGACATGTTACAACATGCAGACAATTTGTTATACCTTGGTACTACTCAAGGATGGGGTGAAGTGGGAGAGGAAGTAGGTATAAGAAATAGAGAAGAGTACAAGGGGCTTGAAAATATAGATGGGAAATGACCTGATCCCTCACTGCATGACAAACGCATGGTAAATCGTGGTGAGGACAAGAACCAAAGTGATTTCATGGGTGCATGTGATCAGATTCAACTCTGAATCTGATGACGTCGGATAGCTCCTGTTGAGGAAGTCTTTTGGGTCCGTCCTTTGCTTTCACGTTTTCGCCAATGTTTTTGTCATCATAAATGTCAACACATAACCATAATTATCCTCAGTATATCATTGCTTGTCGATTTTTAGGGTAACGTTTATGATTATTCCAGACTGAAGAAATTCATAATGAAATTTTTGATTGGTGTTGGGAAATGTAATGTTATGAAAGAATGATGTGCCCCAGCTCCTGTATTTGATTGTGTGTGTGTGTGTGTGGTGTGTGTGTTGTGTGTGTGTGTGTGTGTGTGTGTGTGTGTGTGTGTGTGTGTGTGTGTGTATGCGCGCGCGCACGTGTGTGTGTGTGTGTGTGTGTGTGTGCTGTGTGTGTGCGTGTGTGTGCGTTTGTGTGCGTGTGTGTGCGTGTGTGTGTGTGTGTGTGTGTGTTTGTCAGTGTGTGTGTGTGTTTGTCAGTGTGTGTGTGTGTGTGTGTGTGTGTGTGTGTGTGTGTGTGTGTGTGTGTGTCTGTGTGTTTCTGTTTGTGCACATATTTGACTTATTTCAACCATAACATTATCAGTTTGAATATTGGTTCTATAAGAAAAATTAACAAATAACATAACAACATCGCACGAGCGAACCTAATGCCATGGGAAAGTTTTCCGAATTGGCACTGGCCTAGGTGTTTCATGCACACATTCGGATACTCATTCCTATTTCGACAGAGTGCGCATGTCGAGAGAAGGAGAGAGAGAGAGAGAGAGAGAGAGAGAGAGAGAGAGAGAGAGAGAGAGAGAGAGAGAGAGAGAGATGGGGGAAAGAGGGGTGGTCAGAATGCGACAGAGAGGTACAGACACACAGAGACGACACGCGCACTACAGAGCAATATCCATTAGTTTCTTTCACTGTCCACCAGAACAGGCTGCAAACCAGACCCAAGGGGCAAAACGCGTTCAGCACTGAAGTCAAGAAGAAAATCAAAATTCATAGAAACACTCTATTTACTTGTTGATAGAGCAATGGCTGGGCTGATAATGGATGGAATACTATTGCTGCGCTGGTCATTCACCAGCAACCTCTGTGTAACTGCGCTTTGCAGCAAATGGACATGTTACAATATCGAGATGACGTTACATTTTGACATTCAAGGATGGGGTGGCGTTGGAAAGGGAGTGAGGAGGGGGATCGAGGGGGTATGGAGTTTGGAAATGTGCTGATTTCTGGCTGCAGGACGAGCACTTTATAGATCATGGATGGGAACAAAACCATGATGGTTTGATTGGGAAATGAATCAACAAATTCATCAGATAATACTGGATGGCATTCGTTTATTAAAGGCAATTGATCACCTCCATCGTCAATATCATTCTGATCATTGTCAGCATTATCATCAAGGTTGGTATTGATGATTTGGAATGTATGGATCTATAAAAAGAACATATTAATAGCCTAATGGTATAATACCATGAGCACGCCTTATACCATGAGAATGTCTTCTGAGTTTTCAATGGTTAGATGATGCGTATAGACATTAGGATAGTTGTGCTTTTCTTGATCAAGTGCACGTATGGACACACAAGAGAGAGAGAGAGAGAGAGAGAGAGAGAGAGAGAGAGAGAGAGAGAGAGAGAGAGAAGAGAGAAATGACAGTTGACAGTTTTATTGACAATAGACTAACTGGCCTTTATGCCAAGGGGGGCAATTAACAGTTTT
>CM065718.1:83951197-83953697 GCA_033310375.1 Conus canariensis
TTTTGCTCCAATATGAAATGCCCCAATGTGACAATATTTTTCTCCACTATGATATGACCCTGTGTTATGTTTTGCTCCAGAATCAAAATTACCCAATGTGACTTCACTTTTTGTTGCTGTAAAAAGTGACCCAGTGTTGCTTTTTGTTGTTTGTTTTTGGGGGGTTGCTCCACTTAAAATTACCTTATATGATTGCACATGTAGTTCCAGAATAAAACAGTGTAATGTGACATCCACTTTTGTTCCATTATAAAATCCAGTGTGACTTCCGATATAAAATGGCCCACTGTAACTTTATTTTTCTGAGATTTCTATATGTGATTTAACTTTCTTTTTTTTTTCTTTAGAGCTCCGGTTCAAAATGACGCAATGTAACTTCACCGTTCGATCCAGTTCTAAATTACCCAAAGTGACGTCACGCTCCCTCTTCCGCATCAAACGACGCAATGTGATTTTACGTTTTCCTGATGTGCCAAAGGACTCAGTGTGATTTCTCACTCATTCCCTGGCTAGATGTACTGGCGAAATTTGGCGTAACGGAAACGGCACTCGCGAAGAGAGCGAGAGAACTGCATGTCCGGGTCTCAAATCTCACTCAGACCCGTCATCTTTTTCCCGCCTCTTTTCCACCAGACCTTCAGAAACAGTCACTGGCCTCACGCCACAATTAGGATTTTGCACTGAAACACTGTATCATTCATGTCAGCGTTTTGAGGCCTACAGTAAATCTGAGCCAGCATTTAATATTAAACTGATAATTCATCAAAAGAGCAACCCCCCCCATAAATCATTTCCCTAGTTCTGGGGGATTTTCACCGATGAAATCACAAACAATTTTCAAATACCTGACCTTCCCTTAGTTAACGGCACATTTCAGGCCTTTGCACTCACCCGTGACCCTATCTTTGTGTCTTTAATCTGTCTGCTTGGAACCACCTGGCTTGTACCTTGAAGCCATGTGAAAGAAAATTAGGAGAATCAACTTTCAAACACAATGAAAATTATCAAAACAATCTAATTGAGCCAGTCTATAAATACTTGACTCCTTAAGTAAGGTTTCTTAGCGCATTAATTTTTGGTGAGCAGCCTGTTCTTGTATATCGAATGAAACGATGGACGGAAGTTCTGTGTGCTTATGATTGAGCGTACGTTAAAGAATCCATGGCAACAATGAAGTAGTCTCTGGCAAATGTCGGCAGCAACCCCCCACGTTTGATCGGTAAGAAGAAATCAGTGCAAAAAAAGTGAGTAAATTCATGTCGGTGGCGTTATACGATAGTGACGAGCTCTAGTCTGTGAAAACAACAAAGCTAGCGTTACACGGAGATTCTACTGTAACGATAAAGTTATACAATATGGCACAAGAAAATGAAAATGTTATACAGTATGATAAAACATAATGTAATACAGAACAATATAGCACGATGCAATAACAATGCACGGTTATCATTGCCAGTTGCTAGCTTCCCGGTTCTGTTCGCCTTTCAAACTCGACAGATAGCTTCAGCATTCCGCTGCCCATCCCCTATCCCTCCAGACGATACTTCCATCCTCCCTCACACCAATGTCCACAATCACCACCATCCAACAAACAAAAAGTCTCTCTTACAGAAAGCCTTAAGAACCCTTCTCCACACCATTTAGTTTTCTTTACTCCATGACACCTCTCACCGTCACGGTTTGTTGTTGTTGTTGTTGTTCTTCTTCTTCTTGTATGTTTTGGAGAGGGGTTGGTGGTGGGGGACGAGGGGGTAGGGGGAGGCGAAGGGAGTTTGTTACCCTCTCTCTCTCTCTCTCTCTCTCTCTCTCTCTCTCTCTCTCTCTCTGCATTATTAGGTAAGGTAAGGTAATGTTGCTTATAGACCAGCCGACCGCAAAGGGCCATATCAGGGCTGTCACCGCGCTGACGTCAACTTACAAGTCACTAGTACACACACACACACACACACACACACACACACACACACACACACACACACACACACACACACACACCTTCTAAAAACACACCTTCTAAAAACAAAACCGGAAATTTTGTTAAAAACGTTTCCTCCGTAAAATCTTAGATCAGATGAAAAATGTTAATCTCTCAGAAATTCAAAGGTCACATCAGGTAGAACATCTCTGAAAAAGATTTTCATGGAGTCTGTTGTAAAATGTTTGTCTCACATCATGCAAGTCCCGACACTCTAAAAAAAATTCACTGTGAATGTTACATAACAAGGAATACACCACGGAGCATCTTCACCTTTTAAAAGATAGGAATGGGTGTAAAAGGAGTGGCCTGTATGCAAACGGCACAAGACTTTCTTCTTAACAGCTGCCATGAAACATGGTAAAAACTCTTTCAGGTTTGGACGGATCTTAAATAGTTCGTTATCCATCTGCAAGTTCCATTCTTCTTGTCAGAGTTCTTTGACGTAAGCCTGGACTTTAGGTTTCAGATTAGAATGAGGGATAGACAATCTGCTCAACACTTTCCTTGTGGTACTCTTGGCAA
>CM065718.1:83956197-83963697 GCA_033310375.1 Conus canariensis
GGGGGGTGGGGAGGGGGGGAGGAGGGACGAACAAGGAGGGGCAAGTTGGCGTTGTAGTTTGGTACTGGGTCCAATTCTTGCTTGAGACAGCTAGATTAGAGATTTTTTCTCAAGGTCAACGTCTTAGGAGGCATTATTCTCCTGCATATGCTTCGGTTGAGATTTGAAACCTTGTGAATTAGACTTCCGTACGGATTGTGGGTGGAATCTCAGCTGTGGTGGTAATGCTTTTTTGTTTGTTTGTTTGTTTTGCGTTTCGTGGGAAAGACGAGTGAGGTGTTCAGTAGACAATGGTCTGAGCTTGACAAAGTGTCCATCAGGATAACGCAACTGTAAGAAGAATAAGAGAAAGAAGAGTAGGAGAAACAGCAGAATGTTCTAGGTCAGACTGTCAAAATCGTGAAATACGGTGTGAAAGTTCAGAAATGATTTTTTAAATGTATAACATCACCCTAACCTAGCCTCGGATGTTTGGAAAATATAACTGACAATGAATTGATGATTGATGTTTTCTGAATTGAGAAGCATTGAACATAATTAACATTATAGATATTGATTCCAATAGATTCCCTAGCTATTACTTGTTTTCATTTATGTGAAGAAAATATCAAAACGTAACTTCATCATTATGACTGGAAATCTTTTTTTAAGAATTGTCCATTACCATACCCTACTTGTTCACTAGAGAAGGCTTGAAGCGTATTTCTATCTCTGGAGCAGCCTGGCCAACCTTGTCAAATACGTTCATACATTTCTCCCCTCTCTCTGGTGTGGATGAAGGATTTCCGTTGGTTACTCTTATCTTTCAGATGGCGAGAGCGTGACGATTTTGCAAGAGAAGAAATAATTATCAAAGAAATGTGTTCCGTCGCACTCTAAAGTTCACTTGCGTGCGCCATCTATCCCCCCTCCTTTCTTTTTGATTTTGTTCTATAATCAAGAAAATAACAAGGAAGTTATTATGAATGGATTTATATCTTCAAGGAAGAATAGCAGGGTTATGCAGGCAGATAACTGTTCGTCAGTTGTGTGTGTGTGTGTGTGTGTGTGTGTGTGTGTGTGTGTGTGTGTGTGTGTGTGTGTGTGTGTGTGTGTGTGTGACAGGCTTGTTAATGGCAATCTTTGAGAGGGATTCTTAATCTAATACGAATGTCTGACGGGAAATTCGAGAGAAATGAATAGGAAATAACGTTTTCAACAGATTCTCATATTTCTCTGTGTTTCCAGGCAGTCAGGCTGGAAGAAACAAGTAGAACATGAAGAAAGAAGACTGAAATTGTGACACATTGAATAAGAAAAGAAGGATGATTTGGAAATCTGAGCGAAGACGTTCGAAATGAAGTACCTTCTTTGCACAAGACACTGTCTAAGTTTCTTATTTTCTTTATTTTTCGTCTGTGTGCGTGCGTGCGTGCGTGCGTGCGTGTGTGTGTGTGTGTGTGTGTGTGTGTGTGTGTGTGTGTGTGTGTGTGTGTGTGTGTGTGTGTGTGTGTGTGTGCAGTAAAATTTGAAATCCTCCGGGAATTTTCAGAGCTGTTTTTGATATATTTCGCTGGTGTTTGTTTATTTGGCTGGTGTTTGTTTATTTGGCTGATGTTTGTTTATTTGGCTGGTGTTTGTTAATTTGGCTGGGTGATATTAGTTTTCCTTTCATTGGGAGTGGGGGTCGGTAGGTTTGTTCGACTATCCAGGCAGAAGCGTGGCCGAAGCTAGCTTGAATGACTCTCCTGGGAGGTATGCGCGTATCTGTAGTAAAACAGATTGTGTAAGTGGCATCAAGCACAGGACTTGTACACAAAGATATTCATCTCAAACAAAACCAAACGCCATTTTGTTTACAGTGAGTTAACACGCGCACTGAAAAATAAACGAAAGAAAAAAAAATCAGGCACGCTAAATTCTATTTATCGTTCATAGGAGAATAGGCTATAGTGTTTCGTTTGGACGGTCGATAACACACACACACACACACACACACACACACACACACACACACACACGCACACACACACACACACACACACACACACACACACACACACACACACACACACACACACACACACACACGGTCGCACGTACTCACGCACGCATGCACACGCACGCACGCACCACCCACCCACCCACCCACCCACCCACACACACACACACACACACACACACACACACACACACACACACACACACACACACACGTTATGTTTCATGTTTGCTGTTTCATTGCATCAAAGTCCTATTTTTTTCTGTTTTGTAAAATGGGAACTGGTGTTTCAGTAACGTCCTTGTTATGACCGGTTATTCTTCGATGTTTTATAGTTAGTTATCCATTTTTTGCTGTTGCTGTTAATGTTATTCTTATAGATTAGGTTCGTCTAATATCACAATGTGTATATTATTATTATTATGAACATTTATGACGCCTAATCAATTGAATGCCCTAGGCGTTTACAATATCACAACAGACATCAAATCACACAATATATAACAATCATACATGAGAAAAAGGCATCAAAATCCAAAGCAAGGACACAAACTCACAAGCATGTCAATGCCATGTGTATAGACGTTAAATTGAAGACCTAACACACACACACACACACACACACACACACACACACACACACACACACACACACACACACACACACACACACACACACCGTGGTACCGCGTTCTGACATCAAGACAGAACATGGCAACTCTGATCGTGGAATTATGTATGGTCACACGCGCAAAGTTCTCACTAATGGTGATTCTCGAAGATCTAGTCGAGGGTGGAAGAAGAAGAAGAAGAAGAAGAAGAGGCAGAATCCTGAAATGGTTTTCTGCTGGGAAGAGACACTGGCAGATAGAGAGGCACCGACAGAGAGTCAGTCGCCTGCAGACCCAGACGTTATAATCAACACACCACCCACACTGGTCTGCTTTGAGTAAACTGAATTATTTCTAAAGGGCTAGTTGCAGACTGGGGCTCGCAAAGCCAGTCCTCCCTCTACCATTTGTCTGCTGTCTGCTGTCAATGCCATGTGTAGGCGACGTGAGGCTATTTGTCTACTGTCGGTGATTTGTGTGCGGCCACAGTACTGCCTCTAGAGTGTCAACGGAAATGTAGTGACGTAGAGCTGTCCGACTGCTGTCAGTGCATTGTGTGGTGATGTGAGTCTTTTTGTCTGTCTTGTATCAATTAATTGTGTTGTGACGTAATGCTGCCTGTCTTGTGTCAATGAATTGTATTGTGAAATACTGCTGTCTGTCTTGTGTCAATGAATTGTGTTGTGACGTAATGCTGCTTGTCTCGTGTCAATGAATTGTATTGTGACGTAATGCTGCCTGTCTTGTGTCAATGAATTGCAAAGTGACATAGTGCTGCCTCTCTTGTGTCAGTGAATTTTATTGTCACATAATGCTGCCTCTCTTGTGTCAATGAATTGTATTGTGACATAGTGCTGCCTGTCTTGTGTCAATGAATTGCAAAGTGACATAGTGATGCCTCTCTTGTGTCAATGAATTTTATTGTCACGTAATGCTGTCTGTCTTGTGTCAATGAATTGTATTGTGACGTAATGTTGCCTGTCTTGTTTCAATGAATTGTATTGTGACATAGTGTTACCTGTTTTGTGTCAGTGAATTGTATTGTGACGTAGTGTTACCTGTCTTGTATCAATGAATTGCATTGTGACGTAATGCTGCCTTTCTCGTGTCAATGAATTGTATTGTGACGTATATTGCCTGTCTGGTGTCAATGAATTGTATTGTGACGTAGTGCTGCCTGTCTGTTGTCAATGAAATGTAACGTAATGCTGCCTGTCTGGTGTCAATGAACTATATTGTGACGTAATGTTGTCTTTGTCAACTGTTAATGCACTGTGTGGTGACATGAAGGTGTCTGTCTACTGTCAATGATTTGTGTTCTGTCATGGTGCTGTCTGTATACTGCCAACGGAAATGTAGTGACATAGTGCAGTCCTTCTGTCAGTGGATTGTGTGGTGACGTGTACCTGTCTATCTGTTGTCAATGTATTGCATGCTGACGTAATGTTATTTGTCTGTTGTCAGTGAATTATGTTGTGACGTAGTGCTGGCTATCCGTCGTCAATGTATTTTATTGTGAACAAGTGCAGTCTCTATGCTGACGTCAATGTATTGTGTGGTGATATAGTGCTGTCTGTCAGTGTACTCTAATGAGGTATAGAGCCAGGTGTCTGAAGTGAATGCATTGTGTGATGTTACAGAGCCGTGTTCTGTTGCCAATACATTGTGGGTTTGTGTATTGCTGTCTGTGTGCCAACTATGTATTGTATGATGACGTAGTGCTGTCTGTCTATTTTCAATGCCTTGAGCACTGATATACTGCTGTTTGTCTGCTTTTAATGCTCTGTGGAGAGTAGGTTTGTCTGTATGCTGTTAGTTCATTGTGATTAAATAGTGCTGTATGTCCGTTGTTCGCGCATCATGTGATGGCGTAGTTCCGTCTGGCTGCTGTCATTGCATTGTTTGATGACGTAGTTCTGTTTGTCCGCTGTCAGTACATTGTGTAATGACGTTGTTCTGTCTGTCTGCTGTCAGTACATTGTGTGATGACGTAGTTCTATCTGCTGTCAGTACATTGTGTGATGACGTAGTTCTATCTGCTGTCAGTACATTGTGTGATGACGTAGTTTTGTGTGTCTGCTGTCATTGCATTTTTGATGACGTAGTTCTGTTTGTTCGCTGTCAGTACATTGTGTGATGACGTAGTTCTGTCTGTCTGCTGTCAGTACATTGTGTGATGACGTAGTTCTGTCTGTCTGCTGTCAGTACATTGTGTGATGACGTAGTTCTGTCTGTCTGCTGTCAGTACATTGTGTGATGACGTAGTTCTGTCTGTCTGATGTCAGTACATTGTGTGATGACGTAGTTCTGTCTGTCTGCTGTCAGTACATTGTGTGATGACGTAGTTCTGTCTGTCTGCTGTCAGTACATTGTGTGATGACGTTGTTCTGTCTGTCTGCTGTCATTGCATTGTTTGATGACGTTGTTCTGTCTATCTGTTGTCAGTACATTGTGTGATGACGTAGTTCTGTCTGGTGATGACGTAGTTCTGTCTGTCTGCTATCAGTACATTGTGTGATGACGTATCTCCGTCTGTCCGCTGTCAGTGCATTGTATAACGTAGTTCTGTCTCCACTGTCGTTGTATTGTGTGGTAGTGTAACGCTGTCTGTCTGGTGTGAGCAAATTGTGTTGCCACGTAGTACGGTACTGTTTGTTTGCTGTCAATTAACTTGTGTTGTGACGTAGCTGTGTCCCTCTGCTGTGAAGGTATTGCAGTGTGGCTCTGTGCTCTCTTGGCGAACAGTAAACTGCGTTGTGAGGAAGTGATGTCTGTCTGTCTGTCTGTCTGCTGTCAGCAAAATGTACCGTGAGATTGGTGCCTCCGGTCACATCCCCACCACGCCCCCCCCCCTCCCCCCTTCACACCGCACGCCATCCCCGACCCCGCCTGGCTCCTAACCCCCCACCCCCCTCCGCTCCTACCTTCTGAATGATGGCCTACAAACGTGGTTATCCCCCACCCACATCAGCAGCTGTCGCCTGGTCATGGAATGAACAGTCTGTCAGTAGACCTGCCAGCTCTCTTCTGTGGCTGGACTGCCTCTGGCTGCTACGAACTGATCAGGACAAAGTGTGTGCCCCCATCTGTTTCCGCTTGAAAGAAAGCCTTAAAGGAAACTCGTGAGATCTTGACTGAATAATCAATAATAAACTGTTTAAATTTCATCCAGGAGGTGTCCATGCGTCCTGATTACTCCATATAGGTTCAAACTATATATTTTAAGCTATGAGAGCTGAGGGATATACAGGATGCTAAAAGATATTTGAGAAATTGAAAAGAGATGGCTTGGTTTGCGCTTTTTGGAAAACAAAATGCTCAGTCAGGCTTGTATGATGCCAAACCTATTAATCACTACACGTATTGCTCGGAGATTATGTTGTAAGGTCTTTGCTGCCTCGGAGTCAGATTTGTATAAGAGCCCCCACCTGTGAAATTGAGACCGCTGCTGCATCTCTCCATGGGCAGTCTCCTAATGATTCTTCGGCAAAAGCTTTGATGGAGCAGAACGACTCACCACTGAACACTACCCAAGTGAAGCAGCAACACTGCAGTGCCTGCTCTGGTTGGTTTCCTAACATCCACTTTCCAGGAATTGCACCTTGTGGACGGTTTGTAGTGGAATCTGAATTTTGTAAATCTGGATGCAGCTGTATATGGGGAACTGCAAAAGAGCGGCGTGGGTTGTCAACATGCAAAGTGACGTACATTTCCCCTTCGCTCCCCCTCTCCCGCCCCCTCTGCCCCCTTTATTTTCCACCGTCCTGCCTCTCTCCTGTTCAAGCCCACTCTCTGAAAATAAAGTACAAACTTCAACATGTACGCGGAAAAGGACTGGAAACAATTGGTTATTGAGCAGGACAGAAACTCACTGCAAGGATAGAGACGAAAACGAGATCATACAGGGGTCACCAGAAGATCAGGATCTCTCTCACTCTCTCTCTCTCTCTTCTCTCTCCACACACACACACACACACACACACACACACACACACACACACACACACACACACACACACACACACACACACACACACACCACGCACGCACGCTTGCAGTCATAAACACTCCTACACACACGTGCGCGCGCATGCACAGCCTCGCGCGTATGCATCTCCTCTCTCTCTCTCTCTCTCTCTCTCTCTCTCTCTCTCTCTCTCTCTCTCTCTCTCTCTCTCTCTCTCTCATAAAACCGTTCAAAGAGAACTCTCATTACGTTATGTTTTTTGCTCACAATAGTTGTTACAATGCTGTGGCTGCTGCTGCTGCTGCTGCTGCTGCTGCTGCTGATGATGATGATGATGATGATGATGATAGTCGTGAGATGGATCGAAACCCCAATCACCTGTCGCCATGACACTAATGACTATACTTCACAGGGACGAAGGTTATCAGCTAAACTTTTCAACCAGTAATCAGGAGTGGAAGAGGGGGAGTGTAGAGAACGGTAACACTTGTTCATTATTGCATGTTAGGCTTTTTCCTCTTTCTTTCAAACAGGTCAGTGTGTGTGTGTGTGTGTGTGTGTGTGTGTGTGTGTGTGTGTGTGTGTGTGTGTGTGTGTGTGTACATCTGCAAGTGTATGTGCTTGTGTGTTTGTGTGTGTTTATATTTGTGTGCATGCATGTGTGTATGCATTCGTGTGGGCGTAAGCACATGTAGGTATGTGCTTGTGTGTATGTATGTGTGTGTGTGTGTGTGTGTGTGTGTGTGTGTGTGTGTGTGTGTGCGCGCGCGCGCGCGCGCGCGTTAGTCTTTGTCTGTGTTGGTGTGTCTGTATGTACTGATGTCTTTGTGGCTATTACAAGAGTCACATTGTTGTTTTGTATATCTTTGTTGTTCAGTGTTATAGTGTTTTTATCACCATATTCCCCATGTCATCATCAACAATCGTGTGTCAACAGCTAG
>CM065718.1:83966197-83976197 GCA_033310375.1 Conus canariensis
TCCTTCCCACCTGGCTATAATTTAGTGTTTTAGCATACTTTGGTGGGTCCACTCTCCCTCTCTCTCTATCTCTCTCTCCCTCCCCCCCACCCCTCTCTGTCTCTCTCTTTATCTCTCTCTCTCCCTTCCCCCACCCCCCCTCTCTCTCTCTCTCTTATCCTCCTCCCTCCTCTCTCTCTCTCTGTCTCTCTCCCTCTGTCTCTGTCTCTCTCTCTCTCTCTCTCTCCTTCCCACCCCACCCTCTCTCTCTCTCTCTCTCTCTCTCTCTCTCTCTCTTCCCCCACCCCCCTCTCTCTCTCTCTCTCTCTCTCTCTCTTCCACAACACAAGTTTGACAAACAGCGCACAGAGTGCAGTCTATACGTATCACAGTGACATGCCAGTTATACGTCAAGTTGTGTATAGATCTCTTTGTCTCTCGGCTTGCTGGTTGCAATCTATCTGTCTGCTGACCAGTCTATCTTTCTTTTCTTTCTTTTGTTCTGTCCGTTTTACCTTTTCCTCCTTCTGCTGCCCATCTGTCTCCTGCCTTTCATGTCTTCTTTCTTTGGTCCTTGTGTAAGCCATGGCCACTGCAATCAAATATCTTTTTTTGTTTCTTTCTTTTCCTTCTTTGTCATTGTGTGTGTGCGTGCGTGCATGCGCACGCGTGCGTGCGTGCGTGTGTGTGTGTATGTGCGCGTTGTTGATATTGCTGTTGTTGTTGCTTTTAATGGCTTCCTTTCTGTGGTTGTTCTCTTTCATTTTTTTTTTTTTTGATCATTTGAAAATCTCTCTCTCTCTCTCTCTCTCTCTACACACACACACACACACACACAATGAAGTCTTTAAAACAACACGCACTACCCAAATCAACAGCTTCTTTTCTTTTCTTCTTTTAACAGCTTCTTTGCGAACACAATTAATGTGTATGGTAGCATATGTTTGACCATTATCCAATCCTTGTAAACAAAATTCAGCAACATGTGTCTGATCGAAGAGGGTGATGCGTGATGTTGCAGAACGGTGTACCGGGAAGAACATGAGCTGCTGGATTCCCCTGCCATCACGGTAACTGGCGTGCACCCCACACTATTCACGTGGCACTTACGCAAGCTGTACAGATGTATACTTTTTTTGTCGAGTGGTGTGTCGTGCATGTTGTTTTTGCGCTAACCAAACGCTTAGTGTGTGTGTGTGTGTCTCTGTCGCACTGTGACGTTTAGCTGGCAATAATTGCTTGCATTGTGTATATTAGTGTTGATATAACTATAACAAAAGCAAGGACCATGAAAGTGAAAGGGCTGTAGCTGCCGTCGACGCCTGATATTTTATAATATATTCACATAATCGCATGAAGACGCCTTCCCCATCACAATTTTCAAAGTCTCAGAACGGTAGTATGCTTCGAACCAAACGCAATTATCTGAATTGTGGTTTAAATTAGTGTTCAATTTTGCTTATCAATTGGCATACAATATTACAACATCTATCTTGTCATTTTATTTCTGTAATTAGTATATGTATGAAATGTTCACTTTTGCATTTAATGTAAACCGCTTATTTATCATTTGTAATGTTGTACAGTCATAATCCCGTTCAATGTTTTAGGATAAAAGCTTATTAATGATTTATCATTTAAAAAACGAATTATTTCCCTGAAAAGCTTCCCTCTTCTCTGTGTTGAATTTTCACCAGCTGCCAAGGATGTCCTTTGTTGCTTGAGATGGTTGTACATCATTCAGAATTCTTCCTCAGGGCCTTTTTCACGTACTGATGATGTCCTTTCATCTTTATCTAATTTTGACCACCAAACCAAACTGTACATGCAATGCCGCTGTGAATCTTTGACGAGGCTGCGTGACGTACCGAAATGGGAAATAACCTCCCAGAAATCACTGCGGCTTTAACTTTCTTGACAACCAGCAGAGTTTGCACAATGTAATATGGGCTGTTCAGCGTGCAAAGGGCCGCAACTTTCCGATAACACGTGACGATAGCTAGAAGATAGTAAGTGAGAGAGAGGGACGAGTGTTCACGCTGAAGTCAGCAAGACGTGTTTTGGAGGAGCTCTCGATTTGCGTGTGCTTTTTCTTTTTCTACATAGTGTATTTGCTCTGTGTGGAAACTTATTTGTCGATTTCTTTACAGTGTGGTTTTCTTTTCAATGATAATAGTTTTGTGACTTTCTCCTTATTGTCTTTTTGTTTTCATGGTGATTATCAAAACTGGACCCTAAGCAGTGTGATAGTGTGAGCGGATACTTTAAGAAATGGCTACAAGATCGGAAGGTGAGCGTGTTTTGCCTGTATTTATTATCAACAATCAACTACCGGCTTTTGATCAAAAGCCGTTTAGTACCTCGGAAATTTGTGCTGCTGCGGAAAAGACCTGCGGATACAACTCCATGGAAGGGGCACAAAGAATCGGTTCCCTATGGAGAATTTATCCCCGGAGGGCCGACAGCCGTCAGAAACTTCTTGTCCAGGGTTTTACGCTGAGGGGAGTTCTAGTACAGGTCAAAAGCCAAAATCCGTTCGTGGTTCGAGACCCCGTCAGTGGAGTTACGGACCAAAGTGAACATCCAGTACAAACAACAAAACTATTCATTAGCAACATTCCTATGTCCTTTTCTGATGATGAACTGTTGGAAGCAGTGAAACAGCTAGGTGTGGAGATTCACTCCAAGTTAATCGCAGAACGGGACAGAGACCAAAATGGCAAATTAACCCACTGGAAAACGGGCCGACGATTTATTTTCATAAAAGTACCAACTGTACCCCTACAAAAACTAGTACAAATTGGCCCTTTCCGCGCTGCTCTTTACCATACAGAACAAAAACTTGCCAGACAACAGGAAGAATCGGAGTGTCGGCGATGTCTCACTAAAGGGCATCGAGTATCTGATTGTGTCAGCCCAGTTAAATGCAAACAATGCTTTAAGGACGGACACAAAGCAGGAGACCCTGAGTGCAGTATGCAGGGAGAATGCATACAAACTGCACAAACTGTCCAACAGTGTTCTGATCGGAACTCTGAACAGACAGATGACAGTAATGTGGAAGAAGAGAGCAGACAAAATGACAAGACAACAGAAAAGACAACTGACAACACTACACATCCTGATAAGAACAAGGATAAAAATAACCATGACAATACTGACAGAAATGAGAGTCCCAACCGATCGCGACCAAAACACAGACAAACCACCATCAATTCCTACAGAAGAGACAACTCTGGGTCTGTAAAGCGCACACGTTCGCGCGAATCAGCTTCATCCCAGACAGAGAAACAGCCCAGACTGATGGAACGTGGTGAGAGCAGCGACAAACATGAGGAAGCGTGTGAGAGCTGAGAACGATTCTCGTATGCCACCCTCCTCACGTTTCCATGGATAAAAACGAATCTGGCTAGGTTAACGGACTGTGAATGATGAACTGTGATTTATAACTTTGGAAGAAAGCGACAAGATTGTTTTAAAAAAAGATCATTACTAACTCTTTCTATGGACTCATTACGAATTATGACACTGAATGCCAGAGGGCTAAACAACAAAATGAAAAGGAAAGCCATGTTTGATTATTTTAAACAACATAATATTGACATTGTGTGCTTACAAGAATCACATATTACAAGTAAAGATATTCATATTTGGGAAAGACAGTGGGGAGGGAAAATTGTTTATAATGAAGGAACAGCACGTAGTAAAGGGGAAATGATTCTGTTTTCAAAACGCTTCACCGGAGAAGCAAGACTTGAAGAGCAACACGATAGAATACTTGTCGTCACTGTGCAAAACGAAGACATAGACTTTGTCTTAGTAAATATATATGCCCCAAATGACGGTAACGAAAAAACATCTTTCCTCTCAGGGCTCAAGGACATAATGCATAAATATTCAGACAAAAAACTTATTGTTCTGGGTGATTTCAACTGTGCTATAAATAATAATGAAGACATCATATCAGGTCGTCCACACTCCAAGAGAGAAGTAGAGTGCTTTAAACACACAATTCAGACTCTTGGTATGACAGATATCTGGAGAATTTTTCACGACACAGAAAAAGAATACACTTGGTGTCGTCATAGTCCATTTATAGCCCGCAGAATAGATTACATTTTCGCAAATGAAGATATTTTACAATACCTTGTCACGTGTGATATTTTTTCCGTCCCACATACTGATCACAAAGCAGTCGTAGTCGACCTTCATAATGCTAGTATTGTACGTGGACCCGGATACTGGCGGTTCAACAATTCATATCTAAAAGATGATTCATTCGTTAAACAAATGAATGAGTTCCTTGATCGAAATATATGCAACAATGCAGCTAACGGACATGTTAGTTCTACAGCAGAATGGGAAATGTGCAAGATTAAGATAAAAGAATTCTGTTTAGAATACGGGAAACAAAAAGCACATAAGAAGAGAAATTATCAACTGGACATTAAGGTACGATTCAAAAAAGTAGAAAAAGAAATAATTAAAGATCCAGAGAATGATGATCTGCAGCGTGAACTGCTTCATTTAAAACAGCAGTTAGAAATAATCAGCATGGAAAATGCAAGAGGTGCACAAACAAGAGCACGAGAAAAATGGATAGAAGGCGAAAAAAACAACAAGTATTTTCTTAATTTGGAAAAAACAAAAGCAAAGAAAAAAATTATGACAAAGTTAATAAACAACAAAGGAGACATAATAACAGATCAAGAAGGTATACTGAAAGAGCAGGTTGACTAGTATTCAAAACTTTACAATCAAACCATAGACACAGTAAACATGGAACAAGCAGTTAAAGATTTTATTGGAAATGAATCATTTTCTAAACTGTCTGAAGAAGAATCAAAACTATGCGAAGGTCTCATCACAAAAGAAGAGGCAGGGAACGCACTGGAAAAGATGAAAAATGGATCGTCTCCAGGGAGCGACGGTATGACTGTCGAGTTTTATAAATTTTTTTGGAACAAAGTCAAAACACTACTAACCGATTCTTTCAACGAATCATATGGAAAAGAAGAATTACCATATTCTCAGAGGCAAGGGATAATTACATTGCTGCACAAAGGCAAAGAATTAACACGCGACAGACTCAATAACTGGAGGCCAATTACGTTATCTAACACAGATTATAAGATCTTAGCTAAAGTGCTTGCAGAAAGACTCAGCAAGGTTATATCCAAACTAATTAATGAAGACCAAGTAGGGTATTTAAAAGCTAGAAATATTTCAACCATTATCCGAACAATCGAAGATGTCATAGATTATCTCCATAACACAGACCAAGCTGGGTGTCTCCTTGCCCTCGATTATTGTAAAGCATTTGATAGCATATCCAGAGACTTTTTATCACATACTTTCACTTTCTTTGGTTTTGGAGAACAGTTCAGGAAATGGACCAGGACTATAGGTAATAATACATTTAGCAGCATTAATCATGGAGGATGGTTATCTGAATCTTTTTCATTGACGTGTGGCATCAGACAAGGATGTCCATTTTCTCCCCTAGCATTTATTTTGGCAGTTGAAATATTGGCAATTAAAATAAGCAGTAATATTGAAGGCATTAGGGTGCCTAAAAATAACCAAGATACTGAAAAAATAAAGATAAAACAGCTGGCAGATGATACCACACTATTCTTAAAAAATGCTAACGATGTGGCACATGCTGCAGGAATCGTATCAGATTTTGCAAAATTTTCAGGCCTCACACTAAACCAAGAAAAAACAAAAGCAATGAAAATCGGAAGGCATGTAGACGATGATATTCTGCCATATACATTGACAGATAAAATAAAAATACTCGGCGTACATTTCACAAATGACATAAGAGCACAAAATTTGGAAGAAAATTGGATAGGCAGGGTAGACAAAATGCAAAATCTCATAAAATCCTGGAGTAGAAGGGACCTCAGTATTCATGGGAAAATAGTGATCGTAAAAAACGTTATTAATTAGCCAGTTCACATTTGTAATGCAATCAATTGGATTACCTGATCAGATTCTTAATAAAATAAATCGTGAATTGTATAAGTTTATTTGGCAAAGGAAGCACTCAAACAGAAATGCTTTTGAAAAAATAAAGCGGAAAGTAATGGAAGGAAATCGAAAAGAAGGAGGGCTTAACATGACAAACATAAACGATTTACAAAAATGTTTTTATCTGCAATGGTTTGGAAAGCTCTACATATCAGAAAATGAAAGTTGGACCCTCATTCCTAAATGGCATTTTAACAAAATAGCAAATGGAAGAAGTATTTTTGAAATCAATTGTCGACCAGCCAGTGTAAATGCTATTAAATGTATGAAAAACGAATTCTGGAAAAAAGCAATGTGGACTTACCTAGAGAATAAACGACTAGATCTGAAAAATGATGTCAATACAAACAATTTTCAAAATCAACTCTTACGGAACAACAGTTTGATACAATACAAAAACAAACCCCTCTTTTTCAGTGCATGGAAAAACAACAATATTGAAAGAGTCAGGGACATTATTTCAGCTAATGAAAACAGATTTTTATCATTACAAGAAATCCAGAACAAAGTTAACCAAAATGCAGCCAATACCCTTATGCAGTATAACGCAATGATAAACGCCATTCCTGTACAGTGGAAGGAATGGATAAATAACAATGACTTGAGAAGAGAGGCAGAAAACACTCCGGAATGCGAAGTCAAGCTGTATAATACAAAGCCAAAGAACATATTAAAATTGTTAAGAGAGGGACAACCGAGGGAGAAAGAAATTAAACCATGTGCATACGGGTTTCGGCTCAGAAGATTACGAATCGAAATCACTGAAAACATATGGCAAATCCCTGAGTTTGTTACCAAGGAAGTTCGTTTGAAAGAGCTGCAGTGGAAGCTAACACACAACATATATCCAACAAACATACTCCTACACAAAATGAAAGTAACAGAGGACAACAAATGCTCAACATGCAGGGATGAAATAGATTACACAGAGCACTTCTTTTATGAATGTGCTCCAGTTAAAGCATTTTGGAAGAAAATAAAGATTTTATTCATGGCTTAATAAGAAAGCACATAGAACTCAGCTTATGCAATGTATTATTTGGACTACAGAGCCAAGAACAACGCAAGGAAAACTTAAAGACCATAAATATGATTATTCTAGTCGGTAAAATGTGCATAAGCATCGCAAAAAAGACCAAATCAACGTCCCCTCTGTTTCTAATCTTTGAACAACAAATATCATACCGCTTGAAGGAAAAGAAGCTTTAGTCAGCATAGAATCACAAATCTAGATATTTGTAAGTGAAGATTAAACGGTAACCACAAATGAAGGGAGGGGGGGGGGGAGGGGAGGAGGGGGAACGAATTGAGAAATAACCCCGCTACTTTTGTATTTGTATAGCACACACACATGCACACACGCGCACGCGCGCCGCGGCGCGCGCACAAACACACACACACACACACACACACACCACACACACACAACACACACACCACACACAACACACAATCTCATGCACGCACATCAACACGCAAAATCAACACACATGCACACACAAAAGCAGTCTCCTCTCTCTCTCTCTCTCCTCTCTCTCTCTCTCTCTCTCCTCTCTCTCTCTCTTGTTCCTGTCTTTTTTTTCTTTTTTTTTTTTAATGAATATCAGCAATTTTGCTTACTCAGTGCTCTCTCTCTCTCTCTCTCTCTCTCTCTCTCTCTCTCTCTCTCTCTCTCTCTCTCTCTCTCTCATTGATACTGATTGTCTCGATGCAGAGATTTCCTCGTGTCTTCCTTGTTGTCTCCTTTTTCACTATAAGGATAGCCTTCGGGGAGAATAGGCCGGTTTGCGAGACGAGATGTACGCTCTCTCTCTCTCTCTCTCTCTCTCTCTCTCTCTCTCTCTCTCTCTCTCTCTTCTTGTTCTTCCCTTTTCTCATTCTTCGTGCACTTCTGGTTTCATCCTTGCACCTTATTTTCGTCTTTTGTTTCAAGGATGGTTCCCGGAAGATGCCCGGGCCTTTCTCTCTTTATTCAACTTTTCTTTTTCAATCCTGTTACACACGGTGCGAATGTGTCACAACACCAAACACTAGTGCAAAAACAAACCCAGACGCGCTGTAACAAACGCCAAAATATTAAAATCTGCAAGATAATCAATGTCCATTGATAGTAATACAGCATACAGACTTACATGGTGCGTGAGAGATGAAGGGAGGAGAAAGGAGACGAGGGAAAAAAAAAAAAAAAAAACCGCCTTTACAAAAAAAAAAAAAAAAGCCAAAAATGAAAGAAGAAAATTTTAAAAAATAGTAAAGGCGGGGGTGGTGGAGGGACAAAAAAAAAAAAAAGCTAGAAGATAGTTGCTTGATTACTAAATTGTTCATCATATATATATATATATATATATATATATATATATATTATATATATATAATTCAATTATAAACAAAGCTTCCTCTTATGTTTTAGATTGAAGAAATAGGGGAGATAAGCATTCATATCTGTAGTGGTAGATAATTCTGCCTAACTAACAGTATGTGCTTGAGTGGGTGAATGGGGAAAAATAAAATAAATGCTTCTCAAAATGAGCCTTCAGCAAGCTTATAGTCTCCAAGGGGAAGACAATCTCCAATGGGGAGGAAACTCACTAACGTATAACTCCTGGTCAGAGTTAGCAAAAGAATCAGCAAAGAGTTAGCAAAAAGAGTCAGCAAAAGAGTTAGCAAAAAGAGTCAGCAAAAAGAGTCAGCAAAAAATACCCCACTTGTTTACTGTTTATCGTTTACTGTTCCCTGCCTCATTTCATTTCCAACAACAAAACAAGCAAACAACCCCCCCAAAAAGTGTGGGGGGGGGGAGGGGGGGGTGCAGCGGGAAGAAGAGCGTACAGAAAATAAGAACACAAGATTAGGGAATTTTAATGTTCTCTAACAGCATATGAGAACCATTGTAATCCATATCGAAGACAGATCTATTCATACTGCCTGCTCCGAGGCCTTTTCGTTCGCTGGTTCGGACTCATTTGGGAGGCACGGCTGATTGTGTCTCAGCTTCCTTAGCATCAACTAGAGATACTCCATAGCCTATAATTCTGTGGTGTTCTCATCACCAAGGGTTGAAAAATAAAATCCAAGAGCACCCCAAAGCAGCCAGCGAAGGGTAGAAAAGCATAACGAGAAGATAGTGTGATAAGGAGATAAGTTGCTGAAAAACTAAATTCGTTATATATAAACGGTATCAAATGTAGAGGGTAATCTTTGCGTCTAATACATACATACTATATAATATATATATATATATATATATATATATATATATATATATGCATATAGATATAGATAGACAGGCAGACAGACAGCTAGATATAGAGATGTAGATAAAGATATATCTATGTGTGTGTGTGTGTGTGTGCTGTGTGTTGTGTTGTTGTTGTTGTTGTTGTTGTTGTTGTTTCTTTGTGGTGTACATATGGAACTGTATTTCTACTAACGAGCGTTGAGTGAAACTGTGTTGCATCGCTTTGTGTTTTGTTATGCGTTCGCATGATTGTTTCGGAAGAAGAAACAGGTCTGTAGTGATGAAGACGATAGTGACGATAGTAATGTTAACAGTAATGCTGAGACGGATGATATGATTGTGAAAGCGATGACGTTGATGATAAGGATAATGTTGGTGAGGCACAGAAGAAAGTTATTAACATTAAGAAACCGGGTAATCATGAACTCGAAGATAGAAATAACAAGTCTCTCTCCCTCCCTCTCTGGACGCCGATGTCTCGAATTTACAACCTGGATGTAATTTGTCCCAATTAAAATACATTACTAGAAGGGGGCGCTAGAAGCAATCGCATTCCAGTGAGTGCTTTACTAGTTTTATTTTCTCCTCACAAGTGGAGTTAGCAGAACCAGGCTGCGACAGCTGTTTCGTGCTATGAAGAGCTCATCGGGTTCGCTCTTGAATCCTACTTCTTTGCTGATGAGAAGCACTTCTATGTAAGCAAAAAGGACACTCTCCACAAAAAGAAGCACTCAAAAGGAAAATGGA
>CM065718.1:83981197-83991197 GCA_033310375.1 Conus canariensis
TCTTCTCTCCTCCTCCTCCTCCTCCTCCTCCTCCTCCCCCTCTTCGTCCTCTTCCTTTTTTCCCACTTTCTCTTCTCTCCTGTTCTTCTCTCCTCCTCCTCCTCCTCCTCCTCCTACTACTACTACTACTACTACTACTACTACTACTATACTACTACTACTGCTGCTACTGCTACTACTGCTGCTACTGCTACTACTCTACTACCACTATACTACTACTCTCGCTGCTGCTGCTACTACTTCTACTACTTCTCGTACTTTTACAACTTCTTCTTCTTCTTCTTCTTCTGCTGCTGCTGCTGCTGCTGCTGCTGCTGCTGGTCTTCTGTCCTCCCCATCATTTTTTCATTGCCCATCCCGTCTTCGTTTTTACGTGGTCCAATATATTCTCAGCTTCTTACCTGTTCATTCTTTTTCTTTTTTCCCTTTTTTTAGTTGTCTTACTCATACGTTCCATTTCTTCTCTATTCACCCTTCTTCTTTTTTTTCTTCTTCTTCTTTCTTCTCTTTCTTCAGTTATCCCCCCTTTCTTCTTCTTTTTCTTCTTCTTCTTCTCTTCTTCTTCTTCTTCTAATCTTTCTGCACCTCCTCTTTCTTCTCTTCCCCCTTTCTTACTCTCCTCCCTCCTCTCCTTCTTTTCCTCCTCCTCCTCCTCCTTTTTCTTCTTCCTCCTTCTCCTCCTCCTCCTCCACCTCCGTCACCTCCTCCTTCCTCCTTCTCCTTTTTCTTCTTCCTCCTTCTCTTCTCCTCCTTCCTCCTCCTACCTCCTCCTCCTCCTCCTCCTCCTTTTTCTTCTTCCTCCTTCTCCTCCTACTTCCTCCTCCTCCTCCCCTTTCTTCTTCCTCTTCCTCCTCCTCCTTCCTCCCCTCTCCTCCTCCTCCTATTCTCTACTTTCCTCCTTCTCCTCCTTCCTTCCTCTCCCTCCTCCTCCTCCTTCTTCTTCTTCCTTTTTCTTCCTTCTCCTCTCCTCCCTCCTCCTCTCTTCTTCTTCTTCTCTTCTCTCTCTACTTCTTCCATCCTCTCTCCTCTTTTCTACTCTCGCTCTTCTCTCTTCCCTTTTTCTCTTCACTCACTCTCTCTCTTCGTCTTTTACTTTCCTATATCTTTCATGCTTACTTCTTTACCATTTTTTCTTTCTCTTTCTTTCCTTCTTATCTTCTTCTTTTTTCTTTTTCTTCTCTTTTTCTTTTTTCTGTTTTTCTTTGCCTTGCTCATATCCTCCATTCTTTTTTTCTCTATTCCCCTTCTTCCTTCTTTTTTTTCTTCTTCTTTCTTTTCTTTCTTTAGTCCTTCTTCTTCTTCTTCTTCTTCTTCTTCTTCTTCTTCTTCTCCTTCTCCTTCTTCTTCTTCTTCTCCTTCTTATTTCCCTTTGTTGAGGGCCGGATGTAAAAAAAGCCATTTTGTGCTTATTCCGCTTTTTCCCTCATTAAAAAAGATTCGTTCGTTCGTTCGTTCGTTCTTCTTCTCCTTCTTCTTCTTCTTCTTCTTCTTCTTCTTCTTCTTCTTTGAATTCTTCTTTCTCTTCTTCATGCTCCTTTCTTTCATCCTTCTCTTTCAAGGTGTTCGTTTCTTTCTTCTTCTTCGTATTCTTATGTTCATCTTCTTCCTCTGCCACCTCCTCCCTCCTCCTCCTCCTCTTCCTCCTCCTCCTTCTCCTCCTCTTCCTCCTCCTTTCTTCTAATATCGCTACAGCTCCACCGCCTCTTTGTCATTATTCGTCTTCTTCTTCCCTCCTTTCCTCCGCTCCTGGTTGTTATGTTTTCCAAGAAGCTTAGGGGATTTGTCTGTTAATGACGCTATAAAATGTCGGTGCCAGTCTGACACATTTTAATCTGTTTTATTTTTTACTTTCTGTTTCTTTGCTCATCCATAACTCCCTCCATTCTGCTGAGTTTTTTTTTAAGTTGTAAGATGTTCCGTCTGAACATTATGACATCATACAGATGGGTGAAGAGTTTAGTAAGTATACGTGTCAACTCTGCAGAACTACAGCAGAACCTTAAATCTGTAGCCAGTGTCTCTATCAACCCTTATAAAGTGAAAGTGTTTGCCTCAGACTTTTTTGGGGGAAAGGAGGTTCTTGAAAGATGAGGAGGAGGATGACAACGACGACGACGACGACGACGACGATGATGATGATGATGATGATGATGATGATGATGATGATGATGGCGACAATGATGATGATGATGAAATCTGTAACCAGTGTCTCTATCAACCCTTATAAAATGAAAGTGTTTGCCTCGGACTTTTTTGGGGGAAAGGAGGTTCTTGAAAGATGATGATGAGGATGACGACGACGACGACGACGACGACGACGATGATGATGATGATGATGATGATGATGATGATGATGATGATGATGATGATGACTTTAACGATGAAGATGACGGTGACAATGATGATGATGATGATGATGATGATGATGATCATGATCATGATAACACTGGTGATGATGATGATGATGATGATGATGATGACGATGACGATGATGATGATGACGACGACGACTATGATGACACGACGACGATGGTGATGAATCCTGCAGACTCAGACGCCTCTGTGGGGACTGACGCGGAGAAGAAGGCCCAGCACTTTTACAACAGCTGCATGGCGGACGCTTCCTCCCCGAAAGAGGAGACCCTGCGGCGTTTCAGCCAGCTGGTCAAGGGGATAGGGGGCTGGTCCATCTCCATGACGACTCAGGCCAGCCAGTGGCAGCTGGTGACCACCTTGCAGAACGTCCATCGCCTAGGAGCCTGGCCACTCTTCAAAGTGATGGTGGACGTGGATGAGAGAGATCCCACCAGAAGGTACATCTTGAAGGTAAGCTTCGTAGTGCATTCTGCAGAAAAAAAACAAGACGACGCAATCCAAAAAGCGTTATTGGGGACATGTCAATTTGTGTTCTTTTCCAGAGCAAGATAATGGTTTTTGTAGACAATACAGTGTGATGAGGAGTATTTACATAGTCTTTTCGGTTGTGGAAAAAAAAATGCTCCATCTTCAGGAACTGTTAATTTTCATTTATTTCATTGCCATGGACAAACAAAAGTGAGAGAGTGAGAGAGAGAGAGAGAGAGAGAGAGAGAGAGAGAGAGAGAGAAGGTGAAATTGCTTATAGCCCAGCCGACCGTAAAGGGCCATATCAGAGCTGTCACCGCGTTGAAGTCAAGTCTCAAGTCATTTAAAAAATCTGATCCACACAACACATTGGAATACACCTTTTAAATGGAACCAGTCGAGAAGTAAAGTCTGAATGCAGAATCAGTAAACGACGTTCCATGCAGTGTTCGTGACTAGGGGCCTCCCAAAAAGTTCAGTTGAAGACTTGCTTCAAAAATGTCGAAGCAGACTCAGATGCACCCTGATTTTTCTTTGATTTTGAAAGGTTAGTGGTGACTTATTAACAAGCATTTTTATATCGAGCTTTTCTTGATTGCTTCTTCACTTGTTTACAGTGTGCTGATCTGCATGGTTGATTTTTTAGATTCGACTTAAAGTTGAATGTTATGGCAAAGCCATTATACTAATTATCATTACTCGAAGAAACAAACAATATAAGATAGTAATTACTGAGTAAGCAGCTTAGAGAATCGAGAATAGCTGGAGAGTGTGAAGCGCGTGATAAGGGGAGGGTGGGGGGGGGGGGGGTTAACGAGAAACGTTTTAGCTTCTTTTTTGTCCTTCGTTTTCAGTCTACATAGATCGATTTTAAAGTGACAACGGTTACTCCAACTCTGACTCGAGAGTCATAGGAGGAGGGAAGGGGAGGTGGGGTAAACGAGAAATGATTGAATGGAGAATATACAATGTTTTCACTTCTTTTTTTTTTGTCCTTCGTGTTCAGTCTACGCAGATAGATTTTAAAGACACAGTGGTGTTTGATAACCACGCGCTGAATCGGGAGAGGGAGTCTGAACCAGTTTCTTTGTAGAAACACTCTACTCCTTCCTATTCCAGATCGACATGGGAGAGACAGTGTTGCCAGTCGAGATGTATCCCCCACTGCATCCTCCTCCTTCACCGACGTCGTCGCCCACCCACAACAGCAGCGCCAGTGCCACCAACATCACCACCAACCCCATCAACAACAACAGCTCTGATGCCGGTGGCCTATCGCCTTCGCCACCTCCTCTGCCTGCTGGTGTCACAGTGGCTGGATTGTCTCCTCCGGTCAGCACCGCTTCCACCAAGACCACGGAGAGTCCTGCTGAAATCATTGAGAGAGTAAGTAAGGGATTCTTAATGCACAGTTAACGTCTTCATGAGGATTGAGAGAGTAAGTAAGGGATTCTTAATGCACAGTTAACGTCTTCATGAACGGGAAAACACAGCATTCGACGATAGATATGTGCCGAATAGCATGCAGTTATCTCCATTTTCAATAAATCTGATGAATTAACTACCGTTATTTCTTCACGTTAATAATTTCTGCAAGTCAGATTTCCAGAATGGACGCATTTCTTTAGAAATATGACTACACACGCGCGCGCGCGCGCGCGCACACACACACACACACACACACACACACACACACACACACACACACACACACACACACACACACACACACACACAAGCGTGCTCGCGTGCTTGTCCAAGAAATGCACCCGTGTTCCAACTTGACAATTGTTTCTTAACTCATTCATACGACTCCCTGCAGAGCGTAATATTTCATTTTACCTTTTAGAGACGACATTCTTTTTCATGCTGCTTAATCCCTTTACATATTGCTCAAGGAGTAAGTAAGAGTACATTCTGTTTTGATCTCCACATAAAATGCAGAGAGAGTAATGAGAAATGCCTTTTACTTTTTTACTTCCCCAGAAGGCCCTAGGAAAATACGTAGGAATGCTTTTTCGTTCTCGGCAAGTTGCACTAACATTTTTTTTGCGAAAGAAAGTAGAAATGCCTTTTCTTCCGCCCAAGTTCTGCTAGCAGCAATGCCTTTTGTTCTGCTTTAGTTCCGCTGAAATTTTTGTGTGATGAAGCAGGAATGCTTTTTGCTCTAAGGTCCATTAACATTCCTGAGTGATTAATCAGGAATGCCTTTATTCCTCAAATCCCGCTGAAGTTCACGTGAGTTGAAATAAGAATGGCGTTCTGTATATCCCTCTAAAACTACTGACAGAATAAGTTTACAAATGTAACGACCAAGGCTCTCATCAATTTCTTTTTTTTTTTTTGTTTCATCAGAAACCTGAGTATAAACAAATTCCAAATCCTTTTTTTTTCTTTTTTAAAAGAAAGCATTTTATTCAAGAAAGTTCGTACAGTGCAACGTAATGGAGAATAAAGAAAAAAAAAACTGTAGAAACAAAAAAAAACAGACATATCAATCATAATCGTAACACCAGTTTACATTTTGAAGACAAAGGGTTAGAACATCTGTGCGAGGCAAAAAAATAATGAGAGAGAGAGAGAGAGAGAGAGAGAGAGAGAGAGAGAGAGAGAGAGAGAGAGAGAGAGAGAGAGCTCAGATCTTGGACATTGTTGACAGGAGTTCATTTTGTTCTTCATAAGCTCAGTTGAAATTACCAGTCATTAAGTTATGAGCAGTGTCTGTGAATATGATATAATTACTTCACAGAAGATAAATTTTAGAGTAAAGCATTCATGTGTCTTTAGAGTCCAATGAACCACCAAGTGTTTCTATATCAAGCTGAAATTTGACAGTACGTCACACATACGTAGCGCGAGCTCGTACACACCTCCTCATAAATTTGTAGTAATTTATTGTCAGCTTTCACTCTGTTTGGTTACTGGTTAACATACGGAAATAAAAGTGTAAAGACAAAGGTTTGTACATGAATGTAGTAATAGTATAATTAATGAGTAGGATAATATAACGCCTCACCTAGAAACTAGAATCTAGATACAAAGACATTCTCTCTCTCTCTCTCTCTCTCTCCTCTCTCTCTCTCTCTCTCTCCCTCCTCTCTCTCTCTCTCCCTTCTCTCTCCTTCTCTCTCTCGAACACACACACACACACACACACACACCGCGCGCGCGCGCGCGCCATACACACACTCTCGGTCTCTATTCAATATCATACAAATGGACATAGGAACAAACTCAAAAATATCTGAACAATTCTTGACCTGCAAGAGGTGTTTGAAAAGTTTTAATGAAAGATGCAACAGAGATGGAGTGTCTAATATTGAATGGAAGAGAGTTCCAGGGCTGGAGACCATGGGCAGAAAAGGAACCGAAATGATAAAATTTGCATTTGAAACGGTATTGCAGAAGAAGTCTTAAGGGAAGGGGCCTGGTGGATAGAGTAGTTTTCTCTTGCTACAACGCTCTGGGTTCATTCCTTCAGATGCCGTCTGTTCAGAGCCTTTGGATGAGATGTTAAACGGAGGCTCCCTCTGTAAGTGCATAATATTAAATCAAAAATAAGATACAATGGTGAAATAAAAGCTTGCGATTGAGTGAGATCCTATTCATTCCTTCGTGGAAGAGTGGGCTAATGTGTATTGATGAATGATGGATGTCACAGAAATGTGCACTGCTATTACACATTATCCCCAAAGACGAATTATGGTTACCTTGATGATGAAATTAAAATCGGGTTACTTTTATGGTGAAATTAAAATCGGCTGTAAGAGCTAACATATAACTTAGTATGAATCTCGGAGTTCTAGCGTCAGTTTCAGTTTCACCAAGGAGGTGTCACTGCGTGCGGACTAGTCCATATGCGCTACACCACATCTGCAAAGTTTCGAGACCACTCTGCGCATGATTTGAAGCTGATGGATAAATGAATTGATGACTGAGATGAGAGAATTTTTTTGAAAGGGTCTCATAGCTACGACTTAGCAGATGTCTGACCTACGCATGCCCAACACAGTGGTCTGACCTTGGGTGCCTACCTAACACGGAGTTCTAGCAGAGGAGCGGCATAGAAGTACCAGTTCTCTTACGCCACTTTCGCACAAAGAAGTTGGTATTTCCTGGAAGAGCGTGGTATTTTCTGTGCATAAAAAATCGAGCAAGTTTTTCCTACACCTGTCTTATAAGTTTGTTCTCTTATATGAAATACATCTTTAAAAGAAATGTTTGAAACCACTCTGCCAGACAACACGGACAAACGAATCAGAAGATAAAACACGACGCGTTTCGACCTCTTAGGTCTTCAGGCGAGATGTAAAAAAAAAAAAAAAAAAGACTCAAGACAACGAACATGAAGAACGATCAATCACTCATCTCGTTAAATTCGGCGCAAGATGGATGTTGTACTTTGTCTTGTGAGATTCGGTTGTCCGTGTTGTTTGGCAGAGTGATTTCAAAGACTTTTAAAGAATTGTTTAGATTTCCGCCTGCAGTCGCCTCACGTTGCAACCAACTATTATATGAAGACGATGACCAGGTAACAATCATGATCATTGATGCGACACCTTTTTAACTCTGTGTGTGTGTGTGTGTGTGTGTGTGTGTGTGTGTGTGTGTGTGTGTGTGTTTAAAGGTGAAAAAACTGTTTGTGGAGGAGACGGTGCCTCTGCTGCAAGCGCTGGGCTTCAACAGATCCATTGCTGAAGAACGATCACGATGGATGGCAGATCTGGAGCGGGATATTGCCGCTGTGAGTGAGGACTCCCTCTGTCTGTCTGTCTGTCTGTCTGTCTGTCTGTCTGTCTGTCTGTCTCTCTCTCTCTCTCTCTCTCTCTCTCTCTCGCTCTGTGTCCCTCCCCCCCCCCTCTCTCTCTCTCTCTCTCTCTCTCTCTCTCCTCTCTGTAACGGCAAGAATTAAAAATGGCTTACTAAGCCAATACTTTTGACCGATGAGAAATAAAGAATCGTTGTCTCTGTCTCTGTCTCTGTCTGTCTGTCTGTCTGTCTGTCTGTCTGTGTCTGTCTGTCTGTAACTAGGTCCGCAATGATCTTTGTTCTTCCTTCCATCCTTCTCCTCGGGTATGTGGAGGAAATAAACCAAATATCAACGGAATAAGGTAAATATACAGCAAGCAAATACGACAAATAAACAACTCACACTGCGCATGGAAATGCAATCAAAAGAGCATAGGAATTCCAGACCCATGCCACTTCGCCACACCTCCTTGAGGCCAGCCTTGAGAAAAACAAACTGACAACATCACAACCCTCTGCCCCGTACAACTGTACATCAAACCCCTGGACATCCTGGAGTCATGACAAGGATGCGATCCGGTCCCCTTAAAGTGTAACGAGTTCAGGGCCGAAACACTTGTCGGAGGGGGCGAGGGGGGGCGTTCTTCTTTAAAGACCTTCTGCTGTCAAGCTCTCTCTCTAGTTTTCTTCCTATTGACCAAACCCCACGTTCTTGCTTCATCAGACTTTGGGTCTGAACACGAGTACCCAGGCTAGTTTGACGTACATTTCACCAATCTGAACATCATGTTATGAAACTGTTAATGCTGATGTGACTGATATTTATTACTCAAAAGCGTGGTACAACGGCAGACTTTATAATTTATTCACAACTGAATCAATATTAATGCCAATAATCACTTTGTTCCCTGATTCAATATCAATGCCAATAATCACTTTGTTCCCTGATGATAGTGATAAGTATGTTAAAAACATGTTTTGCACAATCTCGTGGTAACATTTCCTCTAGGTTCAATGACGAATGGACGAGTAACGAGATGACTAAACACATCCTCGAAATTTGAAATGATGCTTTTGAGGCAAGTCCTTTCAGTTCTGGGAATCGCTGCGGGGCGTTACTGGGTAAAGGGCGAGTTATTGATGATGGCATGAAAATATGCAAAAGTAAAAGAGATGTGCAACAAATATTTTTTATTCAATATTTTCTTTTTTCTTTCTTTCTTTCTTTCTTATTATGTTTTTTTTTTTTTTTTTTTTTTTTTTTTTTTTTTTTTTTGAGAGTTTGCTTACGCTTCGTTACAACTATTTTGTTCTATTCGTGACTGTAAGCATCCCAAATGAATTAATCTGGAAGCAGCGCGGATTATTGTCGGGCAGTTTGTGTCAAAACGATAATGAATTTTGCATAGAAGACTTATCTCGATTCCTTCCGTGTATCTTTCGTTCGTTCTCTCTCTCTCTCTCTCTCTCTCTCTCTCTCTCTCTCTCTCTCTCTCTCTCTCTCTCTCTCTCTCCAGTAGAAATATTGTTTATCTTTTGTTCCACCATGACAAATAAGGCTTACATATCTAATGGATGTCATTAAAACATTCGCTCTCTCTCTCTCTCTCTCTCTCTCTCTCTCTCTCTCTCTCTCTCTCTCTTTTATTTTTGAATAGAGTTTGCATACGCATCGTTACAACTTTGTTCTATTCATGACCATAAGCATCTGAAATGAATTAATGTCGTAGCAGCGTGGATTATTGTCGGGCATTTTGTGACTAAACGATAATGAATTTTGCATGTAAGACTGATTTTGATTTCTTCCGTATATCTTTCACAAGAGCAAAACAAACCGAAGGACCAGTGCCTGATAAATTACTCTCTCTCTCTCTCTCTCCCTCTCTCTCTCCTCTCTCTTCTCTCTCTCTCTCTCTCTCTCTCTCTCTCTCTCTCTCTCTCTCTCTCTCTCTCTAGCAGAGATGTTTGTTTCTCTTTTGTTGCACCATGATGAATAAGGTTTGTATATCTAACGAAACTCATTATAAACACGCGTTCTCTCTCTCTCTCTCTCTCTCTCTCTCTCTCTCTCTCTCTCTCTCTCTCTCTCTCTCTCTCTCTCTCTCTCTCCTCTGTAGCAGAGATGTTTGTTTCTCTTTTGTTGCACCATGATGAATAAGGCTTACATACATATCTAATGACCCTCATTACAAACATTCTCTCTCTCTCTCTCTCTTCTCTCTCTCTCTCTCTCTCCTCTCTCTCTCTCATGCAGGCAGCTGAAGGTGTAAGGCAGGTCCAGGATCGATTTTCCCTGTACAATGTCTTCACGATTGAAGAGCTGGAGACCAACTTTACCATGGTAACATGATCTTGTTTCGTTGTTCACATACAACACAAACATCTCTCTCTCTCTCTCTCTCTCTCT
>CM065718.1:83993697-84003697 GCA_033310375.1 Conus canariensis
AGTCAGTGTGTGTGTGTGTGTGTGTGTGTGTGTGTGTGTGTGTGTGTGTGTGTGTGTGTGCATGCGTGGGTGTGTGTCAATATACATCCATGTTTGTTGGTGCATGGTACTTATTGCAGTATTTATCTTCTTATTGGCTTCATTTATGTTTTCTTTGGTCTTTTCTGTATTTGTAAGCGCTTAGGGCTTATGTAAGATAAAGCGCCATGAACAATCATCATCATCATCATTATGTCTTTCTTTATCTGTCCTTCAATCAACGGCACTGCGGTCTTTGCCGCACAGTTCAACTGGAGACAGTACTTTCACAGCCAGGGCTTTGAAGTGACCAGGACTGACGAGGTGGTGCTCCTACACCCTGAGTACCTGGCCAACCTGACCAGCCTGCTGTCTGCTTCCTCCCGCTCGTCCTCCAGCTTGAGGTAGTGTATAGTCAAACATACGCACGCACGCACGAACGCAGGCACGCACGCACGCACGCGCGCGCGCTCGCACGCACGCACGCACACACACACACGCATGCACGCACGCATTCATGCTCGCACGCTCTCGCACGCACGCACGCACGCACGAGCACACACATACACACACACACACACACACACACACACACACACACACGCACGCACGCACACACACACACACTCACACTCACACACACACGCACACACGCACGCACACACGCACACACGCACGCATGCACGCACGCATTCACGCATGCACGCAAGCATGCACGCACGCACACACACACACACACACACACACACACACACACACACACACATACATACATACATACACACACGTAAGATAAATAGATAGATTGATAGGTAGATAGATAGATAGATAGATAGATAGATAGATAGATAGATAGATAGATAGATAGATAGATAGATAGATGGATAGAAAGACAGATCGATAGACAGAGAGACAAACAGGTAGACAAATATATCGAAAGATATACAGACAGACTGCTAGACAGAAAGCTAGCTAGCTACATAGACAGACAGACAGACAGGCAGGCAGGCAGACAGTTTAGGTGAAGCGGCAGAGACAGAGCAAAAGATAGAACAAACACATCATTATTTAACGTCCAGTTAACATTTTGTTTGCTGCAGCGCGTTTAATTTTTTTTTTTTTTACAGGTAAACACCATCGTCTTCACTGAAAATTTGAAAGGAACAATCTCTGGGTTCAAACGGTTATGTACATGTAAATTTGTAATCACTTCACTTTAGAATCTCTCGCATACAATCAGAGAGATTAACACAGATAGACAGTTTGACTGAGTAAAACTGGAACGGAGCGTGAAAAGCTTTCTTTTTGGCGTGCGTCTATCCACTTCTTACGAGAGACCTTCACAAATGCATCAGCGAACACTGAAAAATAGGTCATTTTCACCATCTCGTTTCCGTTGTTATTGATATCATCATCATCACCATCAGCATTGTCATCACTTTCATCCATATAGCCGTCGTAGTCGTATTTATCTTTATTATCAAATAATGAGTGTGTGTGTGTGTGTGTGTGTGTGTGTGTGTGTGTGTGTGTGTGTGTGTGTGCAGTGCTTTCCATGACTACATGCTGGTCATCCTGGTCCGGTCCTTGCAGAAGTATTTTGATCCCAGTATCTTCGACATGGAAGATGCAGGTATTTTCTCTCTCTCTCTCTCTCTCTCTCTCTCTATATATATATATAATATATATATATATATATATATATATATATATAGATAGATATATATGTTTATACTAATATCCCCCTCCCCCCTTTCTCTCTCTCTCTCTCTCTCTCTCTCTCTCTCTCTCTCTCTCTCGAAATAATGAAAACGATGTATAGTTTAGGACACTTAGATATAAATATATTTTTTTAAGCTATTTGATACACAGGTCAAGCCACTGCTACTGTATGCAGCAGAAGTATGGGGTTTGACTCGTTATTCCGCGGTGGAAAATATACATTTATTCGCCTGTAAAAGATACATGGGGGTAGGGAAGAAAACGCCAAACAACTTAGTATACGGAGAACTAGGAAGATATCCGATGAGTATAGATAGTTCAATAAAAGCAATCAGATATTGGTTTAAATTAATGAAGATGACTCCAGACAGGATACCTAGACAAGCATATGAAAGAGAAAAAACAGAAATTGACAAACCACAGAACTGGGCACTGGAAATTAAACGCTGCTTGGATACGTATGGCTTCTCTGAAGTTTGGTTGAATGAAGGCGTAGAAAACGAGCAAAGATTTATCATAACACTAAAACAAAGAATCATAGATTGTTACAAACAGAACTGGCATAACAAAATAGCGAATAGTGAACGATTTACAACATATCATACGTTTAAAACTATACACCAAACTGAAGAATACTTTCGCGCAATCACAATCGCGAAGTTCAGGAAAGCATTGACAAGACTACGATTAGGAATAATCGAACTGCATGGCAATAAAAAATATATAGATAATCAAGCTATAACAACATGCCCCTTCTGCCCTACAGTAGAAACAGAAATGAACATCTTAATGTGGTGTCCAAATTACAGGCAATTGCGAACAAAATACATTTTCAAACACTTTAGTAATAGAAACGCAATCACACTGGAAAGTCTGCTACAAAACGATAATACTGAAACCATAAGAGATATTGCAATGTACATCTTCTATGCCTTAAAAACCAGAGAAACCCTTATGTGATAGTAATACTGACGATATAGGAAGAATAGAATTTCTAAACAGAAAACAAAATATGTTACAATCAAACGTTTCAATCAAATGTTTTTGTTGTTGTCATGTTGAAATGTATGTTGCGTACTCCTGTGGACGGGCCGAGGGCCCCACAATAAATGGCGCGGTGTGAAAGCGCGCGTCAAGCGTCAAGCGTCTCTCTCTCCTCTCTCTCTCTCTCCCTCTCTCTCTCTCTCTCTCTCTTTCTACACCAAGGACAAATTTGCAGTTGGTAGAATAAGCATGCCTAAAATCTTGATCCTGGATTGAATGAGTTTCTTCTAGGTCTGAGCTTTCTCTCTTTGTCTCTGTCTCTGTCTCTGTCTCTCTCTGTCTCTCTCTCTCTCTCTTTCTCTCTCTCTGTCTCTCTCTCTCTCTCTCTCATATCTGTATAGTTTCCAATGCCTCATATAGCTGCATCTATATAATACATGCAGCTCTTTTTCATCCTGTCCATGCATTCATTCTCATTCCCATGCGTACTGAACTGGAGGGTGAGTACCAAGATACAGCAGCATTGTGTGGTGGTTCCTATAGATACTGAATGGCTCCAGGAGTCATGGAAGCGCTGTGTGTTCTACACCAACCAGGCCATGGGCTTTGCCACCGGCGCCATCTTTGTCCGGGGAACTGGCCAGGAGGACCACGTACAGCACGTGAGTCTTGCAGTTTTTATGGTAACTTTTTTGAGTCAATATCTGTATGTATTTCTCTGTTTCTGTTTTTTTTTTTAATCTCCTTTGAATTACTCTCTCTCTCTCTCTCTCTCTCTCTCTCTCTCTCTCTCTCTCTCTCTCTCTCTCTCTCTCTCTCTCCATTTATTTGGGTGTCAATACTTTTGTACTTTTCCCGTTTTTGTCAAGTTCTGTTATTCGTTTCACAATTACTTAGAAGCCAAAGTACAGAAATCCCACAACAGCAGCTCATATTCTCAAACAATACTCACCTTCAACCACGCCAGTACTATCAAGTACATGATCATGCAGCACGACCACAGATTGCCTTAGGTGATTGATGGCTATTCCTGCTAACATAAAGGTATGTACTGCTTTGATTTTCTGATAGTCTGCAGTAGCACACAGGCTGAATACATGCGCAACACATCTTGAGAAAGTACCAGACAGACAGAGAGACAGACAGAGACAGAGTCAGAGAGTTCGGATGAGCTACAGGTTGTTGGATGTATCAAAAGAAGGAAGGAAGAATGTCTGATCACATCACCACCATACACTGATAGAACCATTTAAACATTCTCAAAACTCGCTCAGAACTCTTTTCAAAACTCGAACCAGCTTTGCAGGAGTACGTCTATTTTCAATATCAAAACGTTGTGAAACTCAGTGTGTTTTTGTTTGTTTGTTTTCTGAAACATTTTTGGCAGCAGTTGAACATTGTCTTCACGAAAAACAAAATGGAAATTTGAATAGGCAATCAAATTCATCTCCTATTCATTTAATCAACATTTTAGCGCAAATTCTTTCGTTCTGTGGTATATTTGCTATCTTTCCTACCTACATTGGAAGCCTGTAGTGCAATGTTCTGACAGTCACAAAAATCAGTGTTAAAACTTTCTGGCAACATATTGAGATGTTCTCCAAATGTGTGTTTACTTTTTTTTAGAGTTCTATAAGGAATGCCTGTGTGGTACTGGCCCCGTTCCAGCACCCTTTTTGAAAATTTCTCTCGTCTTTTATGCCCTGGGAAGCCAAACATGGAGCTCCAGGGAAAGCAAAGAATAGGGGGGGGGGGGGGGGGGGGGGGGGGGAGGAGGGGGGTGTCGGCAGAGTCAGTGCAGCCCATTCTAGACTTGGCCCAAGACACTAAACTTGTCATGTGGAAGACGACAGAGAACGCAAATGAATAAGGTAATGGAGTTTTTGTATCATAAAAAAAGTTGTATTTCCAAATATCAAGCTGAGATAATGACTGCAAATACAAATGCATATTCGATTAAGGATAACGAAATGGTCAGACATAATTCATTATAAAGTAATCACTGTTATTTGTACATCAAATCACAAACATTCATGAGCAAGACAGTAACTACCCAAGACATAAAATAATTTTTTTTAAATTATATCAAACTTTAGGGGGAGAAAAATCAGAAGAGCATAAGAAAAAGAAGAAAAAAAACAGTTGGCCGTTGCTATAGCCTTTGTATACAATGTGAGTTTAAGAAGGTGATGGGTTGATCTCCTTTTTATGTCAGTTTCTTTCATGATGTTTGGTTTCAGATCCAGAATCTCATCTCCTATGTCCGTGGTGCTTTCAAAGAGTTTATCCTGAGAAAGTTCTGGATTGACAGCACCACCCGAAAAAGAGCGGAGCAGAAGGTGAGGTGATTGTGTGGTATGTTGTTGAAAGATGTGAAAGGTGTGTGTGTGTGTGTGTGTGTGTGTGTGTGTGTGTGTGTGTGTGTGCGGCGTTGTGCGTGCGTGTGTGGTGTGTGTGTGTGTGTGTGTGTGCGTGTGCGTGCGTGCGTGCATGCGTGCGTGCGTGCATGCGTGCGTGCGTGCGTGCGTGCGTGTGTGTGTGTGTGTGTGTGTGTGTGTGTGTGTGTGTTCTGTCTCTCTGTCTGACTGCCTGTTGGGATCTGTTGACATAGAATTCCACCCACCGACCCACACCAGCTTCCTTTTTCTTCTTTATAGCATGTGTATTGCTGTAAACGTTTACATAGGGATCCTCAAATTTATCTCCCTTTGTTACATGCTTTCTGGTTGTGCAAAATAGCGATCATACAAAGATGGTGGAAAGGTAGAAATAGCATCAGAAAAAAAAATGCTGAATACTCGTTTGTACGTTTCTTTGGTCATGTTATTGCACGCGTACTGATATTATTTTCTGTCTTCTATCTCATTGTGTTATGTATATCTTGTGTTCAGGTGGACAGCATCATCAACAAAATCAATTATCCGTCCTACATCTTGAACGCTTCTTTCTTGGATTCCTATTACAGAGAGGTAGGTAACTGCCCGCAGCGAAGAGTTATAATATATTCATCTCGGAGATAGCATCCGTACACTGGATCACAAATAGGGCCAGGGGTGTAATGGGGCCTGGGTAGTGGCAGACGGGGGGAAGGGGTACACGGGTGTACGTGAGAGACAGGCAAAGAGAGAGAGAGGAAGAGAGAGCGGGGGGGGGGGGGGCGGGAGACAGACGACAGACAGGCAAAAAGACAGAGAGACAGACAGATATACTTAGTCAGGCAGCACCAACGATTGACCTTCAGACAAAGCTAGACAGACAACCGCAGGAGCGGATTCGAGGAATAAGAGGATACGGGAGAAAGGAGGGGGGATAGTGGGGGGGGGGGGGCGATAGCGGTGAGGGTTGGTGGTGTCCATGGTAACAGGACCCCCTTTCCTCCCTTTTATTAAAGAAATAGAGATAGACTTACACATGCGTCTTCAAAGAGTAGAGACCTTGTTGTCTTTCAGGAAAGACTCCAATGTATTTGAAAAAAAAAATCTAACTTTTAGCCTTGCTCCTGGACCACGCCAGAACTTAACCAACTTATGGACATCTGTCTCAGTTTGAACCCCCCCCCCCCCCCCCTGTCATTAGTACTTGAACCTCCCCTGAACAGAGACTGAGGCACAGACACAAATTCTTTTTTAATTGATCGTTATCATTTCTAGTAAAAAGAATATTCAATAGTTGATAGAATTGTCTCTATTGAACAAAAAGAATGGACATAGAGATAAACTACTGTGGTTGTAATTTATCATATTCTTTTGCATTCGTCCCACTTGACATTATTCCTTCATCAAGGTTTTTTTTTATTAAGCAAAATCAAGTCTGATGTCATCCTGTTTTTCACTGCTTTCGCAGATATTGCCGAGAACGTATTCTAAGGCAAAATTGGTATTTTCAGTCGAAAGTAACATGTAAAAGAAAATTGACATAACACATAGTTTGTCCTAAGATGGCTGACATTATGTTCTGAAATCATGTGCAGATTTTAGTTCAGCCGGGTCACTGGTTTGAAAACGTGCTCAACTGGCGCCACTTCCAGCGCTACAGGCAAGAGATAGACCTTCGGTCTGTGCCCGACCGACAAAGGAGGTGAGTAAGATGGGGTGGGAATTGTCTTTTAAATGAGATAGCGAAGGTGAAACTGTGTCATTCGAGAAGAACACCACCACCAACAGGCGTTATCCTCTCTCGTAATATTTTCATACTTTGTGATGAGAAGAAGAAGAAAAAGTTGATGATGATAATGATGATGATGATGATGATGATGATGAACAAGAACAAGAAGGAGAAGAAGAAGAAGAAGAAGAAGAAGAAGAAGAAGAAGTGAGTACAGACAGAAATTGAAACAATTTTTTTAAAGAGAAATTATGATTATTCCGCCGGACAAAAGAGACAAACAAATGACAAGACAAAACGCGACGCGTTTCGACCTCATTAGTCTTCTTCAGACAAGATGAACAACATTCAGGACAATGAAAACGAAGAACGAGCAATCACTTATCTTCTCAAATTGAGCGCAAAAGGATGTTTGGGGTCCCAATCTAAAAAAAAAAAAAAAAAAAAGGCTTGATTGAAATACCCCAGTTTCTACTTCAGCGTCATTCCGTTTCTAGTCCACTTCTTATAAGAGTTCCTCTCATCTACCTCTGGTGGTCGCAAAGAAGAAATGGTTTATGCCGGCTGCACACTGGCCATTCGTTTTTAAGTCATGCGTACCTTTGAAAAAGTGAGGAAGTCATATCATGTACCAGTCACAATGAAACATATTCTTTTAGAGTAATGTGAGACATAAACATTTTACAGCAGACGCCATGAAATTCTTATTCAGTGATGTTCCACCTGATGTGATCTTTGAATTTCTGAATGATATTAACATTTTTCCACTGATCTGAGATTTTACAGTAGAAAGATTTTTAACAACATTTCCGGTGTGTTTTTAGGTGTATTTGGAAGGGTTGTGTAAATGAATGACTTGTGAGTTGACTTCAACGCGGTGACAGCCCTGATATGGCCCTTTGCGGTCGGCTGGGCAATAAACAAAATTACCTTGCCTACGTTTTCTTCTCCAATACAGACATGACTGATATTGTTTGTAAGGACGACTGATCAAAAAGGAAATGTTTCCTAATTATTGTCAGCCATTATTTGTTTTCCATTGGTTCCAAACATAAAAACGTCCCCTGATTGGTAGAAAAAACTGGAGGAATTGTTGAACTCTCAATCCTTAGCCCTCCGCCAATTAGATTTTGAATTGTACAACTACCTTCTTTCAAGGATGTTAATGGATTGTGGCAGCTGGATACGTCCCCCGGTGACGGTCAAGGCCGTGTACTCTCCCACGCGCAATGACGTCATCTTTCCCATCGCCATGTTTCACTTGCCTTACTACATTCCGGGCGGTCCGGCGTGAGTTTTATTTCTCTCTCTCTCTCTCTCTCTCTCTCTCTCTCTCTCTCTCTCTCTCTCTCTCTCTCTTCTCTCTGTATTTATATGTGTGTATGTATGTATGTATGTTATATATATATATATATATATATATATATATAATGTGGTGTGTGTGTGTGTGTGTGTGTGTGTGTTGGCGTGTGTGTGCGCGCGCGCGCACGCGTGCGCGCGCGCGTGCGTGTCTGTCTGTCTGTCCGTGTCTGTGTGTTTTCTTCCATTTAATGTCTGTTCACGTTATGTGATCTTAGACAAAAAAGCAACAATTGAAAATGAAAAAAAATAACATAGCAACAATCCAAAAACATCCAAGTAAAAATATAAAGGTAAAATAAACTGCACCTCATTACAGGTAAGTTAAAATTGGACTCTAATTTAATGTTAATCCAATGTCACATATTAGTGAGGAATTTGGGGGGGGGGGGGGAGTAGTAGGTGGGGGTGAGTGGGTAGGTTTGTGTGTGTATGTACGTGTCTTCTGGTGTTTGTTTGTAGTCTTTCTCTCTGTCTGTACGTCTGCCTGTCTCTGTCTGTCTGCCTGTCTCTGTCTTCTGTCTGTCCACCTGTCTGTCTGTCCACCTGTCAGTCTGTCTGTCTGTCTGCCTGCCTGTCTGTCTGTCTGTCTGTCTGTCTGTCTGTCTCTCTCTCCTCTCTTCTCTCTCTCTCTCTCTCTCTCTCTGCCATGTAAAATACTCCTTTGTTCTCTTCACTGTCTGTCCAATGTGTTTCAGCGCTCTCAACTTTGGTGCCATGGGGTCGGTGATAGGCCATGAAATAACGCACGCCTTTGATTTCCAAGGTATCGTGGGAGTTGATTGCTTCCTTTGCTCTGTCTTCCTCGCCTTTAAAGCTTTTCTGCTCTTCTGTTAGCACTCAAGTTCTGCTTTGCTGTTGTTGTTGTTGTTTTATGAAGAATACTTTGAAGCACTTTGACAACATGATATTCTGAAGCATTCATATTCACAGCAAACAGAATAAAGAGTCAGCATGATTTTTTTTTTACAATGCGCGAGTCAGCACAAGGCGCTTAAGACACATTCGCTTGCAGGCATTACTCACGCACTCGTGCGCAAACACAAACACATACACATGTACGCACATGCGCACGCGCGCGCGTGATTGCGTGCGTGCGCGCGCGCATTGTGTGTGTGTGTGTGTGTGTGTGTGTGTGTGTGTTGTGTGCCACAGAGAGAGAGAGAGAGAGAGAGAAGCAGACAGGCAGGCAGGCAGACAGGCAGACAGACAGACAGAGATAAACACAGACATAGTAATAAGAATGGTAGAGTGTCTTATATGTATGGAAACAAGTTCACTAGAAATGAGCGTAAGCATAAGTTTATGCAGCATTGATTTGGGCCACTTGCTTTGCAAGGAAATGATTCTGATTAGAAGTAAATCTTGTTGAGTCAGAATCTGAAATTGAATCTAGTTGGAGTTTGGCATAAGAGTGACTGGAAACGAATGTGACTGGGAATCACTTTCATTAGGTGTTTCATTAATCTGATTCCGGATGTATTTGGTTGGACATCAATCTGACTGAGAAATCCTCTAGTTGGGAGTAACTTTGAATAGGGGGAGATCTGACAAGTAGTGGAAACGGATAGGGAATGAATCTGATTGAGAGTGAGTCTGACTGGAAATGAATCTGATTGGAAATGAATCTGATAGAGAGTAAATCCGATTGGAAGTGAATCTGATAGAGAGTAAATCTGATTGGAAGTGTATTTGATTGAGAGTAAATCTGATTGGAAGTGTATTTGATTGAGAGTAAATCTGATTGGAAGTAAATCTGATTGAAAATGAATCTGAATGGAAGTGCAACTGATTGAGAGTAAATCTGATTGGA
>CM065718.1:84008697-84018697 GCA_033310375.1 Conus canariensis
CCTCACCTCATTTGCCGAGTGGGCATATTGATGGGTTCCTGTGCTTCAGATGTTCTGTTCCAAGTGGACCGAATCGGGGCTGAAGTACCATCTTCTGACCGACCCGCACAGTCCCGGAGAAGCGAGGTAAGTTAGTTGATCGCCACCCGGCGAGGGTTGTTGTTCTTGTTAGTAGTGCTGTGTATGTCTGTGTGTGTATGTTGGTAGTGCTGGTGGGGTGTACTTTTTATCATTGGTTGTTTGTTTGTTTGTTTTTCTTTTTATTTTCTTCCATGCGCTAAGAAAACAACATCTAAACACTTAGATGTCTTTATTTGAGTTTGCAAATAACGTATAATGCTTGTACGCACTCAAGATAACGTACATATGGTCTCAACAACACACACACACACACACACACACACACACACACACACACACACACACACACACACACACTCACTCACTCCACACACACACACACACACACACACACACACACACACACACACACACACACACAGGACTCACACGCTTGCGCACGCACGCACTCACTGAAGGTCTGCCATATCCCCTAAACCCCCACCCCCACCCTTTCTTCCGCCACACACATACACACACACTGAATAATCAACGGCAAAGTATGATTTAATTCCTATGCATCATTTACAGCGCGGTGTATATGTATGTATCTGCGTTTGAAAACTCGTTTGATGATGGATCCATTTGTCAGCGGCGATTTTCGCAATGAGGATGACGGTAGCAAATATCTTTGATTAGTACACAGTCTTCCACTTACATATAAACAAGAAAAAAAAAACTTCATTCACACAACTGTTCAAAATAAACCATCAAAAAACACACAAGAGATTTTATTTTAAAAAATTATTTTTTTCAATATTCCTTTTTTTTCTTTTGAATGACCTTGTGAGTTGACTTGAACGCGGTGACATCCCTGAAGTGGCCCTTTGCGGTCGGCTGGGCTATAAGCAACATTACCTTACCCTTACGTAAAATATTAGGACCAAAGTGGTTTTCCCACTGACCGTGTGTACATTTCATCTTCACGGCATTCATAGTAATCTTCATGCCAAAAACTCAGACACATCTTAAGGTCAAGTTCTTTTTTTTTTCCATTACTGGAGATTCTTTTCTTTCAAACAAATGAAAATCGTTCGTTTACAGTTTCACCCCTGAACATGAGAATTACTTTATGAACGGTTGTAAAATACCGTGTAAACGGCCACCCCCTATTTTGAGTTGAACATTATGAATCACGAGAACACCCATTCCCCATTATGAGCTTTAAATAAGAAAAAGGCGCATTGTTGCCTAATGCATGCAACTTGAACTGCCTCAGATCTAATCCAGTACAGGGCTCTTCGGACTGTAGTTGTTATGTTCACTTTAGAAAGTGTGGGAGGAAAGAGAGGGGTGGTTGACTCATTTTTTTCTCTATTTTGAGACAGATTGTGATTGACTTTGATTAGATTGTGTCCTACAGTTTCAAAGCTAAATAAACAAGTCAGACCAGTTGAACAACAAACCAGACTCTGTTGTCCCGTAACGTGACAGTACTTCGCACAAACGCCCATCCCTACTTGTTTTGCAAAGTCTGTGCTTTATACCTGTGGGGGTGTACACGGTACTTTGTGTACTTGTATACCAAAGTGACTGTGCTTCACAAACGCCCATCCCTACATGTTTTGCAGAAGTCTGTGTTTCAGAGCTGTTGGGTATACACGGTACTTTGCGTACCGTGTGTACCAAAGTGACGGTACTTCGCAAACACCCATCCTTACTTGTTTTGCGAAAGTCTGTGTTTCAGAGCTGTGGGGTATACACGGTACTTTGCGTACTGTGTATACCCCCATGCGGGCATCATGTCAGTTTAGAACATCAAAACTGTGGATGCTTTGTGCGTGTTCACAATAGCAGTTGTTGTTTTTGTTTTGTTTTTTTTTGTACGTTCCAGGGTGAACGGGGTGCTGGCCAATTCTAAAATCTTCAGCTGGGCCTTCCAGTGCCAGGTGTATGCCAAGATGAACGCTCAGACCAAGTGTGAAGTGTGGTGAGGGTTACACACCCCTGAGACCGCTGGAGTCACTGGGGAAACGAAGAGACGACGCCGGTCATCACGACCACCCACATGCGGAGCTGCCGGAACAAGCTTGCTTGAAGAAGTCAACCATTCATATACTGTGACAATGATATCCACAAAGCGACGGTGTTTCGGCAATTTATCAGTGAAAACACCATTTAATACAGTACACAGAGAACAAGCCAGAAACCGCTGCCTAGAAAGAGAAGTCCTAACCCGGCTTTTTTTTTTTTTAAATAAATCGTAATCGGATTTAACACACAGCAACAGAAGCAGAAGAACTGTGCAAGCTTAAAGACGCGTTTTTCATCTTGAACTTGTTCCTATGAGTGTCTGGCTGGGCTATAAAGGACATGAATTAAAAAAACACTACTATATTAAGGCTGCTTCAGAATGCTTGTTACGAAACAGAATCTGAGATAAAGTCAGAACAATCTTTAAACAACTTTAAATAATAGTGTACTTTTTTTTTCCTATCGCTATTCACGTCGGCCTTGTGCTGGTTTAAGATTAAATTACACTCAAGAAGAATGATGACAGTGCGAGTCAAATGAGAGTTTTAAGCAACAGCACTATGACCGGATAACAATGAAACTGAAAAAATATCAACACTCGTCACATTCGCCATCGGTTTACGAAAACAAACAAAAGCGCCGGTCATTGTTGCTGTCATAGAATCTGGCAGGCAGAGGACCTCGTGTCAGAACATTGTACACAATAATAGTGACATTTGGGATGATAGAATCCGATGATGGTCATAAATCCTCTCTCTCTCTCTCTCTCTCTCTCTCTCTCTCTCTCTCTCTCTCTCCTCTTTCTCTCTCTCTCTCTCCTCTCTCTCTCTCTCTCTCTCTCTCTCTCTCCTCTCTTCCTGTCTCTCTTCGCAGCTCCAACTGGACTAATGCACAACTGACTGTATACTATTCTAAGTTGAAAATTCCATTGTTGTGCTCATCATATTATATGACAATTGAAGAGACAGGCCAGAAATGTTCGAGATGAAGATGTCTTTGATCGAAAGCGTAATTGTTCTGGTAGATGGACGATAGGTTGTGTTGTGTGGTGTGTGTGTGTGTGTGTGTGTGTGTGTGTGTGGTGTGTGTGTTGTGTGGTGTGTGTGTGTGTGTGCGTGGTGGTGTGTGTGTGTGTGTGTGTGTGTGTGTGTGTGTGTGTGTGTGTGTGTGTGTGCGGGCGTGGATGTGTGTGTATTGAAAAATAGCTTTCGTCTCGAAACGCAATGTTTCAGAGTGCATTTTATCACTCTTTAACATGAAAAACATGCATTGTTGTGTGTTTGTGATATGATCTTTAACATGTTCATCGTCTACATGTACGAACACACAATCCGAACAAAGATGTTTCTGTTTATTTAGTTAGTTGCTTTGAAAACGTCAATATGAAAGACTATTCATTTGCATTCAATGTGTGTAAATATATGAATCCGACTACTTTACTTTTTCTGCTATAATCTCTCTCTCTCTCTCTCTCTCTCTCTCTCTCTCTCTCTCTCTCTCTCTCTCTCTCTCTGCATTGCTTTTTTACATTTGTGTTCTTGCTTTTCATGTAGCACAGTGTGCATGCGTGTATTTGTGTAAGCGTGCAGAGTACTATGAGAACAAAAGCAATTTAATAACAAAATTATGAAGGATAACTGCTTGTGATCGAATTTATCTTGTTCATCTTTTATCGAATGGATTGATGATATGTTCGTCTTTTATTAAATCAGATTTATGTTTATTTGATTGGTCAACTGATACACGGTAATGTTGAAGGTATTTATTGTCATCATACTACTGCTCCTGTTGCTGCTCTACTGCTACGTTTTGCTACTGTTTCTGCTGCTTCTGCTGCTGCTGATGTTGTTGCAATGCATCATGGATGATGATCATGTTATTGTTGTCGTTGTTGTTGCTGTTGCTTGAAGCAACGGATGATGGTAAAGTTCTTGTTATTGCTGTCATCAGCAATGTTGATAGGAGCAAAGGTTTTCGGTTGAAAGAAGAATTTGATGATCGTTTCAGCAGTACAATGTTGATAGTCACCCATATTTCCTACACGTGTTTGTTAACATACATGTACAGAAAGTGAGTCTGTTTAATCACCCTGTCTCGGTTGTCATCTGTGTGTGGTGTGTGTTGGTGTGTGTGTGTGTGTGTGTGTGTGTGTGTGTGTGTGTGTTATTTAAACTAGGCATTTTCTTAGTAATTCCAAATGCTCTCATAACCAAACCTTCCAAAATAGAAGGTACTGTTAAGCACTCTCCAGCCACTCCCAGCTTGAAGATGTCACTCAGTGGTAATGGCATCATCATTTTCAATGACAAATTCAATATTAGAAAATAACTTTTTCTTTGAAATATTGACCAGTTACAATAACACCTTGATAAACAGACGAAACACGTGTTTCATAATATTCTATACCTACATTGTAAGATATATCAAGTTACATCTATGAACAAATATTAAGTTCATGATCAGATCAGGTAATGAAATTTCTACCAAGCAGGGGTTAGACATTAATAAATATTTTACTGAATAGAGGACTGAGACAGACCACAAATAGACACAGTTTGCCAAGTATGAACAAGTGAAACAATATGAGTTGACCGTCCTTGAACCAAACCAGTGAAGTGGTATCAAAGCAGAAAATAACAGTTCTGCATGAAAATTATAGAACGCCTTGTATAGTTTATATTGTTGACAAAACGATCAAAGGTAGGCACGTTTCATTGTAAATCCAAAATCACTGCAGTAAACAGGCTTGGCGTCAGTGTCTTCTGTCAACATATTTCTTCACATTTAAGTCCGTGCCCTTATGATGCGCATTTGGAGCACGGTAACTGTTTATCTGTCAGTTAAAGAAAAGAAAGGAACTGAGACCGAAGTGTCTGATCGATCGAGATGAAGGAGAAGAAATCTCCACTTACTGGAGAAGTGTGCAGGTGGATTTTGCGTAAAGACCTGAAAGGGTCTAGCTAGCCAGAGGCAGGACGCTTCAGACTGCTGCTGTTAAAAACAAAGACATGGAGCAAAGGAAGAGTGAGGAGAAGGGGGACAGGGCAAGAACGGGCGAAGGGGAAGATGAGGGGAAACAAGAGGTAAGGGGAAGGCTGTTGGGGTGCCGAAGGACTCTGAAGAAATAACTGGTCATCAACACGTTCTTAGAAGTGAGGAATTGTGATGTCGTCTGCATGAATGGTAATGCTTAGTGCCACATACATGTTCTGAGCTTCTTGATAGACATTTCATCAGAAAAGCTGTCAGCGTATCCAGTGATAAACCTGGATTGTTTTTGTTATTGTTGTTGTTGTTGTTTTGCGATCGCTTTTCGTTGTTGTTGTTGTTGGTGGTGGTGGTGGTGGTGGTGGTGGAGGTGGTGGTGCTGGTGCTGCTGCCGCTGCTGCTGCTGCTGCTGCTGTTGGTTCTTTTAGGATCACCAGTGACATGTGACATTTTTATCGGCTGCTTGATCGCTGTGCGTGAGTAGTTGAAATGGTATCTACATGCCCTCTGCCCCCCCCCTCCCCCCCCCTTTCCAGTGCCCTTCATCTTGCTGTCGCATGTCCTCATCACCTGTGAGTCAGACAGGCAAAGTGCTTCTCTTGGTTTCAGTCTGTTCTTAACTGGATAAACTTGTAGTTCATTATAAATCTATTTCTCTACCTACACGTAAGTTTTCGAACCACCGCAACGCTTTAGAATTATCTGCACGAAAGTTTTAAGCAATGAAATCCAGGATAGACTGCTGTTTACGTTATGGGAGATATTGAGATGGCGATGAGAAAAATTAAAGGATCCCTCAATATGCTTAAGGTCTGGGCTCAGGAACGATAATCATGCAGAGCTCTTCTGTCGAGGAGAAGGAAATATGGTCGGGCTAATGATCTGGGGCTTACGGGTAAGGCACTGGCAAACATTTGCTATCTCAATTCAGTAGTGGGCCTAAACATTTCTTTCCATGCCTAGAAAAAAATCGCATAAATGTACTGGTGAAGCTGACTAAAATAAATGTACTGGTGAAGCTGACTAACACAGAGATTCAAACAAACTATTGATTCCACAGCCTATTCAAGAGTTCCGAACTTCCACAGAGTGGTCAAGTGGATGATACACTCGCCATGCAAGCTGAAGCATTTCCAATCCATAATTGCAATTGTGGCACGGTGCTTCTTGTTTATTCTCCATCCTTCCAACTGGACCTCATGTGTGACCCGGGTGATAGTCTTTCAGAGGAGACAATGACCTGAGGTCCTGTGTGTAACATGTGCGTATTGCCCCGACAAGACCCCGTGGCAATCAGGGAGCTGACCTAGGTAAACTTCTATTAGAGAATTCACTTTTGATAGGTCAACAGAAATGTACGCCATTTGTAGGCCTAGTGTCACGGGAACGGTATTTAGAGTACTTTAGGCGTACGTAAATTGTACGCGAAGCACTTTTCGTTCACGCCAAATCTCTTTTTTTCAACGCCGATTGTACTCCCATCACCCGAATTTAGCCTCGTAAAAAATACTATAGAGTCGCTTTAGTTACGCAAAAGAAAAAACGCTTGATCTTTAACCATATGCGTGGATGTATGTCTTTGCATAATTTGGGGTATTCGCGTATGCCTGTGCACTTCAATGTTTCTGTTACGAACAGATCGACTTCATTTCTGACTGTTGCATGGTTCAGATTCATGTATATCTGGGTTTTACTTCAGATGTTTTAAAATCCTTGTGACTTTCATTTAACAGATGGCATATAAGCACACGATGTAACGTCTGTAGAATCACGTATGAGGTATGTGAGCGGTTTTACTGCGTGCCAGAAAATGGGGTCTAGTTTACGTAGGAACCTTTCCGCATGTAAATAGACAGTACTTTCTGCATGAGCAGAGTACTTTTCGTGAACGCAAAATGTCCTTTAGAAATAACGCGGTGTTACAACGGCAGACAAAAAAGGAGGAAAAAAAAAAAAAAGGGGGGGGGGGGGGGTTTGCACCTCAGTATGGAACTTACTCCTTCTCGGGAGAACAACCAGAAGATCACACAGATAAATCTGTTGTGCCAGTCACTTAATGCAATACAATATCGTGCACGGAAAGTTGACTGCTTTAAATTTGATGAAGTAAAAAAAAATGACTTGTCTTTGTCGCAGTGATATATTTGTATTTGAACACATTTTGTCAACTAAAAATCGTTTTTTTTTTAAAGAAAGTAATGATCCAGGCTGACCTCTCTGAGTAATGTAGTATTGCACGGGGACTTGGCCTACTCTTAGTTCATTCGTGGGATCAGTAAGTAACGGTGTATTAGAAAAAAAGTTGACGTGTTGATAATCAAGCAAGTGGTGAATATTCGTGAAATGAATGCATGCTTTCATGCTTTCTTTGCTGCTCTATCAAATATTGAGCGTTAAAGAGAGCAGGATTCTACTGAGTATTTGAAAAACATTTGTTTCTTTCGTCTGAGCTGCGCGCACAAAAAAAAATATATTGATGAACTAAACGATCCACAATATGTGTTTAACACAACGGATGTGTGTGGATGATATTGTCATTCTTCCGAGTTGAGTTCAAAAACAAACAAGGGGTTGTCGTTATGTACACGGATACCTTCGCGAACTGACAGTTTGCACAATTAAGAACAGATTTAGCAGGCCATTTTACATTCTCCGTCGCTAGCTAGCTTTGGTTCCATTATCTCGTGATTTTAAATGTCATGCCTATCATCATCATCATCAAGTAAATTCCCCACTGTCCGACATGAAATGGACAATGGAAAACTGAGCCTATGTGTGCGTGGAAGTGACAGAGGCCATTAGATTTCCAGGCATGTGTTGTGTTATATTACGTTTGTGTTCTGTTGTGTGGTATCATTAGCGACTGTAGAAACAAAGCATGAACACCCATTATCGCTGTTGACGTGTGCTGTCTAAATTTCAAATATCCAGAATGTTTCCCAGTTGTGTATTTTAAGACCGAGTCATATTATACTGGGGAATCATTCGGAAGAGAGGGCGACGTCTACCGTAGCGGCGATTGAATGTGAAATTTTAGTGAGAGGGAAGTCTGTATTTTACATCACAAACAACACCAGCTAGAAAGAACCGAATAACGGTGTTATTTCAAACATCAGGGGTTTTCTTACCTTCAGTGTAAATACTCTCTGAATTCACTGCGATTTTAGTTTTCTCGTAAACAGATTAATTTTACTCCAAGTAACATGACCTGTGCAGTATGCAAAGGGACGCAACTTATTGACAGCGTGTGTTCTTGGGAAGAGTACAGTGATTGCTTGATTGTCTTACTTCATATGCGTTTGGCGGCACTCTCTCTCTCTCTCTCTCTCTCTCTCTCTCTCTCTCTCTCTCTCTCTCTCTATCTATATATATGGTTATACATATATATATATAAATATATATATATATATATATGTGTGTGTGGTGTGTGTGTGTGTGTGGTGTGTGTGTGTGTGTGTGTGTGTGTGTGTGTGTGTGTGTGTGTGATTTCATTGTACAACTAGTTTGCTGTATCGCATCACATTACATTTCATTGTGTGGCCATTGTCCATGGGCAGGATGGTTTATGTACATATTAGTGTGCGCACGCATGTATGACTCTGTGTGTGTGTGTGTGTGTGTGTGTGTGTGTGTGTGTGTGTGTGTGTGTGTGTGTGATTATGCATGACGATGGTAGCCCATGAACGTATGAGTACGTGTTTAGCTTTTCTTTTTAAAATGATCTGTGATAGATCAGTATATACGTATAATTACTGATCTTGGGTTTCAGTTGCAATCCTTAGAACTGTACATATGTTTTAAGCAGTTTCTTGCAATGATTGTGATTCTTGAGCTGTGATGTCTGTGCCTTGAAATTTTCAAAATAAAAATTGAACATATTCAATCGAGACTCTCTCTCTCTCTCTCTCTCTCTCTCTCTCTCTCTCTCTCTCTCTCTCTCTCTCTCTCTCTCTCTCTCTCTCTGTCTGTGTCTGTGTGCTCGCGTGATGTGCGTAAAAAGAATGACAGCATTTATATCCCGTCTTTTCACCCTATAACTATTCTCTATAATCTTTTTTTTCCTTCAAAACAGTCTCTGGCAACGCGTACACGGAAAGAAGTTTTGCGCTAGGAATTTCATCAACAGCAAGTGCCCATATTACAAAGCTTGAGTCACCCTTCCTATTCCCAAGACCCTAAAGGTTAACCTTAACATAACATCCACTTTGCCATTACCTGTGATTCCTGGATGCTTCCCTGCACCCACGGCGACAGTATGTTATTTTAGATATCTAAAGCATCTAACATTTTCTGATGGGTTTTTTGGCTGTTTTCAAACGGTTTTCATTCAACGCCCATCTTGCGCCGAATGTGGGAAGACAAGTGATTGCTCTGATTGCTCGTTCTTCGTTTTCATTGTCCTGAACGTTGTTTATCTTGCCTGAAGAAGACCTAAGAAGTCAAAACGCGTCGTGTTTTGTCTGGTAGCTTGTTTGTTCTTGTTTTTAGCGGACACGCTAAGAATTAGTCCTAAGATCTGTTTCAGTTTCCGCCTGCAGTCACCTCATTTTCTGTCTTTCTTTCTGCGTACGCAGGCTGATACTCCTGCGGACACTGCCTGTATAGACAGGCAGTGGAGTTTTGTGTGTATGACCGTTTTCTATCCCGCCATTAAGGCAGCCATACTCCATCTTCGGGGAAGGTGCATGCTATGTGTAACGTGTCATCCATACCAACGGCCAAACTGGCCTTCTCTTCCAAAAGTTGGTGATGGGATTTTACGTGTGTGCAAGATGTTATGCGTGCGTTCACACACGGAACCTCGGTTTATAGTTTCATTCGAAGGACTGTATGGGGAGAGGAGTCAGAACCAATGTTAACTCCGAGGGAAAAATCCCCCTGTACCGAAATTCGAACCCGCAACCCCAGGATCACGAGT
>CM065718.1:84038697-84053697 GCA_033310375.1 Conus canariensis
GCCTTATGAAGTTCACTTTTGTTCCTCCTTGACCAGATCCAGCTTGAACACCTCTCTGCCGCTTCTGCCATTGCTTTCAGGGCTCTGGTTTTTTCCTTCCCTGCAACTGAGAGCTGTTTCATGAGGCTGTATGCAGACGTTCCTACAAACCCCCTAGCTCCAATTTCTGCAGTGAGGACTTTGACCTGATAGCCTTCTCTCCTCAGGCTGTTTGCCAGATCAGCATACTTTTCAGTCTTGTAGATTTGAGCTGCCTCCATTCTGTTCTCATATGGCACCGTGAGCTCGATCATGATCAGCTGCTTGGTTGACTTAGAGTGGACTACTATGTCTGGTCTCATGCCACTCTTGCTGATGATCTCTGGGTGACTCTTCCATTCTGGGAGGTCTACAGTGCACTCCCAGTCATCTGCCCCGTCCAGCAGACTCTGCCTGCATGTTTCGAGTGGCACTGTTGTTCTTGGCCATGATTTGCTGCCTCCTGCCGTGAAGAATGTTGCGGGTGCTTTTGGAGTCCTGATTTTCCCTTTTGTGGTGTTGGTACTAGCCCAGACTACTTGTACAATTTCTTTGAGCACTTGGTTGTGCCTCCATGTGTACCTTCCTTGAGCCAGGGCTACTTTACATGAGCTTAGGACATGCTCCACTGTTTGTTTTTCATGGCAGAGGGGGCATGCAGGATCGTCTGTTTTCCCCCACTTCACCAGGTTTGCATTTGAGGGCAGAAGGTCATATGCAGATCTGAGAATGAAGCTGATCCTGAGAGGGGCCATGTGCCAAATGTCATTCCAAGTGAGACTTCTTTGGAGTGCATTCTCCCACGTTGTCCATTGCCCTTGCTGGCTCTGCTGGACTGCTTTTTGGAGTCTTTTTTGGTCTTCTTCTTTTCTCATCTCCTGAATCATCATGTCTCTTTTGGCTTTTCCTTTGGCCTTTGACCACCATTCAGTTTTGGTCACCCCCAGTCCCTGTCTGTTGGTCTGTGTGTGTCCTGTTATTTCTCTGATCTTGAGACTTTCTTTTGCAGAATCCATCGCCTCTTGAACTTTCCATTTTCTGCCTGTCTTCAGCTGGGGCTTAATTGCTTCTACCACCTTGTCTCCTGAGTCCTCCAGCATGCTTTGAAGTCTGATCTTCCCTGCTTTGTATTCCTCCAGGATGGATTTCAGGGGTAGTTTCAGCTTTGCTTGGCGACAGTACAGCGCTATGTCAGTCAGACAGGGTGGGACACCAAGCCATTTCCTTGTGAACTTGTTGATTTTGGCTTCCATTGCCTCCACTATGCTGGTGCAGATGTCGTATATCATCAGAGGCCATAGCAGCTTTGGTATCAGCATGAACTGCAGACACCAGACCTTGTATTTGCCAGGGAGCCCACACTGGTCAATGGTCTCCAAGCCTTCCTCCGCCATCTGCTTGGTTTCTTTTGCTCTTTGTGTGTCTTTCAGCGTATCATCATACCATTTTCCAAGGCTCTTGACTGGTTCTTCTGTGACTGTTGGAATGGCCTGGTTGGCAACACTGAAGACCACAGATCCGGCCACTTTTCCTTTCCTCAGTGAGAGACTCCGTGATTTCTTTGGCTTGAACTTCATTCTGGATGAGGCAACTATGTCGTCCAGCCTCTCCAGCACATGACGTGTCTCGTCTTCTCTGGATGAAATCACTGTAGTGTCATCCATGAAGGCCTTGAGAGGAGGCATCTTGTATCCATCGCCAAGGTCTGTTTGTCTCGCGTTGTTTGTTGCTGCTTTCAAGATGAGTTCCATTGCCAGCACGAACAGTATTGGGGAAATTGCACAGCCCATTGCAATACCCACTTCCAAGTTGATCCAGTCTGTTGTGTACTCCTTGGTAGAGAACCGCATTGAGAAGCCATTGAAGTACTTCTTGAACATGTCGCGGATGTTCTTTGGCACATGGTACATCTCAAGAGCCAACTGTATCATCTCATGGGGCACAGATCCATATGCGTTTGCCAGATCAAGCCACACTACGTCCAGGTCTCTCTTTTCTGTTTTTGCTTTTTGGATTGCGTCCCAGATCATTGTGGCGTGTTCTACACAGCCCGCCACGCCTGGGATGCCACCTTTCTGGACTGACACATCCAAGTACTTGTTTTCCATCAGGTACTTGGTCAGCCTTGCTGCCATGACAGAGAAGAAGATTTTCCCTTCGACGTTCAGTAGTGATATTGGCCTGAACTGGCTAATGTCACTTGAGTTTTGCTCTTTGGGGATGAACACACCATCTGCCGTCATCCACTGGCCGCTGATCTTCTGGTTTCTCCAAGCCGATCGCAGCAGCCTGTGGAGCCACTCCAGCACCTTGGGACATTTCTTGTAAAGCTGGTAAGGTATTCCGTTGGCCCTGGTGATGATTTGGCTCTGGCTTTGTCGACCACCTTCTTGATTTCCGCCAACGTTGGAGGCTTGCCATTGAACTGTTCCTCAGGGTTGGTTGGCCACACCAGACCTTGAATGTCGAGTGGTGCTTTGCTCTGTGGGTCAGAGTATGTTTTCCTCAGATGCTGCTCAAGAACTCCTTTGTCCACACTTAGGGTCCCAGATTTTGGCTGCTCAAACAGTGTTCTGGCAAACTGGAAGGGGTCTCTGAAGAAGCGCTCTTGTGTCTTCTTCTTTTTGCTCTTCCTCTTCCTCGCAGATTCCGCTTTGCTGAGGGCACTGTGTTTTTCTTTCAGGTCTTTCCACAGTTTTTCCAAGCCTTGTTTTTCAGCTGGCAGTGCGGTCTTCATTTGCATCTTGAGGTTTTTCTTTTGGACCCTGATCTTGTCCATCTTTTCTTGGCGTCTGGATTTCTTTGGAGGTGTTTTCTCTTTGGGTAGTTTTGCTCCATAGGCGTCTCTACATGTGGCATACACAATGTCCCCATATGTGGCTAGTTTGTGTTCCAGGGTGCTTTTCCCTATCAGTGCATCGAGTCTTTGGACGATTTTTGCATCCAGTTTCTCCCAATCTTCAGTTTCGTTTGCTCGTGGCAGGTTGAGTTTCAGGCGCCTGGCATCGAGGGCCTGTGCAAATTCCTCATCCGAACCAACAGCGTGGATGTCCTTGGCACTGTGGTTTAAATCCTGGCCTTGGTCTTCCGACGTCTTATCTGCTGATGCAGTGCGCTGCTGCTCATTCAGATGAGTCTTCACACATCCCATCTTTGTTCTGTGGATCTCACATGTGATATTACGATGGATATCTCACTCATTAACGCACGACCGATTATCGGTCACAGCAGCCTCCTCACTTCCTCAAGCACCTGCGGAAGGATTGGTGGAGCGCAGACGGCAAAACTGTAAAGGAGACCCATCCATACTGGCCAACGAATGTCTAGAACCTCTGCAGAACGAGGAGGACCTGGAAGAAGGTGTGGATGCTCTGGGTGTACAGACGCCGGAAGAACTGGACGAAGTCTGCGGGTCAGTGGTCAACTGCAATTTCACCAATACTACCAATATCACCAATCCTACCAATATCACCAATCATACCAATATCACTCAATTCTACAAATATTGCCAATACTACCAATATCACCAATACTACCAATACTATCAATATCACCAGTGCTACCAATATCACCAATACTACCAACGTCACCAATACTACCAATATCACCAATACTACCAATGTCACCAATACTACCAATATCACCAATCCTACCGATGTCACCAGTCCTACCAATATCACCAATCCTACCAATATCACCAATCCTACCGAGGTCACCAATACTACCAATATCACCAGTCCTACCAATATCACCAATACTACCAATATCACCAATCCTACCGATGTCACCAATACTACCAATATCACCAATACTACCAATATCACTCAATACTACAAATATTGCCAATACTACCAATACTCTCAATATCACCAGCGCTACCAACATCACCAATACTACCAACATCACCAATACTACCAATGTCACCAATACTGCCAATCTCACCAGTCCTACCAACATCACCAGCACTACCAATGTCACCCGTACTACCAATATCACCAATACTCCCAATATCACCAATGCTCCCAATATCACCAATACTACCAATATTACCAATTCTACCAATATTACCAATACTACATCTGGCAAACAAAGTTTAAGTACCGTTCGATGATTAACTTCATCACAACTTAAGAAATCAGCCCACTTTCTCTGGTTCTGAAAAGTACAGCTAAATACTGATCTTTTAAGCCAGGCATTTTGGAACAATTTTTTTTTCACATTGTGTGTACACCATAAATTCCATAAGAAGATATTTGTTATATGTGAATTCATGGTCTGAATGGTGCCTGACAGCGCAATGAGCAAACTGCGCCATGAAAATACTATTTATATCAATACTATCTATTAAATATTGAAAGTAATAGACTGCAGAGCGTTGGCTATCCGCTGGTCAGTTGTTAACCTCAATATCACCAGTGTTACAGTAATGATTCACTTATCGCCTGTCACCTATCCCAGAGTCTGGAAGACCGTTAGAGCGCCACAGAAGACTTCGCAACCGGCTTCCTCCACTCCTCCCGATTCTCAGACACTCTTAGGCAGTTGCTAAGTGTGAGGCCAATCCATTTACCGATGTTGTCCTCCCATCTCTTTCTCTGTCTTCCTCTCCTTCTGCCTCCTCGCACTGTTTCGTATAGAATCGTTTTGGAAAGTTCTGTTGATCTTGATACATGACCATACCATCTCATTTTCCTTCTTTCCACTGTGAACAGCAGGTTTTCCTATGGTCCAATGGCTTGCCTTACTCTGGTCTGGACCTCTTAGTTGGTAATGTGGTCTTTGTATAAGACGCAAAGAATCTTACGATAGCATTTCATCTCCAAGATGACAAGCTACCGCAAAATGAGATGCTACAGTGATAATTATTGTCTGCAAAATATTAAATCCATAATTTACTACTGTTACAGTGCTAACGAAACATTCATACGTTGAATTACTTCAGAACGGAACTTGGACACCTTTTTTTAAGTTACGAGTTAATTCAGAGAGCCTAGAGCAGAACGCATTGGACTGCTAGTCGGTTTTATTTGTTTGTTCACATTTGTAAAAGTGTTTTGTGTTTGTATAATTGTGTGCTTTATGCGCTTTGAGCCTATGTTATGGAGTATAGAGCCATATCATAAAAGTGATAAATGTTAACATTATTGTCACTTCCACAAGCGTATAAAGAGAGACAAACAAGCAAACTACAAAATTCTTCCAATCGACCTGTGCTTTTGAAAAGTTGTAGCCTTTTGTATACTGAAACGTTCATATTATACAGAGTGTATAGGCTGATATTTGCAGTCAACCTATCAATATCATGGTTTGTTGCCCGTCGTAATCCCTTCCTTTTACCTGTTCCTTTATTCATGTTCAGGGACCTGCTCAGGGCCCGGTCCTGTGTTGCCGATGTCTACCTGCACTGTGGTCGAGCCAACATGGAGACCCACATCAACGTCCAGACTCTGTTTGGTGTTGTAGACTATCTCTGCTCCAGACAGGGAAGGAGACGTACGTTGTTTTGTTTTGTTTTTTACTATCCTCTTTCCTCGTTAGTTGTTTCTTGGGTGGCACTGTCGCTGCTATTGTTGGTAATACTGGTTTTGGTGGTGATGGTGGTGGCGGAGGTAGTGGTGATGCTGCTTTTGTTTGTAATAGCGGTGGTGGTCCTATTTTTGTTGTTGTTGTTGTTGTTCTTTCGGCTGCTGGCCCAACTGCTTCTGCTTCTGCTGCTGCTGCTGCTGCTACTGCTGCTGCTGCTGCTGCTGCTGCTGCTGCTGCTGCTGCTGCTGCTGCTGCTGCTGCGTACTGATACTGCCATGCTGCTGTTTCTGTTGTTGTCATATTGCCGTAGCTTCAATCTCCACATCTATGCTACCACAACCACTTCTTATCCTCCTCCTCCTCTTCCTCCTCATTCTGCGTCTGCTGCGACTTCTACAACTTCTCCTGGTTCCAGTACCGTTGTTTCTACAATCACTCTCAATAATATCTCATCTTTCATTAGTATTCTTTTCTCATCTTTTTACCTGTGTTAATCTCTTATCTCTTACCATCCTTTTAACCTTCCTAATGGTCAGCTTTACCCCCCTTTGCATTTTGGAAAAAAATCAACAGTCTGGTTGGTCTGTGTATTGCTTTTGCCGAGTGTTTTGTTCACTTGTATTTCAATATGGGGCATAGTACCTTTTTTTCTAGAGGTAATGAACTATGTTTGATCCTTCTATCTTCTTCCCTAGATGAATTATTTTGAGATAGACTGACATTTGTGGAGGGGGGGGGGTCTTCTTTCAAAAGGTAAAAAGAACGAAAGAAAAAACCACACAAGACAACAAACAACATGTAAGCTGCATGAAACGAAAGCATGACCAACCAAACAAAATGTGTTGCACAATCTGCATGTACTGAAGATCTATAGTCAATTCAAAGTTCTGGATTATCCCAAAACCTCTCTCTCTCCTCTCTCTCTCTCTCTCTCTCTCTCTCTCTCTCTCTCTCTCTCTCTCTCTCTCCTCTCTCTCTCTCTCTCTCTGTTTCAGTGTTGTTCTCTGAGAGCGCCTGCTGGGAAAAGGAAGAGGTGGATGCCATTTTTGACAATTGCTCTGCAGAGGAGAACTTCGGTTCAGGCAACATATGCAGGTGAGCACCTTCTCTCTCTCTCTCTCTCTCTCTCTCTCTCTCTCTCTCTCTCTCTCTCTCTCTCTCTCTCTCTCTCCAGCCCAGTGAAGTGTACAATAAAACATTTCAGAGTTCAGAGTTCACTGAAATACCACCTGCAGTGATCTGAAACGATAGCCAACATATTGATCCCTTTCATGCCAGCAACACTCAGACAACTCCGTTTTCTTCCGTTTAGTGTGTCTGGCACAGCGCATTTGCAGGTTAAAAGGCCATGGCAATCTTCATTTATGTTGATTTGAGTTTGTGCATACACTGAGGCACAGAATCGTTTCCCGGTATTCTCTGCACCGTTGTCAAACAATTAACATTGAACGCGTTGTGCTGTTTTGAGATAAATCACAGATAACCACACGAAAAAAAGTGCGAAGCAACGCTTAATACACAATATAAAACAAACAAGTGAATTTTCCACAATTCTGACATCAGCCGGCGCGAAGAACAGTCATACATTTGCACAAAACAGTACCTCTAAGAGTGCTTCCAGACGCAGAATAGTAATAAAGAAAGGCAGAAGTTTATAAGTGAAGACAGATCACATACAGAAAATACGGAGCTATTACTCATTAGTACATGAATAAACCCAGTCGCTTTGCATCAAACGTGAAAACATTAAGAGCAGCAAGTGAAAAAAAACCCCACAGACAATGCATGGTGACTTTGAGTCAGTTTCAGAAGAAAAAAAATGACAATGGGAAAAATAGGATGGAGGCCCCACTGTAAAAAAAAAGGAAGAAAAGAAAAGAAAAAAAAAGAGGGAAAAATTGGAGGCTGAAGGACACAGAAAAGAAAGCAAGAGTAGACACTGAAAGAGGAGGAGAGAAGAAGAGAGAGAGAGAGAGAGAGAGAGAGAGAGAGAGAGAGAGAGAGAGAGAGAGAGAGAGAGAGGGAAGCACCTCTGAAGGAAAGGAACAAAGTAGGGCGGGGAAGGAAACGGGATGCCGTGCAAGAAGCGAGCTGGAAAAGAAGAAAAGAAAAGCATACGCCCAAAGGCGCCAGTGGGACCCAAATAAGTACTAACCTCAACCAGCCAGAGAGAGCCAGCCAGCCAGAAGCAATCCTGCAGCACCCTTGGAGTTTGCATAGGGTGCAGGCACGCACGGAGCTTCCATTAAGACGTCAAGGGACATAACTGCTCCCTAGCATATGCCATTGTGTGACAACCAGATGTGACACAGCAGAACCTCCAGGGAAGCGCCCTCGTGGGTGCCCCAGCCTGTACGACTGTAGGGCCCACCGGCAAAAGAGGCCACCACCAAGCGAACTGTTGCACGCATCCTGCAGCCCCACTCGTTGCTGTTTCGTTGACAGGTGAAAGCAGGACAACTCCGGACACAGCCAAGGTTTCCCTACCAAGTCTTACGTAGCCGCTAAAGAGAATCCCGGGTTGCAGTCTTTCCTGTTTCCAATAGGACTTTCCCTTTGGTCAGTGGGTCTTTCCTCACCGTCACAGGGCTTCCCCCCAGACTCGGCCAAGCGGCAGACAAGAGAAAGATTCGCCCAAACGCGCCAGTGGGACCCAGATAAGTCCTGTTCTCAGCTGCCGAACCAACCAGCCGGGAGCAAGCCTGCACCATCATTAGAAGCCTGCTGCTGAAGTGAGCTGAATCAATTCTCACTACAAGTAATCCACGGCCAAGTTTTGATGTGCGGCAGCAATGTGAATGACATTATAACTTATACAGAACGAATTCATAGAGGTCTGTTGCAAGGGAATGGGAGTCGGGGTTAGTCATCGACAGTCGCCGACCAGTGTTCGACACCAGAGTAGACTGCCCTTCGAATGGGTATAGAAGAAGAGAAAAAGGATCAGAGAGAGAGAGAGAGAGAGAGAGAGAGAGAGAGAGAGAGAGAGAGAGAGAGAGAGAGAGAGAGAGAGAAGGACAGAAGCAGATGGCGGGGAGAAGAAGGGGAAGAGACAGACAGACAGACAGACAACATCTACAGCATTGCTCACCAATGTGCATGTGTGGCTCAAACTCAGTCCTTCAACCTAACTCCATTCCACAAATAACCAATGCATTAACATTCAAAACAAAACCTATAGTAACTAAAAAAAAAACTATATCCCCCACCCATTTCCCATATGCACTCTGCCTTTTGCCTCCTCGCCTACACCCTCTAACGCCAACCCCAAAATGATGCTAGCAGTTTCAAGAAGTTATCCGATTAGACGCTAGACTTGCCCAACTGGAACGCAGACTATTCTCAGACCTACTGCTTGGGTGATGTCGACCTATGGGCTTTCTATCATGAAAGCCGGGCAGGCCTACTTAGAAGCCAGACTACTCACAACCGTAACGACAGTTATGGCTACCCAAGCGTTAGTCGGGGTCGTCTGATAGACGCTGGGGTGATGGTTTGTTTGCTCACTGGTATTCCGCTTGAAGTCCCACTCGCCTGTAGCCATACTATTTTCACATCTACCACTCATCCCCACATGCACCACCATCCCCACCATTCCCGGATGGGTATAAACACTCTGACTATACTCTCTTACAGTATCATCCGAATCCTTCTAGAACAGATAAAAAAAACCCAAGTCCTAGCCATATGTGGACACTTCCGATTTACTTAAATGTTTGGAGAGAGAGAGAGAGAGAGAGAGAGAGAGAGAGAGAGAGAGAGAGAGAGAGTGTGTGTGTGTGTGTGGTGCGTGCGTGCGTGCGTGCGTGTGTGTGTGTGTGTGTGTGTGTGTGTGTGTGTGTGTGTGTGTGTGTGTGTGTGTGTGTGTGTGTGTGTGTGTTTTCTAGCTACCACACTCTCTAAGAACTGGTGTGAACGGAAATCTGAGGAGTGTGTCTTTCTTTCTCTCCGTTTCTCTCGCTTTCTGTTATGTTGTCACTACGCCTAGTGCGGTGACAGGGATACCCGAATGTAGAAGTGTACCCCCTTTTAATCGACCTCGCCCACTCAAACTACCAACACCACAGAACAAAAATACAAAACACTAAATAACAGGTGCAACAAACAATCAAATTTTATTCAAATTCACACTCACCCACACACTATCAACAACAAACAACAAAATCTTCAATCAATAATACAAAAAACAACAACACCAAAATCAGCAGTGCACAATAAAAATGTCCCGACACCCCACCTTCAAATCCAGGAAGCCTCAAGGGACCCCAACCCACACAGGGTTAATACCGGACCAGGGATACTCCAGGGGCTATCAAGTGGTAACCTGGGGCTGGGTCATCCAGAGGTAGGATGGCCCACCGAACCCAAAGTGCCCGCGCGATACAAACCACAAAGGGGACACAACGACACCCCTCCCCCCCAAAAAAAAAACAAACAAACAAACAAAAAACAATTCGTTACAATTCCCCCTCCACACAATACACACAAAAACTCTCAGCATTAGTAGACCACTGGCTACGTGATATCGTTGCTTCTCTCCCCAGTTACATCCAAGACACCACTCATCTGTTAAACACCGTCGAAGAATGGAATTTAAAATATGGACCCTTTCCCAACCTGATTTTGGTAACAATAGATGTAGTGGGACTTTATTCCAACATACCCCAGAATGAGCTAAAAAATGTAGTTGAATATTATCTTAATTTAAAAGCTGATCCCAGCTTACCTCCCACTGATACACTTCTAGAAATTATGAATCATGTTTTGGAAAATAATTACTTTATCTTTGAAAACCGTATATATCACCAAATTTCAGGAACAGCCATGGGACTCCCATGGCTCCCTCTGTGGCCAATCTGTTTATGGGGAGGTTGGAAACAGAACTTCTTTCTAACAGCCCCGTTCCTGTTGTTCAGCACTTCTGGAAAAGATATATAGACGACATACTGCTACTCTGGACAGGGACTCAGACTGACCTACAAACATTCCTGACGTATATCAATACAGTTCATCCCACCATTAAATTCACTCACAATACCTCTGTTGACCAACTTCCTTTCCTTGACGTATTATTATACTTAGAGAATGGCTTTATCCAAACAGATCTGTACACTAAACCCACTGATGCACATGCTTATTTACACTACAAGTCTAGCCATCCCCCTCTCTGCAAAAGGAATTTACCCTACAGTCAGTTTTTGAGAATCAGACGTATATGCTCTAAACCAGAAGATTTCATTGCCCGCTCAGAGCAGATGTTCGAATTTCTCAGACTAAGAGGCTACAAACCCCAAACTTTACGCACTGCTCGTGAAAAGGCAAAAAAGACACCCAGACATGATACTCTTGTTTACAAACCTAAGCTGTCCAACCCTAGAACACCCGTTATTGTCACTCATAACCCTAGCAACCCCCCTCTCCGCCAATGGTTTAAAGAATTATATCAGACAGTTTTCACCAGTGACAAACTTAAACGGGCCATACCTTACCCACCCATCCTAGGAGAAAGAAACAGCCGTTCTCTCAAACACTTGCTTATGCCCTCAGCCCTCCCCATCAAATTAAATCCTAAAGACCCTAATGGTTTTTTCAAATGTTCCAACAAATGTATTATTTGTAGAGAGCACGCCTTGGAGTCCACCAATTTCATTAGCCACCAGACCAAAGAAACATTTACTCTAAGACACCATATTGACTGTCAAACCAATAACATCATTTATCTCATGTTCTGCGAACTCTGTCAGAATTCTCAATACATTGGTGAAACAAAAAATTCACTCAGAAAACGTTTCTATCTGCATAGATCTCACATCAAGAACAACATCGGGACTCTAGTCACGCTACATTTCAACCTGCCCAACCACACCCTAGCCAACATGAAATGCATGGTGATAGAAAAAGTTTTTTCAGACAGCCACACGCACAGAATTTGTAGGGAAAAATTCTGGATAAGAAAATTGAAAACTCTCCATCCTTTCGGACTCAACTCACTACAATAACTGTTCATGTTCTACGCCGCTTGACTCCTTTTGCCTCCCCCTACCAACCCCCCCCCCCCCCCTTCCTTCCCCCGCTTCCTTCCCCCCCCCCCTACACACAATACACACGCTCTCACACACACACACACTCACACACACACTCTCTCACACACACACACACACACACACACACACACACACACACACACACTCAAACTCACACTCACTCACACTAACACACTCTCATATACGCACACACTCCCACATGTGCGTGACGCGCGCACGCTTTTACACACGCTTACTCAGCCCCTCTTCCTCATACTATCACGTCCCTTTGCTCCCCTTCCATTTGAAAGATTCGCCTGGTACGTGCAATTCTTTTTCTTTTTAGCTTCTTGTTTTAAGATAGTGAATTTTATTCACTTCCTTTTTATTCATGTATAAATGTTGTGTGACTCGCCGGCCAGTCAACTCACCACTGAGGAAGGCATTAAAGCCGAAAATTTTGGAAATCTTTTTATCTTGTCTGTTGTGGTTTTTAAACTCTCTGTTTTATATATATATATATATATATATATATATATATATATATATATATAATGAACAACTCACGCACAATACATTCACCCTTCGCACACTCGAACCATTTTTTTTTTTTTTTTTTACACAATCAGTTCCCACACTCCGAATTTTTCCCCCTCCTTCACGGTTTGTGCACTGGTGCCCACACTGTCACTGAAGTCCTGATGCCCCAGCAGACGAAGCGCCGAACGATGCAGAATCGACGATGTCGCAAGGTTCAACACGGAGTCACTGATTCAAAGTAAACTGACACACATTGAAGAAAATGAAGAGCCCAGCAGCTCAGCCGATCTCGGCAGCAGGAGGGGGAGCTCCGACACTCGCAGAAGGATGAGCTCGCCCCGTCCCAGTCGTTCGTAGCGATGACCTAGAGGTCGGCCAGAACGAAGGCGGAAACAGGGCAGTACCAGGTAAGATGCCTCACACCAGAGGTTGCAGCAGCAGAGCGGTCAAACCCTGTCGACACCTGGACATAAAAAAAGTTTCAGGACTACTCTGGCCCGCAATTGATCATAGAACTTTGGGCACACCAAAACTACAACCCCTTGTCTCTGCGACTTCAATGTCGGCCAAGGCATTTAAGCCATCAAACCAAGTGTAACACATACACCAACAACCCAATCTGGCACTGACAATTCTACCAAACGGGACATCAATCAGCCTACAATATACAGAGTGCACACACACACACACACACACACACACACACACACACACACACACACACACACACACACACACACAGAGTTGTTAACTTCCGATTATAAACACCCCGGCTTTCTCCATATCCTGGAATATCGAAGTCAACAAAGTCAATTAATAATACTGTCAATATGACAAAAATTATTAACAAACATCTTTTCACATACCATACTATCAATATCATATTATTCCATATCTCAATCGACACACCTCAAACGTTATGTACCCAAGTGGGACAGGATGATGCCATAAATCAATCAACGAAGTTATCCACAGGGAATTTATAAAATAATAAAGAATTACTGTTTTCTTCAATGGCATATAATGAATGCCGAACGATTCAACAACAACAACACCGGAGAGCGGAAGCGCTCGCCGCTGCTGAATAAGAGACAATATTAGGTCAACCCCGATATGATATCATAATCCAATAATAAAATGAATGACCACTGTCACCGCCCTGAACTCAAACAGCGCAGTATCACCAAAACCGATAGCGATCGAAAACAAATGACTGGCGAGGCCATATATAGTAACGAAGACCCAGACATACTAACAAAAGCGGAGCGACAGGACGGCGCCCCCCTGCTGGGCTGTACGTGACTAGGCATAAGCCTAATCAATTTCAACTTGCAACCAAATCACTGCATTAACTTAAGAATAACACATGTAGCCCGTGCAGCAAGCCTTGAGCTAGGTGCTGTCGCTGTATGTTGTGGTGGCTGTGTTCAACAGTTATGTGACAGTGCTCTTTATTAACGCGGGATTTCATTCTGTTTGTATGAACTGTGAAACGTAACAAATGAAAATGAAAATGTCACTGTGAAGAAGTCAAATGAAACAGTAGAACGTTATTGTGTAGAGTAGTATGAGTTCGACAGTTAGCAAATACTTCTCTTCAAAAGTGCAGAAACGGAAATCATCCTCGACTTCGTCCGATACCAGCGGTCCAAAAGACTCCTCCCCCAACAATAAGAAGCAAGAGAAGAAGAAACAGAAAACTACTTCTGAATTAGGCGAAGACGACATTATCGATATGGAAGAGCTGAAGTCAAACATAGAATGTATTAAAGAGAAGTTGGCATTTGTCTGTGTCAAAGACGATATGCAGGTGCTCAGAGATGAGGTGCAGGTGCTCAGAAATGAGATTTCCATGATATCCGAGTCGTTCTCTCGCAGAGTGGATATCCTTGAAAGTAACCTCTTTGAGCTGCAGCAGCAAAAGGAGCAGTTGTCCACTGACGTGAAGCAGCTGAAGACGGAGAACACTTCCCTTCGCTCCCAGCTGGCGGCAGGCAAGAAGGAGAACCAGGAGTTACGGGTGGTGCAGAATGATATGGAGCAGCATGGCCGCCTTTGGAATGTGCGGGTGCATGGAATCAAGGAGGGGCAGCGACCGGCAGAGGAGTCTGTGACTGACTGCATACAGAAGTGTGTAGAAGTGTTCAGTCAGAAGGTGGGAGTGGCAGTGCGACCGGAGGACATCGAAATTGCTCATCGTACAGGGAAGCCCAGAGGAGCGACCGGGGACGCCACAGGGAACAGACCCAGAGCAATCATCGTTCGCTTCTTCTCAAGACAAAAGAAATCTGAAGTGTTACAAAATAGACGAAAGCTGAAACAGACTGGAATATCGATCAGTGAGGATTTGACCATGGCGAACTTGAAACTGTTGAAGCAGGCGGCTAACCACTCGGCAACGATGTCCGTGTGGTCCTCCAACGGAAAAGTGATTGCGAAACTTATTAACGGTTCCACGGTGCGGCTGACCATCGGCACCAATCTCAGTGAACAGTTGCGTTCGGAAATGGAACGCTGAAAGATCCATACGTGCGGATGCGTTGGGATTGGCACACGTGCGCACACACACAGTGCAGGATTTTGTTTCATGCCCTCTCCATACCTCTTCTGTTCGTGTATGTTGCTGCATCCAGTAGTCTGGCGTGTGTGGTGTGTGTGTGTGTGTGTGTGTGTGTGTGTGTGTGTGTGTGTGTGTGTGTGTGTGTGTGTGATTTGTTTAGTGCTGGAAATGATGAAAATCTTGTGTTTACAAATGTGCTTACAAATGTGTGGGAAGTCTTCAAATCTTTAAGGTCGGAAAAAAATGTTTACTTTATGAAAACACTACTCTTCCATTGAAAACAAGGTAAACTTTTGTTTGTTGGCGGGGTGGCGGTGATATATATGTGTGTGT
>CM065718.1:84056197-84073697 GCA_033310375.1 Conus canariensis
GTGTGTGTGTGTGTGAATTATTCCCCATAGTGTTGGCTAAGAACCGTGTCAGTCTTTTTTTTTTTTTTTTTCCTGGAATGTTTGTAAGCAAACCTGAGAAATAATTGTGTCTTTACAGCTTGAACATGGTTAAATTCTGCACGTACGTGATTTTTTTTTTCTTTCGCATACTCTTGCGCATGCACGATTTTTGATGCAACAAGTTTTTTTGCATTCAGACGACTTCTGAACCTTAAACAAAATGAAAAATATCGGCGTCATTTTTGTTGTTTTCTGCTTTTTTTTTATTCAGCATTAGTGGGAGGAGAATGACTCCTATCTACCACCAAATATTGTAAAAAAAAAAAAAAAATTAAAAAAAAAAAAAAAGAGAGAGAGAGAGGAAGCAATGGGCTAGCTCTTTTTGGCTTGATACTGCTGGCTACTTACTAAGTATCTTTTGCCTTTGTTTGGATTTATTGTTGTTGCTTTTGTTTGTGTTAATTGTTACTGTTTGTACATACTCTCTTTCTCTTTGTCTCTCTCTCTCTCCCTGTCTCTCTCTTTCTCTGTCTCTGTCTCTTTGTCTCCCTCTCTCTTATTTCCTCTCATGGTAATTATTGTGCTCAAAGACATGCATTTTCCTTTTCCTTTAGACTTGAAATTTTTGGTTTGTTACTGTTCCTCTCTCCCTATGAAGTTGGATGGATGTGCTCTTTTGTATTCAATGTGTGTGGACAAATTTGATGTCCTGGAATATAGTAAAACATTACTGTGTCTTTTTGGTGTTCATTTTAAACCTCATCTTGTAAAAAATGGATAGTGGTGTATCCATTTTTTCTGTTAATTGTCAGGGCCTCAATACCGCCCAGAAAAGGCGGGATATCTTTCATTACATGAGAAATAAAAACCATTCCATTTATTTTTTGCAAGATACACATTTTGAGAAGGAAATGGAAAAGTATATTTTAGCGGAATGGGGGTATCAGGGATATTTCTCAAGCTTTACATCAAATGCAAGAGGAGTCGCGATAATGTTTAATAATAACTTTGAATTTAAGATTGAAAGAACTATTAAAGATAATTCAGGTAATTACATTATGGTAGTTGTTGAAATCCATAAGAAGAGTTTTCTCCTTGTAAACATATACGGACCAAATAGAGACAACCCAGAGTTCTATAATAACCTGAAACAAAAGATTAGTGAAATAAAAGTTGAAAAGATTATAATAGCTGGGGATTTTAATCTAGTTCTTGAGCCTGAAAAAGATTACCACAATTATAAACATGTTAATAATCCTAAAGCAAAAGAGGCAGTTGATGATATGATCGAAAACTTAGATTTGAACGATATCTGGCGAGAATTGAACGTAGAATGCCTTCGTTATACATGGAGAAGAACCAACCCTTTTCAGCAGGCCAGATTAGACTTTTTTCTGATCTCAGACTCAGTAGTGTCGTTTGTAGAGGACGCAGATATTGAATGTGGCTACAGGACAGATCATTCGGCTGTTGTATTAAAATTAAAATTTGAAGACACCAGTAAGCATAACACCTTTTGGAAATTCAATGCGTCCCTTCTAAAAGATAAAATGTATTTGGATGAAATAAATTCGGAAATCGATAAGGTTAAAAAAGAAAACGCGCTAAATGCAAACGTAGAGGAAGTAACTGACGAAGAGCTGAGGTTTTCTATCTCGGATGACATCTTTCTTGATTTTCTTTTAATGAAAATAAGATCCAAAACAATTTCATATGCCACGATGAAAAAGAAAAAACTGACAGAAGAAGAAGAACAGCTTGAACATGACATACAACGGCTAGACAGAATCGAAAATAAAAATGAAGAAGACATCAGATTTATAGACATGAAAAAAGAACAGTTAAAACAGATAAGGGAAAAACGAATGGAGGGAGTATTGTTAAGGTCCAGAGCTCGATGGATAGCGGAAGGGGAGAAAGTGAGTAATTATTTCTGTAATTTAGAGAAACGTCACTATGTTAGCAAAAATATGGCTAGATTGATAGACCAACATGGCAATACTCTAACAAACCAGAAAGACATTATTCAAGAAGTATATACATTTTATAGATCGCTATATGCAAAGATTGAGGTAGAAAATTGCGAAATTAAAGATTTAGTAGAAAATATCACGTGTTTAAATGAAGAGGAAGCAAAAGGATTAGAGGGGAAAATAAGTCTAGAAGAAGCTACATGTGTTCTAAAGAACATGAAAAATAATAAAAGTCCCGGTACAGACGGTTTCAGCGCGGAATTTTTTAAAGTTTTCTGGAAAAAGATAGGACTCTTTGTTGTAAGAGCACTGAATGCGAGTTTTGAACGAGGAGAACTTTCAAATGTACAGAAAGAAGGAATCATTACTTGCATTCCGAAACATGATAGACCAAGACAGTATATAAAAAACTGGAGACCTATCTCGTTATTAAATGTGATTTACAAAATTGGGTCATCCTGTATTGCAAATCGTTTAAAGATAGTACTACCAAAGATCATCAGTGAAGACCAAACCGGATTTATGAAAAATAGGTATATTGGGGATAACTTAAGACTGATTTATGATACAATTGCCTACTTAGATAAACATGGGTTACCAGGATTGCTGTTAAATATTGATTTTGAAAAAGCTTTTGACTCGATAAATTGGGAGTTCATGTTTAAAGTATTAAAAACATTTGGTTTTAAAGAAGACATACGTAAATGGATAAGTATATTCTATAGAAATACTAAATCTTGTGTTATAGTGAATGGCCAGGTGTCAGAATGGTTTCAAATAACAAAAGGTTGTAGACAGGGAGACCCCATATCTCCATATCTTTTCATATTGTGTGTTGAAATATTAGCAATGACTGTCAGAGAAAACACAGATATTAAAGGCATTACGGTGAATAATGTTGAACTCAAGCTGACACAGTACGCTGATGACACTGAATTTTTACTGGCAGGAGACAGAAAGTCTTTTGAAACTTGCATAGATGTACTTGATATGTTTAATTCTGTCTCAGGGCTCCATATAAACTCGGGCAAGACTAGTGTGATTTGGCTAGGAGTCGCAAAAATTCCACAGATCGTTATATGGAACATTTAGGTTTAAACTGGAATCCGCCGAGATTTCGTGTGTTAGGTATTTGGTTCACTAATGATTTAAAAGGATGTCTTGAAGTTAACTACTCAGAAAAATTAGCAGAAGTAAAGTATCTGTTCAAAATATGGGTCAAACGTCAGATCACACCTCTTGGCAGAGTTGCAATATTAAAATCTATAATCCTTTCAAAGCTGACTCATCTCTGGCTCCTTTTACCAAACCCACCAGACATATTTTTTCAAACGTGTCAACAAATTTGTTATAAATTTATTTGGAACAGGAAACCAGACAAAATCAGTCGAAACATTTCACACAATAGTGTGAAGAATGGGGGCATTGGCCTTCCTGATTTGAAAACATTTGTCTTATCTTTGAAACTTTCATGGATTCGTAAAGCTGGGAAAACAAAACATAAATGGAAAAGTCTTTTGTTGCATAACTTTCCCAAGTGGGAACTTATTGATAAGTATGGACCAGAGTTTGTGTCAAAATTCACTAAATACAATCAGTTTTGGTCAGAAGTTCTTGAAGCATATAAGGTGTTTTACTACAAATGCATTCCTAAAAATTCTGTTGAACTTCTCGCCGAACCTTTATGCTATAACAAGAGGTTTCAAATGGGAAGAAAATTTATCGTCTCACAAGTATTGCATAACAAAAACATATTCTGTGTTGCCCATTTCTTTGATGATAATGGGCAGTTCCTCACTTACACATGTTTCAAGGATAAGTATGATATTAATATCAATTTCCTCACTTACGCTGGTTACAGATCTGTAATACTTGACTATGCAAAAAAGTCTGGCATTAATATAAATAACAATACATACCGAAACTCATCATTGTGTTTTAAACAACTGTTTGCAGTTCACAAAGGTTGTAGATTATATTATGATATATTGATTACAAATAACGTAACGCCTAAATGCTGCGAAAAATGGGATGCCAAGCTCTCAACATCCCATGACTGGAAATCTTGTTTTGTATACGCACACAAGATACAGGATATAAAACTCCAGTGGTTTCAGCTAAAAATAATACATAGATGTCTGTGTACAAATATCATATTAAAGGAAATTGGTGTAAAAAATAACGATAGATGTGACTTTTGTGGAGAGTATAAAGATAGTATTGATCATGTGTTCTGGAATTGTCATTATGTACAATTGTTCTGGAATAATCTCACTGATTTAATGAAAGAAAGATGTATGAATGCACAAAATGTGCGGCTAACAGAGTCACTGATACTATTTGGTAATGATGCAGCAATTTCTAGTGATGTAATCTTTTATTTTATAATTCTCTTTGCAAAATACTATATATACACTTGTAAAGTACAAAACAGTCTACCACAAGTAAGTGCATTTATAAGGAAACTAAGGAATCGGTATAAAATTGAAGAACACATCGCATACTTAAAATTAAATCATGTAGATTTCACTGTGAAATGGTCAATGTACAAACCATTATTTGTTAATGATTAACTATTTAAACATCGCTCGATCTGTATCCTATGACCCATGTTCACAGATTTAAATGCTTTGTCAACTTTTAGTAACCTGTTATGCTTTGATCTCTGCACACACAGACTACCTAATGTTGCAGATGAGTCTGTACATATGTCTGTTCTGACATCATTATCTCTTTTATTGATGGTTATGTTTTTGTTTTCTGGCCACTGTGATTTACTTTGTGAAAGTACCTTGTGTCAACATATTGATTGAATGTAATCCATCCAGCGTCTCTCTCTCTCTCTCTCTCTCTCTCTCTCTCTCTCTCTCTCTCTCTCTCTCTCGCTCTTTCTCATCTTCTCTCTTTTTCTCTACCCCTCCCTCCACTTCTTCTGCAAAACCTACTTTTCTCTTCTTTTTTCTTTTTTCTTTCTTTTCTTTTTTTTTTTTTTTTTTTTTTCAAATGAGAAATGTGGAATTTTTTCTTGCTTGTGTGATTGCTGAATTCTCTTTTTTTTTCCCAAAATTCCTTATGTATGTTCTGTGTTCATGTAAATGTTTGAAATGAAATTAAAAAAAAAAAAAGTTAAAAAAAAAAAAAAATAAAAATAAAAAAAAAAAAAAAAAAAAAAAAAAAAAACTTAAGAATAACACAACAAATTTAAAAAACCTACCTATTACAACTTCCAATCATAATCACAAAAGAAAACATAATGCATTAAATGTATCAATGCATAACACCGCAAATATTCATCAGTTCAAACCACCAATGTCATATAATTCACCAACTTCACACAAACAACCATATACCATTTCTTTTCCAACTGCAATAACCACTTTCACACTACCTCTTCCCCCAACTCGAGGTCAAAGCACACCACCATCCCCCCTCCCATTATCGCTTCGGCGCAACAGCCATCCTTCATATGAAAAGAGGGGCATACGAAACAATTTTCTTCTCCAATAAAGAGAAAAATAAGAATAAACAAAAACCTATTATAATCCTCATCAATTTTCATATATATGAACTTATGGTTTGACTCGATAATTATCGGAATTTAAAACAACACATTTTTTTTTAATTCATTTTCAACAAACGACGGAAACACAATGCAATGAAAACAACAACCGCCGCACATCCCGACATTCGGCGCGCGCGCGCGCATGACGATAACCTCTCGCCCGAAACAGTAGCGCGCGTCAAGCATATGACACCTCCCTCTCACTCCTTCCCCCCTTGTCTACAAGCCGGCGCGATTTACGGCCCCGTAGATCCTCTGTTTTTCATACTAAACTGAATCGCGCTTCTCACATTTCGCCTATGTACAAACGACGCGTTTCGATCCAAAATCATCTACCTCCAACTCCCTTCTTCAATGAACAACCTGCCCTACACTTCTCACCTGGAGTTACGATGACCAACGAAGACAATACAGGACAAACACCCGCCAGAGCAGCTCCAGACCGGGGAAACCCTCGCTCCCTTGAAGGCGTGGACACTGGTGGCAGACACCGACACACCGATAACTTCTTCTAGGAATCCCGAGCTGTCACAAGGACACACCGATGGGTTTCCTGGCAGCCCACTTAACAAAGTGGCAAAACCGCCTCACCGAACGCTGGATCAGAAGACCTCTGTCTCGAGCCAGGAGTCGCAAACAACTGAATCAGACAGTCAAAAAACAGACGACACTAGAGTTGACAGACATCATGAAACTGACAAGGCCACACCCTGACTTCGACCAATCATCAATAGGTTGCCAAGGGAACGGCACGACAAAACTCCAGACAGGGGCATAGATAGAGGCAGTCGTACACAGACTCGAAACACCAACCTGCCAGAAACCAATCAGCAATAAGTCACCTAGGGTGACGAGACCACGCTACCCAATATGGGAACAACTGTGTATCGGCACAGACTCTAGATTATAAATCCATCCAGTCATCAATCGCTAACCACCAACAGCTTGTACACAAGACCAAATGTGGACACAACCATATACAAGCACCGATCTCCAATAGTTGGTCAACCAATCACCCATAAATCACCAAGGCAACAGACCACAAAATCACAAGAATGGATACAGCCAAACATAGGCACAAACTTCACCATCTTTGGTCGATCACCTACCAACAATGACTCGACCAAAACACACACAAAAAAATAAAACACGCATCGCAACTCCCAAATATCGACACGGGAAAAAGAAAGAACTGACCACTGCAATAACTCCGGCTTACAATATGCGTAATTATGTCCCTTGAATGTCCGTGCGTGACACTGTAAATCTCAGTCTCTCTGCCTACCAGTCTTTTTCCCCTGACGTCATTTTCACGACTGAGGAAGGAAGGGGGAGAGGGAGTTTTGAAGCTTTTCCTGTATTAACGACATCTGAGGGTATTTTCTTTCTTTTTTCACTTCTTGGAGGTCTCTCTCCCTCTGGTCAGACCGTAGTTGGCCACTGTTGGCAACCGACCCTTTCTCCCTCGACTTTTAAACAACCGTGAATGAGTTCGTCCGGTGTAAAGTTTTAATGTCAGCACATCACCGTCAGACACTAACAATTCGCCAAGCGTAACTTGTGGTTGAACTGATGACGAGACTCAGCTCGTTTCTCCACCCCCCCACCCCCCTCCCCTCCCCTTCCTCCCCTTCTCTCTGTCATACTTTTCCACCTCTCCCAGACCTCCACATCCCCTTACCCCCTCTCCTCTTTCCCGCTCCAATCCACCTCTCTTCTGCCCCTCTACCCCCCACCCCCCCTCCCTTCCTCCCTTCTCTCTGTCATACTTTCCACCTCTCCCAGACCTCCACATCCCTTACCCCTCTCCTCTTCCGCTCCAATCCACCTCTCTTCTGCCCTACCCCCCCCCTCCCCTTCTTCCCCTTCTCTCTGTCATACTTCCACCTCTCCCAGACCTCCACATCCCTTTACCCCCTCTCCTCTTTCCCGCTCCAATCCACCTCTCTTCTGCCTCCCCTACCCCCCCCCCCTCCCTCTCCCTCCCCTTCTTCCCCTTCTCTCTTCATACTTTTCCACTCCTCTCCAGACCCCACATCCCCTTACCCCCTCTCCTCTTTCCCGCTCCAATCCACCCTCTTCTCCCCTCTAACCCCACCTCCCCACCCCCCTCCCCTCCCCTTCCTCCCTTCTCTCTGTCATACTTTTCCACCTCTCCCAGACCTCCACATCCCCTTACCCCCTCTCCTCTTTCCGCTCCAATCCACCTCTCTTCTGCCCCTCTACCCCCACCCCCACCCCCCCCCCTCCCCTTCCTCCCCTTCTCTCTGTCATACTTTTCCACCTCTCCCAGACCTCCACATCCCTTACCCCCTCTCCTCTTTCCCGCTCCAATCCACCTCTCTTCTGCCCCTCTACCCCCCACCCCCCCCCCCCCTCCCCTTCCTCCCCTTCTCTCTGTCATACTTTCCACCTCTCCCAGACCTCCACATCCCCTTACCCCCTCTCCTCTTTCCCCGCTCCAATCCACCTCTCTTCTGCCCCTCTACCCCCCCCCCACCCCCCCCTCCCCTTCCTCCCCTTCTCTCTGTCATACTTTTCCACCTCTCCCAGACCTCCACATCCCCTTACCCCCTCTCCTCTTTCCCCGCTCCAATCCACCTCTCTTCTGCCCCTCTACCCCCCCCCCCCCCCTCCCCTTCCTCCCCTTCTCTCTGTCATACTTTTCCACCTCTCCCAGACCTCCACATCCCCTTACCCCCTCTCCTCTTTCCCCGCTCCAATCCACCTCTCTTCTGCCCCTCTACCCCCCCCCCACCCCCTCCCTCCTCCCCTTCTCTCTGTCATACTTTTCCACCTCCCAGACCTCACATCCCTTACCCCTTCCTTTTCCCGCTCCAATCCACCTCTCTTCTGCCTCTACCCCCCCCCACCCCCTCCCTACCGCTCTCTCTCATACTCTTTCCGCCATCACCTTCGCCCTACCCCCACCCCACCCCTCCCCTCCAGCCGTCTCTCTCTCATTACCTCTTTCTGCTCTCTGTTACGGAACTGAAGATATTCCGTTCACTACCTTTTCGATCGACCTGTTACATTTTGTTGTTGTTGTTGTTGTTGTTGTTGTTGTTGCTGCAGATATGTATTTTCACGCCCCTTACAGATCCGTGTAAAGATATGAGGTTTTCTGCTTTCTGTTTGATTAACAGATTATTGCTTATGTGTTATCAAACTCTTATCTTCCATACCCCCAGTCAGGGTCAAAGGATTAATGAAACTGGAAACGGGCGCGCGCGCGCGTGTGTGTGTGTGTGTGTGTGTGTGTGTGTGTGTGTGTGTGTGTGTGTGTGTGTGTGTGTGTGTGTGTCTGTCAGTACAACACTATGCTAATCTGACAGTAAATGGTTTCAGTCAGTCAGTGTGTGTGTGTGTGTGTGTGTACGAGTGCGTGCGCACGCGCGTGTATGTGTGTGTGTGTGTGTGTGTCTACGAGTGCGTGGTGTGTGTGTGTGTGTGTGTGTGTGTGTGTGTGTGTGTGTGGTGTGTGTGCATGCCTGCGTGCATGCCTGCGTGCGTGTGCGTGCGTGCGTGCTTGCCTGTGGTCTTTAGTGATGACAACGGGAAAGATTCAATTTCCGACGTCCTTTGCTCAGAACAAAAGGTTCGTGTTGTCAAACGTGAAGACTTTAATGAAATCTAATAACATCCCGATTTCTCTTGGCAAATTTGAACATTTCTGTTATACTTTCTGCACAGAACTGGCCTCTGTCTTTAACAGAAAGAAGCTTTTGTGTGGAAGGGGCGGAAGGGGGGGGTTGAGGACCAGAGAATCAACAGGATTCCTGTCTTACGGGTGTAGTCGGGGGGGGGGGGGAGAGGGCGGGGGGTTATCGACCATGGGGGGAATATCGAGCGTGGGGAAATATTGAACGAGAGGAATATTGAACAGGAAGACTATCGATCAGGGCGAGTTTCGAGCAGCCACAAGCTGGGCAGGGAGGGAGGTACCAATATGCTTCTGTGCCCGGTTTTCTTTGATCTTAAGTTTGATGTCAGCTAGCTGGGAAAATGCTTCCGTCTATCTAAAAACTGAAATTGTTTTAGTAGCTTCTTTCTTAGCTGTAATTTGGTGAGTATGCCCATTACTGCAGGCGCAGAGTTTCCAAGTGTGGCAGTCACAGCAGAAAATATCAGCCGTTTGGGGGTGTTTGAAGCTCAACTTCCTATGGTGTCAAATATTGATTAATATGAAGACTTTTTCCACCTCATTGGTCTTTGGATTTTTGTTTGTTTCTTTGTTGTTTGGTTGGTTGGTTGTTGGTAAGTTGGTTGGTTGGTTGGTTGGTTAGTTGGTTGGTTGGTGGGATGATTGGTTGGTTGACTGGTTGGTTAGTTGGTTTTTGGTTGGTTGGCTGGTTGGTTGGTTGGTTGGTTGGTTGTTATTAGGTATTTCGTTTCTTTTTTTCTGGCTACAACACCTCAGCTGCGGCTGTTGCTTCTTCTAATGCTGTTGCTACTTAAGATGAGGAAATTGGCGGAAATAAGATGACGATGAGAATGACGACGCTGACGAAGATGACAACGATTTTGATGATGATGATGATGATGATGGTGGTGGTGGTGGTGGTGGTGGTGGTGATGAGGAGGAGGAGGAGGAGGAGGAGGATAATGATGGATGATGATGATGATGATGATGATGATGATGATGATGATGATGATGATGATAATGATGATCATGATCATGATCATGATCATGATCATGATCATTATGGTGATGATGATGGTGATGATGATGATGATGATGATGATGGTGGTGGTGGTGGTGATGGTGATGGCGACGATGATGATGACGACGTGGTTCACAGTGACTTGCCGGGGGTGAGGAAGTGCATTAAAAAGGGCGTGAGGAAGGCCTGCAATAAAAGGGCTGCCAAGTTTGCAGACAAGCTGTTCTACTACAGTCTGGAACCCTTGGCCAGAAACCTGTTCAACTGTGACCTTGCTCTGCGTATTCCTCGTGAGTATTCTTCAAGCATCAGATCTTTTTTCCGCCTTGCACTGAAAGTTGTATTTTTCAGAAATGCATGTTACATCAGTATTTTCGTATTTCAAACAAGGAAAACATTCACTTTAACAATGCAAATTACATGTAGCTTGTATCAGGCATTAACAATAATTTTCTAGAATGACATGGTGCTCTTAGGGTTTTGCATATTAATCTAAAGAGGAAAAAATGGTGCATTAAAGGAAGAACGAACAAAAAGAAAAAAAAGAAAATCTCCTTCCCTTCGCTTTCCTCTCTTCCTGTTGAATTTTGCATACAGTTTTCTATATAGTTAAGGAAGAAAATCATGGACAAAGAAGGAGACTGGATAACAGTAGCACATTTTCACTGTAGATTAATTCAGATAATATATCATAGAAAATAGCATCAGCGCTTGACAGGCATCTCTAAAGGTCTGTTCAGACTATTTGAGGGTCTTGAATGTTCCAGTTCTCGCTACTGAGCCTGATTTGTAGATTCAGATCTACGGCAGTTAGCGCTCGCTCTTTCACATTCTACTTGTTGAACATACACAGTATCTATGCAAAATCCTGAATGCTATATCCATCCAGTCAGATTAAAGCATAGCAACATAGTTTCTTTAGATTTTAAAAGGAAAAGTTATTGGTTCCGCAACACAATCCAGACAAACAGATGACAGGACAAAACACGATGCATTTCGACGTCTTTGGTCTTCTTCAGGTTAAACAAACAATATGTTTATTTTGTCAATGTGTTTATTGTCAATGTGTTTATTTTGTCAACATCTTTATTGTCAACGTGTTCATTTTGTCAACACCTTTATTGTCAACGTGTTTATTTTGTCAACACCTTTATTGTCAACGTGTTCATTTTGTCAACACCTTTATTGTCAACGTGTTTATTTTGTCAACACTTTTATTGTCAACGTGTTTATTTTGTCAGTGTTCACTGTCAATGTGTTTGTTTCCTCAATGTGTTTATTTTGTCGACGTGTTTATTGTCAGATGTGTTTATTTCGTCAACGTGTTTATTGTCAATGTGTTTATTTTGTCGAGGTGTTTATTGTCAACGTGTTTATTGTCAGCGTGTTTATTTTGTCAGTGTGTTTATTTTGTTAACGTGTTTATTGTCAATGTGTTTATTTTGTCAGTGTGATTATTTTGTTAACATGTTTATTGTCAGTGTGATTATTTTGTTAACATGTTTATTGTCAATGTGTTTATTGTCAATGTGTTTATTTGTTGTTCATGTTGCAGGCAGCCTACTGAAGGCCGTGGCCAGGAAGCGACAAGTGGATTAGAATCCCGGATCCACATAGTGTCATTTCTCCATTGTGGAGAGTGTCATTTCTCCATTGTTGAGTGGCTACTCAAAACAATGTCAGCAAGTCTCTCAATTGTTGAGTGGCTACTCAAACCAATGTCAGCAAGTCTCTCAATTGTTGAGTGGCTACTCAAAACAATGTCAGCAAGTCTCTCAATTGTTGAGTGGCTACTCAAAACAACAATGTCAGCAAGTCTCTCAATAACGCTGTCTCTTCAATCCTCACACGCAGCCATTTGTCTTTATGATATGGGAAGTGTGCACGAATAAATCTGCCATACACCATAAGGATGATGGTGATGATGATGATGATGATGATGATGGTGATGATGATGATGATGATGATGATGATGATGATGATGATGATGATGATGATGATTGTAATTGTGATTGTAATTGTGATTGTAATTATGATGATTATGACTGTGATTATGATTACGATTATTGTGATTATGATTATAATTATGATTATGATTTTCATTACCATTATTATCATTATTCTTGTTATAATTATTATCATTACTGCTATTGTTATTATTATTATTATCATCATCATTATCAACGTTTTAAGGGTGTCTGTTTGGCTCATCTTACACCGAAATAAACATAATTTCTTTCTGACATGTATGTGTGTGCGTGGGGGTGAGTGGGTAGGAAGGAAAAATACACATAAGCACACGCATGCGTACACAGACACACAGACACACATACACACACACGTGCACGCGCTGGCCCAGAGAGAGAGAGAGAGAGAGAGAGAGAGAGAGAGAGAGAGAGAGAGAGAGAGAGAGAGAGAGAGAGAACTCAGAACTCAGAATTTTAATGTACGTCGGCCTTTGGCCACAATACATGGAGGTACCAAATGGAAATGGGAGTGGTGGGGCTGGGGAAGGGAGTCAAGGAGATGGGGGCGAGCCAGGAATGAGGAGGGGGGGGGGGCGGTGAAGGGAGGAGGTGAAAAAGATAAATATATTCCACAGTTTCACACTTCACAATCTTGACAATCTCTTCTAAATATAAATGTGTAGCAGGAATTCTAAATGAACGTATCTTAGCAAACAAAGCTACGCTACAGGAGTGAATGATGAAGATCTATATAGCATGCAGCACAAGATTAAATCTCAAAGTTGCTGAGCCGTTATAATCAGCCAGTCATTTTCGTCTAAAATATAACCTTATTTCGTTTGTTAATCGCATGGAACACATATCTTGAAACATTGTGCCTATGATTCATATTTGTTGTTTTCAACAGAACATTTACAGGCACTTTCATTGATTCTCTTAGAAATTTAGCTCGAAGGTCTATATACAGGCAACAGTCAAATAAGAAATGATGCTCATTTTCAACTTGACCCACACAAAATAAGCAATTTTTGTCTTCGACAGATTCACTGTACCGATGCACATTATTATTCAGAGGAAGCACGTTAAATCTTAACTGAGAAAAGGCTACACGAAAGCAATGCATATCCGTGTCACAAACGTACCTCTCTTTTTCAAAAACAGTTTTAAATGTTCTGTAAGTGCTGTATCTGTCCCGATCTCTGACAGTTGCGTTCCATTCTTGAATAAAGAAATCGACAATTCTTTGTTTAAACAAATTCAAAAACTGTTTAACATCACCAACTCCTTGTTGCAACCAAACAATACTGAACCCCGTTTCACACAAAGTTTCTCTTACCTTTGAAACCCAACAGTTTTTGCCAGCTCTGTCTAATTCAAGCAACATCATGTAAGCTTTATATGGCAGTCTTTCAGCATCCATATGCAACAGTTTGAACCAAAATCTTAAACATGCAACGTAAGAATTAACATACAGAGGGTATCTTCCCAGATCTCCATATATCATCTTATTAGGAGTTCTACCTGGAACACCCATAAACCTTTTACATGCCATTATATGTACTTTTTCTATATGATCCAATCTATTTAACCCCCACACTTCTGATGAGTATAATAGTATTGGCTGAATCTTTACATCAAAAATTTTAAAGAAGGTAATTGAACTCATTTCCTTATACTTTTGAAAAACCCTGCACAGCTGTAAAACGGCTTTCTTTCCTTTGGTTGCCAAATGCATTGTACCTTTTCTAGCACTAATCATAGCTGTGAAATTAAACCCTAAATAACAATAACTATTTACCACCTCTAGTCTTGTACCATCATAGAACCATTTTTCATGCCTTCCCAGGAATCCCCCTTTTCTGAATACCATAACTTTTGTTTTTTCGATGTTTACGTATAACCTCATGTTGTTGCAACATGTGTGCAAAATATTCAGTTGATTCTGTAGACCATTTGGGGAAGTTGACAGCAGTACAACATCATCTGCGAACAATAATATGAATAACTCCATGATACCCGGTAACAGCTGCACACCATGTTTACCCTTCTCTTCTATGTGAGTTGCCAACTGGTTTATAAACATTGAAAATAATGTGGGGCTCAAAACACATCCTTGTCTTACTCCTATTGGGCAATCAAACATCTCAGAAAATTCATGGTTTGATCGAACACACGACAGTAATGAATTGTACATTGCTTTGAGAGACGCCAAAAATTTCCCTTTCACATTTTGTTTTTTTATACATTCCAAAAGTTTGTGATGGCGCACAGAGTCGAAAGCCTTTCTAAAATCAACGAAAGCAACATATAGTTTTGTACCTTTCTTATTCACACACTTCTGGATAGCAGCATACACTGTAAAAATATGATCAACAGTAGAATGGTCTCTTCGAAATCCTGCCTGATTTTCTGAAATAAAGTTATTGTTTTCTAACCAGGTGTACAGTCTTGTGTTTAATATTGATGTATAACACTTTGATATGATGCTCAGCAAAGATACTCCTCTATAATTATCAGCATTATCGGGGTTACCTTTCTTAAATACTGGTATGATAATAGATTTCGTCCACTCACGAGGATAAACTCCTTTATCAAAAACGGTATTAAATAGATTTGTCAGAAATTTAGTTACAGTTGAACCTCCAGATTTTAACATTTCTGCGGAAACATCGTCTATTCCGCTGGCTTTATTTTTCTTAAGTTTAGAAATAGCTTGAATGACTTCATCCTCTGAAATAAACTGATTCAAAACATGGTCCGATTCTTCGGACAGATCGATTTCAATATCAAACTGCTCATCGTATTCTTCGCCGCTGTTTTGAAAAACACTCTTGAAATGCTTGAACCAGTCATCTATGCTAATATTGCTATCATTTTTATCATTCTGCCCGCATCCCATTTTCCTTAAATTTCTCCAAAATTGCGATGAGTTGCCAGTTTCATTCGCTAACATATCTGCTTGCTGCTTTCTAAACGCTTGTCTTTTTACTTTTAGTAAGTATCTGTAACTCTTCCTTGCTTTTACGTACGGTATTCTGTCTTTTTCTTTTCGAGTTCTTCTGAAATAGTTTAATTTACTCCTACTTTCCTTTTTCGCTGCCTTACATTCTTCATCAAACCATTCTGACCTTTTATTTCCATTGACCGTGAACGATTTTAGCATGCATTGACTGGCATCTTTTAAACACTTCACAAAAATATCAAGAGCGCTGTCTATGTCTACATCCAAGGTTTGCATAGCCAGCATAAGTCGGCTTTGAATGTCATAAGTTGCCAACAGTTTTATAAAATCATCCTCGCATTTTTCATTCCAAATAATTTTTTCTGAAATTATACGGTGATTTGGTTTGGAATTTTCAGTATTCTCGTGAATGTTATTATCCCTCTTCATCTTCACAACCACTGGGAGATGGTCAGATTCAGTTAGGCTTTCAACATCTAGAGATACAATATTGACGGACGAAAATAAGTCGTAGGATACAATAAAATAATCGACCGTACTTACTCCAGAAGATCCAATATATGTGCAACTATCGTCAAAGTCTTTATGGTCAAGTCCATTTAAAATGATACATTCAAACATATTACATAACTCAATTAATTGCTCTCCAAAAGAATTCATTTGTTTATCCTGAGACCGCCTTGGAAAGCTGTTATCAGGAAATTCTGTCTCATCGAAGTCATTGTCATCACCATGAAAACTGTAATTTTGGGATGAAGTTCTTGCATTCAAATCTCCAGTTACAAACATAGAAAAGTCACCACAAGATTCATGCAAATCAGTTATACATTCCTCTAACAATTCCATGCCGTATCCGTCCTGTTGAAATTTCCAGTATGGTGAATCATTCGGGGGTATATAAGAACATATTAACATGATATCTTTTTCTGTAGAAAACAAGTCCTTCTTTAGCTTCACAACAACCGTGTTTTTGACTTTCACTTCTATCCTTTCAACAGAATCAGCAAAACATTTCTTGATCATAACAATAACACCTCCCGAGTATCTCCCTTGGTGTGACAATTTTTGAGCTTTGGATGTGAATACAATAAAGTCCTTGAAAAGAGATGATTCAAAGTCAGTAGCTATAAAAGTCTCAGTTAAGCAGACGAAATCATGGGAAATAATGAAATTAATTAAATGGGTGTTGTCCAATTTTTGTAAAAGCCCATTAACATTATAATTTAGGAATTTAACTTCTGCGTTATCTACCCTATTTACAAAAGAACTTGTGCTGGGACTTAATAGTGCACCATGTGTTCGATTTGCAGCACCTGTGACACTATGTCCCTGAGTCTTTGATGATTGTGTAACTGGCATTGTGGCCTGGCCGAATCCCTATTGTTGTGCACCTGATGTTTCTGCACCGACTTTGGTCTTTGATTTAGCCCGCGAAGGCCTGTCTTTGATTTTTGTCTGGTCACCTGACTGAACTTTTTTAAAAGAATCCACAATGCTACTTTGACTGTTGGATCTCTCTAGAGTCGTTTTGGTAGTATTGCTGCCTACTCTTGAGGCAGAAGCATTTCGTTTTGAACGCACATCACGAGCTGGAGGTTGTATCTGTTTGTCTTTGCTCGTTACTTCGTTGACTGTATCATCAACGTGTCTGCTGTCTTGTTTGTCAGGTGGTGTGTCGGTAGTCGTATCTTGTCTGAGTATATTCTCGTTGCCTGTAATGTCAATCACGTCTTGTCTAACACTGTCAGTATCCACATCCGGCTGGCGAACAATTTGCGCAAAATTATCCATTGTATTACTTCCCCTTGGTGCGTCATCCTGCGTCGGGCAATGGGTGCACACCTCTTTTTCAGCTGTCGTCTGTTTGGAGTCATGTACAGCATCCATATCCGTACCTGTGTCACCGTCAGTTTTGTCATTAGTTTCTGTAATAATCCTGTCAAGACTAATATCGCCAAGACTACGTCGCTTTTCCGCCATCCTGACACTGTCCTGGCCAGTCAGCGTTTCCTGAATGTTGTTTTCAGTAATGTGAATCACATCTGTGGGCCTGTTTTCCACACACACATTAGAGTCTGTTGAAACTTTGTCCATCACAGACGTCAGCTGACTTTTGCCATCACTGGACCTCTCTTCACACAGTTCTGATGAAGTCGGTCTTGAAGTTTTAGATCTTTTGGAGTAGTCTTTCACCATAACAGTCCTTTTGTGTTCTAAAGTTTGGCCTTCATGTCGTGGTCTATACTGTTTTGTAACATCACTGTAGGACCGTGTTCCTGGAACGACTGGAATGGAGGTATGTGTATCTGGATTCCGGAGTCGAGAGTTCTTCTCTCCTCTTGGACTGCCAC
>CM065718.1:84083697-84086197 GCA_033310375.1 Conus canariensis
GCTTCGCCGGTGAGAAAATCACTGTGTACCATGTTACGCATGATGAATATCTTGCCCATGAACATCACATGTATTATTTTGGACTACATTTTATTATGATAAGTGTCTAAGCCCTTAAGACATTTTGCATCAGTTACGAGATTTTTTGTCGACCATGTTACGTTACGGGTGAAAATCTCAAGCATCGAAATTGCTTGTACGAAAGAATTATTGTGAACAATGTGGTGTTACTGTGAACACCTCAGTCATGAATAAACTAAATGTAATGATGAATATCTCAGCCATTATTATTAACTGTATTAATAAAAGAATATCGTGGACCATGATATAATGGGTATCTCGGCCACAGACTATCTATACTGGTCACAGGATCATTGAGGACCATGCAATGTCATCATGACCATCTCAACCATAAACATCACTTCACTTGTCACTTGACCATTGTGAATGTTTTCATGATGTGATGGATAGCTCAGTCGTTATCACCATTGTATTAGTCGCTTGATTATTGTGAACCATGTCATGTTAAGATAAACTTCCCAAATACTAACGTCACTTATATTTGTCTTGTGAACCATGTCATGTTAAGATAAACTTCCCAACTACTAACGTCACTTATATTTGTCTCAGGATCGTAGTGAACGATGTCATGTTATAGCGAATATCTCAGCTATTGAGATCACATATGTGTGGATTGTATTGGTCACATGATGACTGTGAACAGAGTTATATGATGATGAATATGTGAGCGATCAGCGCACTACTTTTCAGTCGTAGGTGCCTCTGCGCCTATAAACCCATGGGCAGATGCACACATACAGCGCAGACAGCAAGTTTGCAATGGAGACCCATCACAGCTGACCATTGAGTGTCTGAGACCTCTGCAAAACGATGAAAATATTGAAGACGTTATGGATGTACCAGATGTGAACACTCAGAAAGAGCTGAAAAAACTGTGCAGGTCAGTCTCAACACCAATATCACCAATACTATATCTAGCATTCAGTAATGAACCAGACTATCATCAATGTTAGAGTGGAGAGTGCTGATTATCCGTTGTTCAGGTGTTAGCCTAAGCGTCACAGGTGTTGGAATGGTGATTATTGTTTACTTAATTTCTAATTCGAATATCATCAGTATTTTACTGGACCAAACTATATCATCGTTTAGCAACAAGAACAGACGTCTAAGTAAAAGTTTTGCCAGTTAACGTTTAGCAAGAATAACAGATGTCCAAATAAAAGTTATTTCTAGTCAACGTTTAACAACAATAACAGATGTGTAGATAAATGTTTTTTGCCAGTGATCGTTTAGCTACAATAACAGATGTCCAAGTAAATATTCTTGCCAGTCAACGTTTATCAAGAATAACAGACGTCTAAGTATAAGTGTTTACCAATCAGTATACAGTCACAACATCACAGTTTCTAAGGACTACCACACGAAAAATTTGTTCAGTATTGAACTACAGTATCACAGGTCTTACTAAAAAAAAAACAACTACAACTACAACAAACAACCAAAACAACAACAAGTCTGCTTACCCCTATTAGGCACAAGATCATTACTGATATCTTTATTGCTTTGTTTTTTTTTTCATCTTTTCCCTCATTTTTTCAGAGATCTGATCAAAGTCCGGACGTGTGTGACCAAGGTCTACCTGAACTGCGGTCAACCTGACCTGCAGACCCAGATCACTGTGCGGACTGTTCTGGGCGTCGCGGGCTACATCTGTAGCAAACAGGGGAAAAGGCGTAAGGGTTTTTTTTCTGTCCCCTCTTGTTGGTGTTGTTGGTGTTGTTGTTGTTGTTGTTGTTGTTGTTGTAGCTGGTGGTGCTGGTGTTAGTCATGTTGCTGATGGCTCTAGCAAAGAAGTGGCAGATAATATGCTGCCTCCTACAACTGTTGATGTTGTTGTTGTTGTTGTCGTCGTCGTCGTCGTAGCTGTTGTTGTTGTTGTAACTGGTGGTGCTGGTGTTAGTGATGTTGCTGATGGCTCTAGCAAAGAAGTGGTAGATAACATGCTGCCTCCTACAACTGTTGATGTTGTTGTTGTTAATGTTGTTGTTGTTGTTGCAACTGCTGATGGTGGTGTTAGTGTTGATGCGGATAGCTCTAGCAAAGAAGTGGCAGATAATATGCTGTCACCTACAACTGTTGATGTTGTTGTTGTTGTTGTTGTTGTTGTTGTTGTTGTTAATGTTGTTGTTGTTGTTGTTGTTGTAACTGTTGATGGTGGTGTTAGTGGTGATGCGGATAGCTCTAGCAAAGAAGTGGCAGATGATATGCTGCCTCCTACATGTGTTGATGATGTTGTTGTTGTTAATGTTGTTGTTGTTGTCGTTGTAACTGGTAGTGCTGGTGTTAGTGGTGCTGCTCCTGGCTCTAGCAAAGAAGTGGCAGATAATATGCTGCCTCCTACAACTGTTGATGTTGTTGCTGTTGTTAATGTTGTTGTTTCTGTTGCAATCGGTGGTGGTGATGTTAGTGGTGTTGCTAA
>CM065718.1:84093697-84111197 GCA_033310375.1 Conus canariensis
CAAAGGGAAGATTCATTTCAGAAAGATTACTCAGAAATTATTGAACCGATTTTAACGAAACTTGGTGGGGGAAAAAAGTATGGCCGAGACCATGGCCGATCCAGTTGGACCCTGTTTTTTTTTGTCAGATTTGTAAACCACCTGTCCTGTTTCCTCCACACAATACATAAGCTGACTCTTTAAACTTCCATCTACGGTTTTTTTCTATTTTTTGCTGCTTCCACCGCCAACTTAGTGAGGGTGAGAATTCCAGTCATTCTGTCCACCAACCAACACGAATCAGTCGTCATCATTCATGGTACATGAGGGGAGGGGAGAGGGGGATTAGCAGCACATGATAAGGAGACGTTTCTTTTTGACTTCTCACTCTTATGACAACATGAAGCTTGTTGAATTCTCTTGGAAAGAGACTGAATTACTGACTAAATTGTTCAAACATCATCGTTGCTATTCGTCTCTGTCTCATTTATTAATATCGACATATGTGTCAGGCTACGTGATTTGCCGAACTTTTTGGCTTCCCTGTGATTGGTACCAAGCAAAAGTGCCTTTCATTTGTCGATCTGCACCGCCCTGTTGCCTTTATTCTCGTGTGTCACGTCTGCCAAGGAAATGGTTTAGCCAAGATTTAAATGGGTATGTCAATTCTACGGGGTACAGATATTCCGAGGACAAATGAGAATGCCAGTCGTTTCTGAGATTCTTCACTCTCAGAGTGTAAAAACACTTTGATATTGTTGTAAAATGTGAATAGATATGAAGCCTCCCTCCATCTTGTAGGCTGCCGCTACTTTATTAACGAGAAGGTAAAGTTTTAATTGTTTTTGTTGGCAGCTGCTATCCCTGACACTGCTATTGCTGCTTGCTGCTGCTGCTGGCTGTGCTGCTGCTGCTGAAATTAAAATTAGGACAACAACGGTGCTGAAAATAAGGATGACGATGATGACATGGACAACGACGACGATGATGATGATGATGATAAATGACGACAGTGAAGATGTGGTTTACAGTGATGTGCAGGAGGTGAGGAAGTGCATTAAAAGCGGCGTGAGGAAGGTCTGTAACAGAAGAGCCGCCAAGTTCGTGGACAAGGTGATCTACTATGGTGTGAAGCCTATAGCACAACTCGTTTTCAACTGCGACGTCAGTATTCGTATTCCTCGTAAGTACTCTGTTCCTGGCATCAGCTCAGGACACTTATCCCTTAAGGCCTGTTCAGACCATTCAGAGCTCTGGAATACTCCAATAATCCTTCTCCTGCTCCGTTGGTGTATATACACATGTGTGAATAACCACATCAATGAACGTTGTTCGGTTACGTTCCGGCCACTTGTTGAACGCGTTTAACATCAATGTGAAAACTCGAATGCAGTCATGCAGTCAAATTAAGTTTACAATGATGTGAATTCTCAATGCAGGAAATGCTCGCTTCTGTTGAAAAACGCGTGTTAAACATAAAGCTTGAAATGAAAAGTGACTTTGCGGTGAATCCCCAACGTCAAACGCTCACTCTTTTGCAGTATTTCACCATGATTAAGGTCTATCCGAATCTGTCGAACGCTTCAAAAGAATTCTTCCAGCGAAGTCACGTGAGTGAATGATGGTGTCCAACATGTGTGATGTTATCAGTCGCAGGACAATCAGCTTCTAAATCCACTTGACAGCTGAGGGGATCAACATGGAGACACTTCTTGTTGTTTTTACGCAGACTGGTTGGTGATTGATATATTGAACGACCCACTGAACTGCCATTAGATCTGGTGTTACCTATCAGATCAATCGGCTCTGCTTTCTGTGTGTTCTCAATGCACTAGCAGAAGGAAAGCGACGTAGGTTGTGGTTCAGTATCAGCGTTCGCTTGAGATGGCCTCAACAACGATAAGTTTAGTAAAGGGGATGTTGAAGGTATGCCTCGTTCCTGTCCCTGTTTGAGTGTTCCGAAAAGTCTGAACAGACCTTGAAGGGTGGGAGAAAAAATTAACACACACCTTCAGCAGGTTGAAGTATTTATATATTTGCTGTATTACATCCAGACAAGCCTTTTTGGGTAGAGATGCTATTATCATATTCATCATCCTTATCATCAATACTTTTATTATTTCTATTGTCGTTGTTATCGTTACTGATTATTTGTTTCTTCGAAACATCAATAATGGCTGAAAAGAACTAGACGAGTAAAATTCTCTCTCTCTCTCTCTCTCTCTCTCTCTCTCTCTCTCTCTCTCTCTCTCTCTCTCTCTCTCTCTCTCTCTCTCTCTCTCTCTGGAAGAATGAGCTTGCCCCAAATCTCAATTTTCGAATTATTATTATTATCACCATCATCATCATCAACATTATCAGCATTACCTTTATTGATAATTATTGTCATTATTATCACTATTGTATATTTGATTCTTCGACGCATCAAGATTGGCTGAAGAGAACTGAACGAGTAAAATTCTCTCTCTCTCTCTCTCTCTCTCTCTCTCTCTCTCTCTCTTCTCTCTCTGTCTCTCTGTCTCTGTCTCTGTCTCTGTCTCTCTCTCTCTCTCTCTCTCTCTCTCTCTCTCTCTCTCTCTCTCACACACACACACACACACACACACACACACCCCTTTCAGATTAAGTTTAACGGCTGTTTGAGATTAGGAAAAAGTCAGAATGATCTACGTTTTAATTGCAAACTCGAACATTAACTCTCAAAATATTAAGACAACAGCAAGAACGTGAAATTGTTATCAGAGTAGAGAGTAGGAGTACTGACCAGGGAAAGAATGCCTGCTAAATACTGCTACCTTAACCATGTAATTAAAGTATCCGCTCCTTTCTCTTCTTCCTCTTCTTCTGTTTGTATTGTTATCATTATTACTACTTTATCATTATTATTATTATTATCATCATTACTATTATCATTATATTATTATTATTATCGTTGCTGTTGTTGTTGTTAATATTATTACTATTGTTGTTAGTGTGAGTACTATATGATTATACTACCGTTAGTAGTAGTAGTAGCGTAGAAGCAGTAGTAGTAGTAGTAGTGAGTAGTAGTAGTAGTAGTAGTAGTAGTAGTTTCTTTATGATCATCATTATTATTATTATCATTATTATTATTTTAACCCGTATTGTCTCCCTTCAGCTTCGTTTCCTTCTGTGATTTTAGTCGTTCACCCCAGACCAAATTTTGCACCCAGTTCCAACAGATAAATAACTGTCTGTCTGTCCTCCGTTGTCGTTGTCTGGAATGTTCTTCGCCTTGCCTGAAGAAGAGCAAATAAGTCGAAACACGTTGCGTTTGTTTGTTTTTGTTTTTTGTACTCTCAGTTCATATAGAACAGGGAGTACTGTACAATGGGAGCGAAGAAATGCTGTCTGTATGTCTGTCTGTCTGTGTGCCTGTCTGTCTGTCCGTGGTCAAAATGTGTTCCACTCGCTCCAGACAAAACTTCTGAGCCGATCTTTCTGAAAATTTGTAGGTATGTTCATTATGGGTCACGGATGATGCCCGACGGTTTATTTTAACGTTATAACCGTTACTGACGGCTATAACGGCCCAAAACTATTTTTCCATCACGCGTATTCAAGATAAAATGGGAGTACGTTTATATGCTTTGCATCTTGTTTTAAATTTGTTTGCTCTTTCATTTGGCGGCGTAATGATTCTGCTTTTGTTCTTACAACGTAAACAAGAAGATGAACAAATTAATAAGAAAACAGTTCTGTTACATGGGTGTCGTCATACTTATATTCATATACACCACCCTCTTTGCATATACATAGATAAATAAATGATTAAATGATAAAACGAATAAATGAATAAATGAAATAGATAGATAGACAGACATATAAGACAGATAGATAGACAGACAGACAAACAGATATATAGATAGATAGATAGGTAGATAGATAGATAGATAGATAGACAGGCAGACAGACAGACAGACAGACATGGAAAAAGATATATATGAATGATTATGATCGGACGAATGGATGAACAAATGAACGAATGGAGTTTAAGTCATTGTTTGCATATGCCGGGAATCAATTCATCAGTTTAGCATGTGCATATGTGCATACTTTTCGTTTGGATGGTGCGTGTCTCTCCCCCCCCCCCCCCCCCCCCCCTTCATTTTTTCTTTCCTTACACGTTCCTCTCTGTATATCTTCACGTGTGGCCATTGTAGTTCCTTAGTTGTTTGTTTGTTGTCACTGTTGCAGGCAGCCTGTTGAACGCCTTGGCAGGAAAACGTCGAGCGCTCAACTGAACTCAGCATCCAGATGATGTTTGCTGTCTTCATGGACACTGACCACTATTATATATCTGCATGTCCCTCACTACTGCTGTCTCTTTGCCCTGTATAGTCAGTCACTCTGTCGTTTTGTCTTTATGGCGTGTGGGATTGTGTGTATGTTTAAATCCTGCGTATATCGTATCGTTATGATCATGATGGTCATTAGTAGTATAGGATTTGTTGTTGTTTAGTGTTGCAAAAGTAGTAATATTAATATTATTGCTATCATCATCATCATCATCATCATCATTAAAACTAGTGATTATTTATCATGTGTCTTTTGGTGTCTATCAAACTGATCGTATTCACAAATAAACAAGTTTTCTTTCCGAGGTGGTGTGTGTGTGTGTGTGTGTGTGTGTGTGTGTGTGTGTGTGTGTGGGTGGGTGGCTGGGTGGGTGGGTGGGTGGGAAGGGGGTGAGGGTGGGGCACACACACACACACACACACACACACACACACACACACACACACAAATACACACACACGCACACAATTACATTCACATGAACACATAAGCACACACACACACACACACACACACACACACACACACACGCACACAATTACATTCACATGAACACATAAGCACACATGCGCGCGCGCACACACACACACACACACACACACACACACACACACACACGCGCGCGCGCGCGCGCGCGCGCGCGCGCGCAGGCGCATGCACGAACACACACACACACACACACACGCACGCACGCACGCACGCACGCACGCACGCACGCACGCACGCACGCACACGCGCGCGCGCGAGTTTAACATGAATTACTGCCCAAACAGAGTGGTAATTTTTTCCTAAAATAAAAAGATGTAAAGAGTCTGCAAGCATTTGATAAAATGCAAAACTAACGGAAGCTCTCTCCCGAAATCTGCAAATATGAAGACTGTCAATTTTAGAGACGCTGCATTAATACGTATCGGAAATTCAAGTACAGACACATTGCACGGCACTCACATCCTCACATCTACATGCATACATAGGTACAAACAGCCATATTTACACAAGCAGTAAAAGTAATGTCCATTTAAATTCTGAGAAGGTACTGACAATAGAAAGAAGAAAACAAAGAAACTGGCCTTCACTGCTCATTGTTCCATTTTCCACCATTTACACGAAAACTTCAGTGTCGAACAATTGAGCGTGAGTGTATCTGGGTAACTCCAGATCTGTTCCAGTAACTCCAGCAAACAAGTCGTGTTGGTTATTTTCAATTGTGTTTGCGCTTAATTTCGGCGAAACTTGTGAATTTCTTTACCAATTTATATGCGTCCTCGAGCCCTTCCTATATAGCTGAAGATAGTGGCATTTTATGTAAGCGAACAGGAAGGACTAGAACCTGGTTTACACTTGAAATGAAACTACGGAAATGAGCGAAGTATAAGTATTATAAGAGTATACATCTTAAACAAAAGAATGGTAGACCTGAGAACTTGCTGGTAAAATGAAAACAACTAAATGGGAAAAAAAGAAAGAAAAAGTAGGTGTTCACTACATGACCACAGATGACTGTACATATTTCTAAAACACATTTGATTACTTCTACCGCCATTAGTTACTTTTCAACAGTTCACTTACCCAGGATGCATCGTTAGCAATGAGAGACACAAACCGGAAATAATGTCAAGGGCAGCAAGGACAATGTCAACGCTGTCCAATTAGGCCTGTATGCAAGAACAATAACTTCCTTCAAACGGAAGATGAGGCTCCTGCCTGGATTTGGCATGTTCCATCTTCTTGTGTACATGAGAGGCATCGACCCTCATAGCGAAGCTGGACAGAAGAATCCAAGACGTTGAAATAAGGTGTTGCCGCAAGACACTTAAACGTCTCATACTCTGTTCCTGTCACCAGTGAACGAGTGAGCAAAGAAGAAAAACCCATACAGCAGCACATCGGAGCACATGAAGGCGCTGGTGTAACAAGATCCAATCACCTTGCTAAATGCTTAAAAATATTCGGATATATTCTTTTCAGCACGCTTGAGCTTTACATTGGTTGTAAAGCTCTTGTTAGCAGAGCTTAATACGCCCTATTATGTATAATGAAGAAACTGACAATATTGAATGCTAATTCTTTAACACTGTTTTTAAGATTGTGTGATTCTCAAATCCAGTTAATCGTACAATATGGTGCTGAGCTGTGGAGTATCCGTAATGCTGCTTTTTAGGTGGAGAAGATTCATTCATACGCACTGAAGACGTTTTGGGGAGTATCTACGCATACGCCTCATGATTTAGTCTATGGCTAGACAATTAGGTATCCTATATATTTAGAAGCTGTAGCCAGCTCAGTTACTGGTTAAAGTTAACAAGAATGCAGTCACATAGATTACCCTTTGGAGCTTACAATATGTTAGTTGAGTTTGATGCCAGAGGCAAGACAAATTCGGATTCGTGGGTAAGATTAAAATTGTATCAATATGGATTTGGCTTTGTATGGGAAAGTGAGGGTGTTGGGGTCATAGATGCCTTTATCCGAGAACTTCGTCAAAGATTGATAGATAGTAGATGGCAAAGCTGGCATTCTCATGTTCAGGAAAGTGACGGATATGATATCTATCGTATGCTAAAAGCAGTGCATGGAGTGCCACTTTTTTTTATTCGACAAACATTTAAGATACATCTTAACAAAATTTTGATTTGGTATCACGGTATTATGTAGTCATTTTAATTGTTATAGAGAACTCAGTGATGATAATCTCCTTTACTCATTATGTCACGAGGCTTTTAATAATTAAGATCATTTTGTATTCTCTTGCCAGGAACATTGTAATGTTAGGCAAGAGTTTATGCTAGATAAATACTATAGAGAATCATACTTGTTTTAATCTCATTATGCAAATGACTTCAAGAAATGAAAAACTTATGAAGCAGTTTGCACTGTAATTGCGCAAAGCTTTTAAGATTCGGAAGTTTGTTACGCCTAGGTTCTTCTTTTTTTCTCATCAGTGAATGATTGAATTAAATTTCTATAAACTAGAACTTGCAATTAACAAAGTATGTGTAAAACGGTATGCAACATGATTATTAATGCATCGCAGGCTTCAAAACTGTAACAATATGATCTTTGTGGGGTTTTTCCCCGTCACATTAATGTTAGAAAATCATCTCTGTTATTGTAATACCCCCACCCACCCCCACCCCCCCTTCTGAAGGGCTATGGCCAGACAAATTGCGATCTGAATCTCTCTCTCTCTCTCTCTCTCTCTCTCTCTCTCTCTCTCTCTCTCTCTCTCTCTCTCTCTCTCTCTCTCTGTGCGCGCAGTTATCAAAAGGGTTTTCCCTTTCCTCCAATCAGAGAACACCCAGCCAGACAGAAGAGCAGAACAGCAGGGCGGGACAGACAGTGGGAGAAATAAGGTCAGGAAAAGGGCAGGGCATCGGGGATCAGGAGCAAGGCGGGAGGGGTGAGGCAGGAGCAGAGAGCAATAATAATGATCATTTTTAGGCTATTATCATCATAACGGCAATTTGCAGCAGAGAGACTGATTTATGATCTGCTGTCTCTGAGAGATAGAGGTGGGAATGAAGATGAGGAGAGGAGAGAGAGAGAGAGAGAGAGAGAGAGAGAGAGAGAGAGAGAGAGCGTGAGTGAGAGAGAGAGAGAGAGAGAGCGTGAAAGAGAGAGAGAGAATACAGCAGTGATGACGAATTTGCCAGCATCATTACAAGGAAATCATCCGGAGCTAGGAGAGCTCTAGATTCACCAACGCCCGATGGCTGTTGCTTTTCCAGTTAGTTCAACATGGCGACCAGGACAAGATTGTTCGTCGAGCTTCGATATGTAGTGATTCTGCTTCTTGTTGTGACAGCTGCCTCTGTTGCCAGTAAGCTCTCTCTCTCTCTCTCTCTCTCTCTCTCTCTCTCTCTCTCTCTCTCTCTCTCTCTCTCTCTCTCTCTCTCCTATGGAAATAGTGAAGTTATAGTACCAAATGTCTATACACATCTGAGAAAGAGCATCAGTGCTCATTTTTCTGAGGTTTGAAGGAAAGGGAGGGAGGATACCATATACATGTGGTATGTTATGATAAATATTTCAGTGGTTAATATCGGGTGTGTTAATCAAAGGATTATCTTAGACCATAGCCTGTCACGATGACGTTGACTGGTTAAAATCACCTGTATTAGTCACAGAATCATTGTGAACCATGTCATGTTGTGACAGTAATGTTAGCCATTAAGATCACGTGCATTACTCACAGGTTATTTTGAAGTGACAAGTTATGATAAGCATATCAAACATAAGCATTGTTTTGATTAATCACAGGATTACTATGAACCATGGCTTGTCATGACAAAACCATTTCATCCATTGACAAACCACATATCAGTAGCAGGAACATCCTCACTCAGCCAAACACGAGAGGCCGGTTTCCTGCAGCGCAGACTGCAAATTTGCCATGGAGATCCGTCACAGCTGACCAGCGAGTGCCTGAGAGCGCTGCAAAACGACGCACGACCTACAGGAAGTCTGGATGCACTGAATGTGGGCACTCCGGAAGAACTGGATGTTGTTTGCGGGTCAGTGGTCAACCTCACTATCACCATTCAGAAATCAACCTTAATGTCACCAGTGTTAAACTGGAGCGTGATGGCTGTCAGCTGTTGATCAGCTAACCCAAATATCAACAGTGTTACCATGGTAATGATTGCTGCTGAATGTGTAATCCATTTTTACTATGCAAGTATGCAGCGTACAGACAAAATAAGTATCCACAAAATGTGGCTGACTCTTTGACCCAAAGAAGCTATAGAAATAAGATTAATTTCACAATTTCAGTAAGCTATAGAAATAAGAGTAATTTCACAATGTCAGTAAGCTATAGAAATAAGATTAATTTCACAATGTCAGTAACCTATAGAAATAAGATTAATTTCACAATTTCAGTGAGCTATAGAAATAAGATCAACTTCACAATTTCAGTTTTCGTTATAAGGTACAATTACAATGGATCTTGTTTGTTTCCAAAAGTCACATTGAAAAATGCAGGCTGTGTGAACTACAACCTAATGAGCGAGTCAATGTTTCCGTTGTCCATCGTTCTAAATCTATCATCACAACCTTTGTGTCTCCGAGAGGAGAGAGGTACAGAGGGATCGCGAAGCTGATTGACTTTGCACCTGATCATTTGAAGAAGACCTAAAGGGTCGAAACGCGTCGTGCTTTGTCTTGTAATCTGTTTGTCCATATTGTCTTAAGAAATTACTAACAATTCTTTTTAAAACCTGATTCTTTTGCCCGGTGATAGGGCTCAACTGAAAACCTTGCCACGTACCACGTCAGCTTATTCATCCAATACAACAGCAACTTGCATTGTAGCAGCGGAATCCTGTGTTTGACTTGATAGGTCTCCCGACGTACTGCTTTAGGAAATCGTACGATACAGGCTAACGTTACTGCACAGCTTGACTTTGTAGTCAGATTCCCCCACCATTTCTACCATCCCCTACAGTTCTTACCAGCTTTGTGCCTGCCTGACTCACAAGAAGAATCTGGCTGCCTGATTTGAAAGTGTGGGGATTTGTTTTCCGATACAAGTGGCTGGCGTCACGAGCAATCCCTTTCGAGTATGTTAGGGAGCACCTGCAGCCATCCTCAATCCTATTCCACAAATCCGCAACATATTGCGCTGTAGTTTTTACTTCCTTGGCTGCCTCCTCATCTGTCCACGCTTGTTTCAGCACCGTTAGTGGTTCTATGTCGATAACCATACACTAACTGAAAGAGAAATGACTTCAGATTCTCCTATAGTAAGCCCCTGTATGCACGAAAGAGAGCGAAAACCCCAGAGGTTTGGGCTGTTCATGACACAAATTTGTAAGCGTTGACTCGAGGGTGCATGAATCTCCAACCGTCGCACTCTTCTGATGAGTCCTTTCGTCAGACCTTTCGATGGACAAAGTGTGCCATTGATCTCCCAACCGTCGCACTCTTCCTGATGAGGTCTTTTCGTCAGACCTTTCGATGGACAAAGACTGCCTTACCCGGGCCATCATTGCACTGGCAAACTGAGTTCCACTACCCCTCAATACCTCAAACAGAGTATGTCCGGTTGAGACCAGATTTCAAGCAACACATCAGGCACTCGCTCAGCTGCAGTACCTTTCAGTGGCACAGCTTCTGGATACTTTTTTGCATAATCAGCCACTGTCGCCACAGATTGACTTCCCCTTTCAAAGCAGGTACCGTAGATTAAATCAAATCAAGACTCGTTTCCCAAGAAAATAAGTATCAATAGGCGGCGTTTGAGCACAGGAGCTTTCTTGGTTCCACCTTTGGAAGACATTTTCTGGCATAGGTCAGATGACAATAAAATTATCTTACATCGTAAGAAATAGCCAGCCAGAAGAAAAAAGCTGTCGCCAGATCCTCTCCTGAGTTGTCTTGACTCATGGGTGACCTCCCATTAAAAAATCATATGCTACTTTCTTAAAGATCCTATCGTTGCCTTGCCGGAACAATCACTTGTTTTATGCACCATCCTCTCCAGAGTACTGATGTACAGATTTTACTTCCCTCTGGAACAACATTTGACCACTCTTGCCTGACTTCCTGAGATTTTTTTCCCTGATGCCAACATTGTGAATTTCTCAATCATTGTTTACCTTCTTCTCGGTTTGCCTTAGGTCTGGTTTAATGTCACGTAAACTCTCCGTGGCAGGTTTCAGTTGCTGAGATGGTTTGTTTTTCTCAAGAAACGACGGTTTTCTCAGTAATCGTACACACACCGGAGGAGACTCTTCTTTGTCATCTGCATTGTTAGGACTGCTTCCTAACAGTAGATAGGTCATAAGATTATCCATAAACACTGCTTTGGCTGAACCTTAAAATGCATCAATCGTCACCATTGAAAATTTTTTCCGCCCACCAGAATCGCCATTCCTAGTAGAAAAAAGTTCCTCTCTGTGAGCATACAGTAGCAATAGTACAGTGTCAGTAATGAAATCTTTCTGCCATTCGGTCATATAACCATATGTCTGTAAAATTTTTGTTTGACAGTCAGAATCAATCGCTGTGGCACAACAGTTAACGTCGCGAATTTTCGGCTATGAGATCATTAGTTTGATTCCCGTCAGTCCATTAATTCATTTGTGGGAATTATTCGACTCCGAACGCCCCTTACTCAGTGTTGTGTGTACATGGGCTCAGTTAGGAAGGCTGAAACCACACAATGGAGATTCATCCTCTCAATGAATGTGTCTCTTAAGAATGTTGCTCAAACTGCCTGACCAACACTGCAAATGTTTATATATTTCAGGCCTAATAATGCCGGGATATGTTATGGACGTAAGCGTGGGGTACAGCCCTTCATGCAGACTCAAAGTAGAACGGAACACCATAGCATCATATTCATGGTCTTCATCCTCATCGTTGAGCATCAGAAAGTATCCAGTTCCGTGGCCCTTCATGCCCTGATGTCATGGCGACATCAGTTTCGATTTCCACGTACTGTCTGTACCCTTAGAAAGTTCGTGTCGAGGTCACGGGCATCGGCAGCTTCATGGGCACTGTCGTTGGACGGACGTGGTGGCACCCTCCACGTTGGCTCCTCGACAAAGCAGTCATTGCCGTCAGTGAGTTCTTGGCAGGTGGTGCCCTTTGTTAGTTGGACCAGGACAGGCACCACTGAAGTGACTCAGCCGCAGCGCAGCGTCACCTCTGGTGGGTTGCCTCATGACGACTTGACTGGTCCTTGTGGATGGCCAGTATCAGGGCTGCGGACTGCGGATGGGAAGCCGCAATGAGCAGCATGCAGTGGTGCCACTGAAGTGACGAGGAAGATCAGAAAGTAGGGGGGGGGGGGGGGATCTGGTCATAATTTCAGAGGTCTTAATAAAAAGCTTTTTTGCCAGTGAGTATTTAGCCACAATATCACAGAACCTTAAGCATGAAAAGAAAGAATCTCCTAGTCACCATGTAGCCACGGTATCACAGATCTTAGTTTCAACATTACCCATCGATCCGCTTTCAGCCACAAAAGATCACTGTTTTTCATCGGTGGGCTCTGCAGTCATATGGGCTGGTACACCCACGGGAACGCTCCCGTGAAGGTTCTGTTGTGTCACATCCTATAGCTATTACACAATGGCATCTGCCAGGGAGCAATTACGTTCCTTGCCATCTTAATGGAATGCCCTGTGTATGCCTGCACCCTATGTAAACACAGCACAGGCCTCCAAGGCTGGTGCAGGATTACTCCAGCTGGTTTGTTCGGCAGTTGAGGACAGCACTTCTCTGGGTCCTACAGCTTAGTTCAGTTCAGTTCAGTGGTTTATCTAATGTCTTTTCATCGCCAGATGATATTAGACACTTGTTTAAATAAAAACACTTTCACACTCAGCTTATCTAGTACTTGCAAAGCCACATCTGATATGTGCATATTTACATAAGTGAAATACCCTAGTGGTACACAAAGTTGTGATCTTTACAAAAATTTTGCAACCTGTGGCTGCGAAACAACCATGGCAATTTCAGCAACACATGAACCATATAAGACACTGTTGACACTATCAAAGTTATTCATCTCAATACCTTTCTCCTGATAGAGCGAGGTCAACACTGAGCATTCAAACAAAAAATGACGCACAGAAATGTTTTCTCTGCAGACACAAGTAATACCATGAGAATAATTAGTGTTCAAGTATTCAGCCTTAATTTATGAATTAATCTAACAATGTGCCTTGGTAACAATGGTAAAGTAGCCATGTTTTGACTAAAATTCTGCTTATGTGTATGCTTTTCCATAATTTGGATGAATTCACAAGAGGACAAATCTAAGGGATCTCTAAATCTAAGGGATCTCTAAATCTCTGGGTCCTACCCGCACCTTCGGATGTATCTTTTTTCTTATCTGCTTTTCGGCCGACTATCAGCATAACACTAGCAATGTTATTCTTGTTGCTTTTTATCTTTTTGTTATCTTTTCCTACATTTTTACAGAGATCTGGTCAAGGCCAAGTCGTGTGTGGACAGGGTTGGCCAGGTCTGTGGTCTACCGTCCCAGGACATTCAGGTCGATGCTCAGATTATTTTTGGCGTCGCAGGGTATTTGTGCAGCAAAGAGGGAAGAAAGCGTACGTTTCTGGTCTTTCTCTCTCTGTGTTGGCTGTTCTTGTTGCTGTTGTTGTTTGTATCAGTTAACATAGCATATTGTTTTTGATGTTGTTGTTGTCATCGTTGGTATTGTTGTACCTGGTGGTGGTGGTGGTGGTGGTGGTGGTGGTGCAGGTGGTTGTAGCAGAAGCTGTGCCCTTCAACTACCTTTGCCACTGCTGACTCTATTTGCACTGGTGGTGGTGTGCTGTTGCTGGCGCTGCTGCTGCTACTGCAGCTACTGTACTGACTCTGTCACGATCTGCTGTTGCTGTCAGACTGCTGCATGCTGCTACAGTTGCAAAACTACACTACTGCAACCACTTCTTATCCTCCCCCTTTACTTCATCATGCTATTTCTTCTGCTGCTATTATAATCATCATTGTTTTCCTAATGCTCTCATTTTACCTGTGTTAATCTGTTATCTGTCACCTGAAACGATCTGCCCTTATCTTTCTGCCGTCTTTCTCCTCCTTCTATCAGCCTTTCTCCTCGGCGTCGTGATGATCAACAGTAAGACTGGTCTGTATTGCGTTACTTTGCTTTACATGATGCAATGCCATTGTGATGTCAACAGTGAGGATGGTCTGTATTGTTTTAATTTGCTTTATATGATGCAATGCCATCGTGATGTCAACAGTGAGGTTGGTCTGTATCGTTTTAATTTGCTTTATATGATGCAATGCCATTGTGATGTCAACAGTGAGGTTGGTCTGTATTGTTTTAATTTGCTTTATATGATGCAATGCCATCGTGATGTCAACAGTGAGGATGGTCTGTATTGTTTTAATTTGCTTTACATGATGCAGTGCCATCGTGATGTCAAGAGTGAGGTTGGTCTGTATTGTTTTACTTTGCTTTACATGATGCAATGCCATCTAGTTCAACATGAATCCTGGTACTTTTCTTTTTCTGGAGGTTAGAGACGATGTTTGGTCCTTCTCTCTCTCTCTCCTCTCTCTCTCTCTCTCTCTCTCTCTCTCTCTCTCTCTCTCTCTCTCTCTTGGAGGGGGGAGATAGGCAGGCGGGGCAATGAGAAGCACTAAGAAATAATTTCATTTTTAAGGGGAGAGGAGGGGGTGGAGGAGCGCATGGTGTCTTGTCTTCAAAATATCATCAAATTGGAGATTGTGTCACGAACAGTTTATGTGAGCACCGTAGATAAGGCGGACGGAACGGAAAGACAATACGCCAGATTTGCAACACAACAATCAAGTACATTTCAACATTTGCGGTCAAGAATTGTTTTAAAGATTTTCATTGGTATACAGTCTCAACATATATCACTTTCGGCAGATTCTAAACAAACAATGGCCCCAGATGAAAAACGTTAATTGTTCGAGTCCCGCCTCCAGGAGCTCGTCGTCTTGTCAGGGCTGATACTGACCCAGCATTAATATCTCTAAACTCAAGATTTCCGCTTATCTCCTCCCACGAAGATAGAACACTTCACCTAAAGGTCAGGCTGTCGCTGGTGAAATTCTTTCCTACCATGGTATGAACGGCAAGTTCACTACGAGTCGCTGGCAGTAAGCAGATAAGGTGCTCCCTCTACACAGGGGAGATAACAAATATCCATCTGTGCATCTGGTGTGCAACGGAATATTCCTTAAAAAAAAAAAAAGAAGAAGAAGAAGAAGAAGAAAAAAACCGCTTTTAACGCATATTGCATCGCTCAGCTGGCACAGATCGAAATACCTGAAACAGGGGAAGAAGTAGACAAATAATAATGATTTTCATTTGACCACTATACCCACTTAGCATGAGTCGGAGTACTTCCTCAGCTGGATGTCACAAACACAAAAGGCACCCGGGAGAAAAAAAATTCTGCCTTATTTTAAGACACTAATAACACAAAGTCTGCAAGTTAATAAGAGGATATAATATCCGCCATTTTGTACTGCTGTCCATTGAATCATAAAGATTCCTTTTGAGCGCAGTTTTCTCAGTGTATGTAAAGGTTAAACCAGCTCCTATTAGGTGCATACTCTCTTGAAAGAAAGGCTGCACCAAACAATCTGCTCATACCCACAGGCACCACACCTTCTCTCTCATCACTTTCCAACAGGTATACCGGGTCATAGACCTCAAAATCCTTTCTAGAAATCGATCTAAAAAGGGAGGTGGAGTCTGGGGTGGTGAGGGTGGTTAGGGGTGGGGGGTAGGAATAGAGTTACCACCGATCTCAGCAACCCGCAACAGCAAACGGCACCGGCTAAGAGCACCAGTGAACGGCTCCAGCGATTCGAGGCTGAAATCATCACATTCTGACTGTAGTTATTCAACAAATAGATCGATCTGCTATGTCTTTCCCTGTTTATTTCCCATCATTTTGATAAATTTGGAAAAAGAAAAGCTAAAATATACGAAACAAGCACAATGATTCTGAAGTGATTTCGAGGTCGAATTATCAGCCGTTTTTCTACGCAAATATTTTCACCTGAACGCGAAGGTCCGCTGGGTGATGGGAGGTGTGGGGGTATAGGACTGCACCCAATAAAGGCACACGGGCGTCTGCGCCCGAGAAAGCTGAACCACAATTGAGCTGTGTGCGCCAGTGAATGCATCTCGAAAAGACGCACGTGCACACAGCATGATCGATTGATTTTTAAAGGGATTTTATCAAAAATGCCAAAATAAGAACATAGTTATTCCTAAACAGAACAGCAAACACAGAAAGAAAACCAAACACACAACAAGCTGCATGATACCAAAGGTCGACTGATGAAACAAAATAATGTGCATAAGCCAGATATACTGATGGGCAATCACACAAGAACGGATAATCGAAACGGTGTGTGTGTGTGTGTGTGTGTGTGTGTGTGTGTGTGTGTGTGTGTGTGTGTGTGTGTGTGTGTGTGTGTTTCAGTGCTGTTCACAGAGAAAGAATGTTTGCAACGGGATGAGGCGGGTGCCGTTTTAGACAGCTGCTCTGAAAATGAGGAGTTTAATACAGGCGACGTGTGCAGGTGACCTCTCTCTCTCTCTCTCTCTCCTCTCTCTCTCCTCTCTTCTCTCTCTCTCTCTCTCCTCTCTCTTCTCTCTCTCTCTCTCTCTTCTCTCGTCGCCCGCGCGCGCGCGCGCGCGCGTGGTCCAAGGCAGACAAATGCACATGAAACACTCAGACTTTTGAATTCACTCGATAGCGAACTGTAAAGAATTATGAAGCTACACAATTTCTCTATTATTAATCACCAAGAAAATTCGTTTATTTTGTTTAGCCTGTTTGATGTTGCGCGTCCAAGATCAAAAGACCTTTGCCATCTGGATTCACTGTTATTTCATTCTGTGCGTTATGTTATGTATAGAATCGACTTCCAGAACAGACTGCAACGTTATTAGATAGCTATTTTTTTACATACCTGAACAAGTTCTTCCGTTTAGTATCAATGAGCATGGTTACACCAAGAAGTTCACGAAACGCGCATGGATAGATCTGTAATACGTTGTCGCATTTACGCTCTAGAATGGATATTTAACAACCGACAGACACACTGTAACAAGTCCAACAGATACCTACCGTTGTATAATCAACAACTGCTTTTGAGGTAATGATCAGGGAGTTTTCGTGTGTTGTTGTTGTTCGTTTGTTTCTTTGCTGTTTCGTTTGTTTTCCTCCTTGTCAGCTTTGCATTGCGGAGTTCTTATGCGCCATGCTGAAATTTACTCTGGAAGAGAGCAGCAGCTTGCACGTGGCTGCTGGAATGAGGTTATACATCATAATGCTGCAGAAGATACGTTTGATGTTGCAATCGTTGCGAAAAGTCACATCTTAAAGAAGCCTGCTGTTGTTGCAGTGATCACTTCATAGAAGAGGTATGAAGACAGGAAAAAAGAAAATGCTTCAGCTGGGCAAGGCTTCTGAACACGTTTTCACTCAGGTTTAAGTGAGTATGCCTATACCGCAGGCCCAGATTTTTACACAACAGACGACATCAGATAATGTCGCCTATTTCTAAGACATCTGTAGTCCAACTTTAGATGAAAGGTTTGGAAAAATTCTTAGTTTTGAAAAATATTGATTAATATGAGTTCTTCTTCTTGACACCATGGAGAGTCCCGGGACGCCGTACTAGGAAACAATTCACCAGGTTCCTCTAGTTCTGTTGATTG
>CM065718.1:84113697-84116197 GCA_033310375.1 Conus canariensis
TTTTAATTGTAAACGTGAAGATTAACACCCAAAATAACAAAGGCAACAGCGTCAATATGAACTTATGGCAGCAACAATACTGACAATGAAAACAGTTACAGGTATAACGTACGGCTTTGGTTTCCTCAGGGTCAAGTTTATATACACGTTTCTACCTGCAGATAAGCAAACAACCAAATGAATAGATAAACACGTTTAAGTCTTCATTTGCATGTGACGAAAATGTGGTGTTGTACATGCTTATGTAACTGACTTCTTCTTGAAACCACTTCTTTCCCTTTTCTTCTTTTGCCCAATTCTCTGAGTGTATGTTTATTTGCGGCCGCTTATGATTATGTGTTCATAATGTTATCAATGTTATCTATTGATTGCCAGACTGTTTATTTGTTGTCAATGTTATCCATAGATTACCAGACTGTTTATTTGTTATCATTTGTCCATTGATTACCAGACTGTTTATTTGTTGTCAGTATTGCCATAGATTACCAGACTGTTTATTTGTTGTCAATGTTAGTCAATAGATTACGAGACTGTTTATTTATTGTCAGTGTTGTCCATGATACGCCAGACTGTTTGTTTGTTGTCAATGTTGGCCATTAATTACCAAACTGTTTATTTGTTGTCAATGTTATCAATAGATAGAGACTGTTTATTTCTGTCAATGTTGTCCATTGATTAGCAGACTGTTTGTTTGTTGTCAATGTTGTCCATTAGATTAGCAGACTGTTTTTTGTTGTCAATGTTGTCCAGTGATAGCAGACTGTTTGTTTGCTGTCAATGTTGTCCAGTGATTAGCAGACTGTTTGTTTGTTGTCAATGTTGTCCAGTGATTAGCAGACTTTTGTTTGTTGTCAATGTTGTCCAGTGATTAGCAGACTATTTGTTTGTTGTCAATGTTGTCCAGTCATTACCCAGACTGTTTGTTTGTTGTCAATGTTGTCCATTCATTACCAGACTGTTTATTTGTCTGTCAATGTTTTACAGTGTTTACCAGACTGTTTATTTAATGTCTGTGTGTCATTGATTGTTTATTGTGTGTTAGCAGACTGTTTTTTGTCAATGTTGTCCATTGATTACCAGACTGTTTATTTGTCGTCATGTTGTCCAGTGTTACCAGATTGTTTTTAATGTCAGTGTTGTCTATTGATTACCAGACTGTTTATTTGTGCCAATGTTGCCAGTGTTTACCAGATTGTTTATTTAATGTCAGTGTTGTCTATTGATTACCAGACTGTTTATTTGTTGCCAATGTTGTCCAGTGTTTACCAGACTGTTCATTTGATGTCAGTGTTGTCCATTGATTGCCAGACTGTTTACTTGTTATCACTTTGTCCATTCATTGTCAGACTGTTTATATGTTGTCAATGTTGTCTTTTAATTGCCAGACTGTTTATTTATTGTCAATGTTGTCCACAGATTGCCAGACTGCTTATCTATTGTCAATGTTTTCCATTGATTGTCAGACTATTTATCTCTTGTGAATATTGTCCTCTGATCGCCAGACTTTATTTGTTGTCATTGTTGGCCTCTGATCGCGAGACTGTTTATTTGTTGTCACTGTCATTGTGACGCATTGTATTGCATTGATACAGGCTGTTCATTTATTGTCACTGTTGTCCATTGATTGACAGGCTGTTCATTTATTGTCACTGTTGTCCATTGATTGACAGGCTGTTCATTTATTGACACTGTTGCAGGCAGCTTGCTGAAGGCTGTGGCTCGGAAACGACGTGCGGATCAGAACTCCAGATCCAAATGAGTCTTCAAATCTTCATTGTAGACAGTGGCGATTCGAAAAATGTCAGCAAGTCCTTTGATGATGGTGTCTTCTTGGTCTTCGCAGTCAAAGAACCTGTTGTTATAACATGGGATGTTTTTACGTTTGAATCGTCTATGGACATTATTATTGTTGTTTTCATCATTATCATCATCATAATCACCATCATCATCATCATTATAATCATTATTATATTATTGTTGTTATTGTTATCATTATTGGTTTTATCATCATGATTATCGTCATTATTATTATTATTATTATTATTATTCACAGTTCTATTGTTACTAGTAACCACAGTATTATTACTGTCATGGTTGTTGTTCTTGTTAGTTTTATTATCATTATTCTTTTCACGCATCTTTAACAGTCAAAAGACTGATATTATTCGGAAATAAACATATTTTCCTTACGACATGTGTGTGTATGTGTGGGTGAAGAATGATAATGGGACACACACACACACACACACACACACACACACACACACACACACACACACACACACACACACATACCATATGTACATACACACATATATATAGGGAAATGAAAATGTATATGTATATATATATATTATATATTATATGGAAATGAAAATAGACTGGATATATACAAATGTTTGTTCCTTCCGTACCATCACGCACACACACACACACTCTCTCTCTCTCTCTCTCTCTCTCTCTCTCACACACACACACACACACACACACCACACACACA
>CM065718.1:84121197-84136197 GCA_033310375.1 Conus canariensis
AACCAAAACTTAAAAATCACAATAGAAGCAAACAAAAAGATAGTGAACTATTTAGACATAACGTTAGACCTCAACCAACACACATATAAACCATACAAGAAACCAAATGACACGCCTGTTTATGTAAACATCAAAAGCAATCACCCACCCTCCATACTGAAAACAATACCCAAAAGCATAAATAAAAGACTATCCAATTTGTCATGTATCGAAACAGTATTCAACAACGCTACAGCTGAATACCAAGAGGCGTTACATACAAGTGGCTACAATTACAAACTAAGATACGATCCAGACAATGATACAAAAAGATGCAGAAAGAACAGGAAAAGGAATATCATATGGTACAATCCCCCATATGATGCAAGAGTTAAAACAAATGTAGGGAAAGAATTCTTTAAAATCTTGACATCATCTTTCCCAAAAGACCATAAATTATTCAAGATATTCAACAAAAACAACATCAAATTATCATATTCATGTATGCCGAACCTTAAAAATGCCATCGATTCAGCAAACAAAATGAAAAGCAGCACAGAAAAAAAGGAGGGTAACGAAAGGAAATCTTGTAACTGTACCAAAAAAGAACAGTGCCCCCTAAGCAACAAATGCCTTTATAACAACATTGTGTACCAAGCCACTGTAACATCAGAGAACGCAAAAGAAACATATGTAGGTATCACGGAAAACCAATTCAAAACTAGATATGCAAACCATAAACAATCATTCAACAAAGAAAGATACAAAAACCAAACAGAATTGAGTAAATACATTTGGAAACTTAAAGAAAAAAACATAGACTACAAGATATCTTGGAAAATTTTAAAAAGAGCAGCATCACACAACAACATTTCCAAAAAATGCAATCTATGCCTAACAGAGAAATACATTATACTATGTAAACCACAGTTGGCAACTCTAAATGTTAGAACAGAAATGGTTAACAATTGCAGACACAGATGGAAGTTCCTATCAGCGAAAAAAACCAACACCTGAGAAACACATGTAGCACGGAAAAAACAACAGCAAACCAGCTAGCTATATATATATATACGTGGCACTGGCAACACAAGCTCATCACATCCTGACGACCGCACAGCGTGAAACAAATTTGTAGATGTTTTTAGAAGCTTGATTTTAACTTGCTTTTAATATAACAAATGTCGCTCCCACTGTGGTTGAGCACTGTTTTTAAGATTGCGCTGATCCTCAGTACCATTTTCTATATAATATATATATATATATGTGTGTGTGTGTGTGTGTGTGTGTGTGTGTGTGTGTGTGTGTGTGTGATGCTATATTTCTATTTCAACCATTAATGCCAGCTGTGTTAGTTACAGGATCATTGTGAACTATGAGATGTTATTACGGATATTTCAGCATTTAATATCAGCTGTGTTAATCAAAACATTATTTTGGACCACGTCACGTGTGTGGATAATTCAATGGTTGATACCACCTTATCAATTACAGAGTCGTAATGAACTACTGCGTATTATTATGAATCTCTCAACCATTTATATCAATTGTGCTGGTCACAGATCTATTGTCAATCATGTCGTGGCACAAAGAACACCTGTAAAGTAAAAAAAAAATGTATAACATTTACAGGAGCCTCCTTATTTCCCCAACCACTGGGGAACGGGGTTTTGCAGCGAAGGGAGGCAATTTGTATTGGTGGGCCATCACTACTGACCAATGAGTGCCTGAGACCTCTGCAAACTGAGGCGTATCCTACAGGAAGTCTGGATGCACTGGAAGTGTACACTCCGCAAGCACTGGACTACATCTGCAGGTCAGTGGTCAACAGCAGTGTCACCGGCACTGCATCTGGCAATAAAGATTAAGTGCTGGTCAATAATAATCAAAGATATCACTTGAGTTAGACCGGACAATAATGCCTGTCCACTGCTCGGTGGTCACCCCAAATATCACCTATGTTTACAGTGGCAATGACTTTCTGATGCTGAATATTTCATCCAAATTTTGCTTATGTATCAGTGTTGACGACTGTCTGTTACATTAAGAATATGAACAGTGGCAAGCAAGTAAACCACTGTTTCTTCTTTAATGAAAGACACGTACTGCAGAAGGTCGGTCTTCTTATAGCTCTAGTTCTCTGTTAGTGGATCGATCACAGGATTATCCATCAACATGGCCCTGGCTGAACCTGAGGAAAAGATAACTGTGCTAGTGCTTGTGGGGTGTCTTTCTGATCACTAGACTCAGCTAAAGTGACTTTCAAGGAGTCCCCTGTCCACTGACATCTGGAAACCAACAAACAAAAGTTCCGCAACACTTCTATGGTCCTTTGTCCATTTTTGCCGGACACTTCGGAGTGAAAATTCTTGAGAGCTTTTTCCACACAGTTATTGCACTGACCAACACCCTCTGAAGCATACCGCATGTTAGACGCCACTGCTTTTGGCCTTTTCTTTTCTTGCCAGTATTGAGTCAAAATATCGCCTATCTGTAAACAGCCGTTCTGCCGGTCAGGATTCAGCTTCCATTTTACAAGTCTTAGGCGGTAAAAAGAAATCTGCTAGGCAGCATTCAGCCACATTGTCACAGGTCTTAGCATAAAAAGGAAAGGGAGAAAAGAAGAGGAAGGAGGAGGAGGAGGAGGAGGAGGAGGAGGAAGAGGAGGAGGAGGAGGAGGAGAAGAAAAAGAAATAGAAGATTGTGTCTAATCCACATTTAGTCACGACATTAGCTTTGATGTTTTTTGTTTGGCTGGTTGTTGTTTTTTTGTTTGTTTGTTTGTTTGTTTTTTTGTTTTTGTTTTGTTTTGTTTTTTGTTTTTGTTTTTTTGTTTTTCGCTTTTTGTCTCCCTTCTCTTCCCCACTCCCACCCTTCCCCATGCGCCCACCCCCACCCACCTCCATCCCTTTGTCTATCTTTTCCTTCATTTTCAGAGATCTTGTCCGTGCCCAGTCATGCGTGGCCAGAGTGTACCTGAACTGTGGTCGACCCAACATGGACATGCAGATCGATGTTATGGTTATCTTTGGCGTGGCGGGCTATCTGTGCACCAAAGAGGGAAAGAGGCGTACGTGGTTTGGTTTTTTTTTCCCCTGTGCTCTATTGTCTTGTTGGTTGGTTTTCGCTGTTACTGTAGCTTACTATTGTTGTTGATATTGTTGTTTTGTTGTTGTTGTTGTTGAAACTGTTGGTGGTAGTATTGGTGGCGCTCCTAGTGGTTGTAGCAGAAGTGGCGAATATCATGCTGCACACTACTGCTGCGTTTGCCGCTGCCGATTTTGTTTGGACTAATTGTGTTGCTGCTGTTGCTGCTGCTGTTGCTGTTGCTGTTGTTGCTGCTGCTGCTGCTGCTGCTGTTTCTGATGAACTTATGCCTGACTGCTCCTGTCGCTGTCATACTGCTACAGCTGCTGGAGCTGCTAAACTGCATTAACATAACCATTTTTGATCCTCAATCCTATGTGTAATGGTACTACTTCCACCCTTTCATGCTTCTAATGCCGTCACTACTGCATTTAATGAAGTGTTCTGCACCTGTTCTTACTTCTAATCATTCTGTCATTTTTCATATCTCTTCTGTCACCTTCTTCCGTTTGCATTCTGGTTCAGTCCACAGTGTTGGTCTGTGTGTCTTGTTTTGCATTTTAGTTTATGCTAACTTCATTTTCGTAAGGATTTCACTTCGACGGGATGACACCCCTGATATGCCCTCTTGTACATACCCAACATCAAATGAATTAACTTCTGTTTTAGCCTGAACCTGGTACTTTTTTGTTTTGTTTTTGGCTTTAACTTGGAGGAGGGAGATTAGGATTAATCTTAGTCTCTACTTTACTCTAATAAATGACACTGAGGAGGATGGGGAGAGAAAAGGGGAGAGAGGGAATAAGTTGGTGGGAGAAGCAGCGACCTTAACAACATTAAACGTGTGTCACAAACAGTTCGCACGTTTGTGTGAGAAACGTGGATAATACGAACAGAAAAGAAAGACAAAGTTCGAAAGAAATGTGAAAACAATGTTCGTTATAGCCGGACACCGCACAAAATTTAAAAGGTATTTGAAATAACTCCACCAGGTAACATGGACAAACGAACTACAAGACAAAACACAACGCGTTTCGACCTCGTAGGCCTTATTTTTGTTTGCTTTTCAAAAGATCATATATGCACTCATTTCGATCGTAATACCTTTGAATAGAAACATTTTGTTTGTTTGTTTGTTTTTAAGAAAATAGAAATGAAAAGTAAACGCCAAATTCTGAGGCCCAAGCTGCGTGATATTTAAGTCGACCGTTGAAACAACATAATGTACACAATCCAGAGATGCTTTGAATATGTAGTCCATGAGAACAAGAACCAGATTATTAAAAAGTGTGTGTGTGTGTGTGTGTGTGTGTGTGTGTGTGTGTGTGTGTGTGTGTGTTGGGGGGTCTGTGCGTGTGTGTGTGTGTGTGTGTGTGTGTGTGTGTGTGTTGTGTGTGTGCTGTGGAGGGTTCTCTGTGTGTGTGTGTGTGTGTGTGTGTGTGTGTGTGTGTGTGTGTGTGTGTGTGTGTGTGTGTTTCAGTGCTGTTCTCAGAGAAAGAATGTTTACAACGGGATGAGGCGGGTGCCGTTTTAGACAGCTGCTCTGAAAACGAAAGAGTTCAACACAGGCAACGTATGCAGGTGACCCCCCCCCCCTCTCTCTCTCTCTCTCTCTCTCTCTCTCTCTCTCTCTCTCTCTCTCTCTCTCGCTTTCTCTCTCCCTCTCTCAGTCCTAGGCTGGTCAATGTACAGTAAAACATTACAGTACACTGGATTCACTGAATGCGCACTGTAAAGAACTGTGAAGATGAACCAGAATGGAACTCCTATCATATTGATTAATTGATTACGCAGAGACAAATTCGTTTGTTTGGTTTTTTCTTCTTCTTCGTTTCGCGTGTTTGATGCCGCTCGTCTAAGTTTAGAAAAAGCCTTAGCAATTAAGACATGCTGATTTAAGTCTGAATGTTTCTTTAGACAAATGATAGTGAGGAAACTGACAAGGACCAGTTCTACGATAGACTGCAGTCCATCATAGAAAAGTACCCAGAGAGATATATCACCATCATGATGGGGGACTTCAACGCCAAGATTGGAAAGGACAACACTGGGTACGAGACCATCATGGGAAGCCATGGACTGGGGGACATGAACGAGAACGGTGAACGACTGGCAGACCTATGTGCACTCAACAACTTTGTCATCGGTGGCAGCGTTTTCCCCCACAAGAACATCCACAAGGCCACCTGGGTTTCACCAGACCACACAACAGAAAACCAGATTGACCACATCTGCATCAATAAGAAATTCAGAAGATCCATGCAGGATGTGAGGGCAAAGAGAGAAGCAGACGTGGCTTCAGACTACCACCTCGTTGTGACCAGGCTTAAGTTGAAGTTAAAGAGGAATTGGATGACGGCACATGCAGTACGACACAAGTACAACACAGGTTTCCTGAGAGATACTAACAAGATCCAAGAATATAGAACAACTCTAGGCAACAAGTTTCAAGTACTGCAAGAACTACTGGAAGAGGAAGACGGTACACTAGAGGACAAGTGGAAGGAGAGCAAGGAGGCAGTAACATCAACATGCCAGGAAGTGCTTGGCCACAATAAGCACCAACACAAGGAATGGATCTCGGCAGACAGCCTATGCAAGATCCAACAGAGGAAAGAGAAGAAAGCGGCAATCAACAACAGCCGCACAATAGCAGAGAAGGCCAAAGCACAAGCAGAACACACTGAAGTTAAACAAACAAGCAAAGAAGAGCATCAGAACAGACAAGAGGGAATATGTAGATGATCTTGCAACAGAAGCCGAGCAAGCAGCAAAACAGGGAAACATGAAAGGACTGTACGACACCACCAAGGAGCTGGCAGGAAAGTACAAGAGGCCAGAACGACCAATAAAAGACAGAGAGGGAAGGCAACTCACAGGAGAAGAACAGCAGAAGAACAGATGGGTTGAGCACTTCGAGGAGCTCTTGAACAGACAATCGCCAGAGAACCCTCCAGACATCGAAGAGGCTGACTCAGACCTGCCCATAGACTGCGGGGCACCAACCAAAGAAGAAATTGGGAAGGCCATCAAACAGTTGAAGAACGGAAAGGCGGCAGGACCTGACAACATCCCTATAGAGGCGCTGAAGACAGACATAGAGACCACAGCAGAGATGCTTTGGCCTCTCTTCAAGAAGATCTGGGAAGAGGAGCAAATGCCAGCAGACTGGAAGGAGGGATACCTTATCAAGATTCCCAAGAAAGGCGACCTCACCAACTGCTCGAATTACAGAGGAATCACACTGCTGTCAGTGCCAGGAAAGGTTTTCAACAGAGTTATTTTGAACAGGTTAAAGGATCCCGTTGATGTTCAACTCCGCGGCCAGCAGGCTGGCTTTCGCAAGGATCGATCCTGCACAGACCAGATCGCAACGCTTCGCATCATTGTTAAGCAATCGAACGAGTGGAACTCATCCCTGTATGTCAACTTTATCGACTACGAGAAAGCCTTTGACAGCGTAGACCGAGTCACCCTGTGGAAGCTTCTCCGACATAACGGTGTGCCGGCCAAGATCGCCACCATCATCAGAAACTCGCACGAGGCTCTGACCTGTAGAGTCATCCATGGAGGGCAGCTCACAAAGGCATTCGAAGTGAGGACTGGTGCAGACAAGGTTGCCTGCTTTCACCATTTCTATTTCTACTGGCAATCGACTGGATCATGAAGACCTCAACAGCTCAGAGAAGACATGGGATCCAGTGGACACCCTGGGTGCAGCTTGACGCTTTGGACTTCGCCGACGACCTGGCACTACTTTCGCACACCCAACATCAGATGCAAGAGAAGACAAGCAACGTAGTAGGGCTCAACATCCATAAAGGCAAGAGCAAGATTCTCAAGGCCAACACTGTCAGCACCAACTCGATCATGGTGGACAGCAAGATGCTAGAGGAAGTAGAAGCCTTTACCTACCTGGGCAGTGTCATCGACAAGCAGGGGGGGGGCACAGACGCCGATGTCAGAGCAAGGATCGGAAAGGCCAGGGCAGCGTTCGTACAGCTACGGAACATCTGGAGCTCCAAGGAACTGTCAGTCAACACCAAAGTCAGGCTCTTCAACACCAACATCAAAGCAGTTCTATTGTGCGGAGCGGAAACCTGGAGAACTACAGCTGCCACCACCAAGAAAGTGCAGGTGTTCATCAACAACTGCCTGCGCAAGATTCTCCGCATCCAATGGCCAAACAAAATCAACAACAACGAGCTCTGGGAGAGAACAAACCAGCTGCCCGCGGAACAGGAAATCAAGAAATGACGTTGGGGCTGGATTGGACATACGATGCGGAAGCCTGCAAGCAACACCACCAGACAAGCCCTAACATGGAACCCCAAGGAAAACGAAAAAAATGTCGGCCAAAGAACACCTGGCGCATGGACCTGGAAGCAGACATGAGGAACATGGGGATGACTTGAAACCAGCTGGAGAAAAGAGCCCTGGACAGAGATGCCTGGAGGTCCTTGGTTGGCGGCCTGTACCCCAGGAGGGGTAATAGGCGATTATGATAATTTCTTTAGACACAGAATCGACTTCCTGCACAGATGAAGATTTTACCATTTAGCCAACGTTGCCTTGGTCTGCTGTTTTAGTTTCAATACATATGGCGACGACCGGAAGCCCACAAAATACAAATGGTTATATCTGCAATAAACCTTCACATTTACGGTTAAGAACTGACATCAACCGACCAACATCGATAATGGAAAAGAGAAAGGTTGTATCGTTATATTGTCAAACATGTGACATGAAGATAGCGCGAAAAAGACCACACTCATTGCCAGCCAGATCATCATCATCTTTTCCACGATGACTGTCCATTGACATAAGCCAGGAACTATTCAACGAGTTGCTTGCGAAGAATCCATCGTCAACAATGAGAAATTCAAATGGGAAATCTTCTCAAGGACACCAAAGACATCAGCACTGTCCTGACTAAAACAAGTGTGGAAGAACAATAACATTTCTATAAAAACAAGATCAATCTCCTGCGAGCACAGCTATATTCCATCTGCATGTAGGCATGCGAAATCTGAACTTTGACAGCGGATCTGTAAAGAAGACTGCAAAGAATGGAAATGAGATATTACCACAAGATAATAACGTGGGATAATGAATTAATGCGTTAAATCATCAAGCAGCAAATCGGACCATATGAAGACATACGGTCATTATGCAAGAAATGTAAACTATGCTAGATTGACCCTGTAATAAGATCCAATGACTTTGCAGAAACAATCCTCCGGGGCACTGCTTAAACAGGGACATGGAGGGGAAGACAAAACAAATATAAACTGACAACATTGCAAAATGGACAGGGAAACATAATGGCAATGTATCTGACTGAAATGGAGGAATCTGTGACCTGTTCTTTAGCGTGGCCCTAATGACTCCCCGCGCGGGAGAAGAAGAAGAAGAAGAAACAGAGGAAGCCTTTATATTGATATTCCATGATAAGAAAGAATATAATGAAGCCGGTTTTCTAAAACTGGGATGCTGATGTTCCACAATCAGTAATACTGCTATTGATAAATCGGGGCCCGCGGTACCGGCATACCTAATTGATCTTTTCTGTATGAGGCGAAAATTTTGGCGCTCTTTGCCATCTATGTGTGCGTGCACCCGTGAATTGTTATATGGATACTCAGTGCTAATTCATCTCTGAACGAAGTGGGTGACTACACATCCATATTTTTTCTAAAGGAACGTTGATTATTATTATTATTTCTTTACAGTGTGGGTGTACACATACTCATACACGTTAATGGGAATGCTTTCAATGAATTATGGGTGCGCTCACATCCGCATCAGACAGAAAGGCTGAAACTTCCTGTTGTCGTCTGTTTTTATTTCGTTATCATTGGAAATGAATTTTTTTAACATTTTTTGGACATACGGTGGGTACATGGATGATAAATCACCTCAAAGACAGTTGTCGACGTTGTTGATGTGATATTCCAGTCTTCTATCAAGCTTAGCGAGATTTTTGTTCGCTGTCTGCAAGGCCATGGGTGTCATTTGCAAAGCAAAGATTCGTGATGATTCTTCCTCCAATACTGACATGATCTTCAGGTGCATCAATCATGATGCATTCCATAATATGTTGCAAAGTGTGGGACAGTAGGCAACCTTGATATAAATTCCAACTGACATTTGGAATCGTTCTGCAGTATCGTCCGATATAAGCCCTGCCCTAGTCATTTTGGATGACAGTTGCTGGATGATGTTGATCAGCTTTTGCCCGTCGTTTTAATTTCTTTCTTGCGGCCTATAGAGCCTCCTGCCAACATACGCCGAATTCCTTCTCGAAGGGGTGGTAGAACTTCCTCTGCTGTTGGAGATGTTTTAAGCAAAGGATATATACGTTAGAGATCTATTTAGTGGTATTTCTGCCTTTGCGGAATGCAGCCTGTTCGGTTAGATAGTCTCTGCCTGCAGCCGTACTCTGTTCAGAATGATTTTTGAGCATTACTCTGCTGGCATGGCTGATCAACTGATAGTGCTATGGTTGGGGCAGTGTTGAAAATGTACTTTCGACCTGAGGTGACGATGAGTCCAGGATGTGGGCCACTCACCAGTATGGCAGATTCTGGCAGTTGGCAGTGAGGTATATCAGTCACTGACTCTCCGTCGTGTTCCAACAACTCTGCCGGGACTCGACCACCGTTATTGTGACAACAACGATAGTGTTTGCTACAGTTATTCCTGCTGCTTGCTAGGAGAATGGTAGTGATGAATACGACGACGACAATGGTGATGATGACCTTGACGATGACGATGACGAGGAGGAGGAGGAGGAGGAGGAGTACGACGACGTTGACGATGATGATAATGATGATGATGAAGATGATCATGATGATATTGATGACGATATGATGATAAGATGATGATAATATGATGATGATGATGATGATGATGATGCGATGATGATGATGACGATGATGATGATAATGAGATGATGATGATGATGATGATGATGATGCCGAAGATGACGACGACGACGACGACGGCGACGACGACGACGATGATGACGATAATGATGTGGGTCACAGTGACGTGCAGGGGTTGCGGAGGTGCATTAAAAAGGGCGTGAGGAAAGTCTGCAATAGAAGAGCTGCCAAGTTCGTGGACAAAGTGATCTACTACGGTCTGGAACCTTTAGCGAGACATAAGTACAGCTGTGACATCACGGTGCGCATTCCTCGTAAGTATTCTCCCGGCAGCAGCTCTTTATTTGCAATTCTAAAGGCCTGTTTAGACTGTCCAAGACTCTTGAATATTCCAGTACTAGTTCTTGAGATTAGCATCTCCAAGGATGGTTCAGATTTATTCGATGCTCTTGAATACCCCAGAACACGTTTTTGTGCTTGGTTTGGAGATGTAAACTCTCTATATACCCATGTCAGTGGGCGCTAGCACTTTTACTATCAGCCTGTAGAAATTGTTCAACATCGATGCCAAAACCCGATTACGGCCATTTAGTAAATGTACAGATAATGCGGCTGTGAATGGTAGTTTCAAAACGCGTGCTCGCTCATCTAATTAGGCATAGTCTATTGAACACGCCATACGGTCGGACAAAAGTTATCATCAAGTCAGACTGACGATGATGATGTGATGAATACCCAGTGTGAATGAATCATCACTAATTTTTACTCACTTTGAACATGTTTAATATGAAGGGTAGGTACGGAATAACTTGATGACTTGACATTTTTTTTAATCAACCAGAGCAAGGACAGAATCACTGCATCGCTAAACGAAAGAATAAACAAATTACAAAACAGAAACAACGCGTTTCGACCTGTTTGGTTCTCTTCAGGTCAGATAATAACATTCAAGAAAATGAAAACTTGTTTTCATTCGTGTTTGTCGTGCAATGTGTGTATTTGCTGGCGCAGTAATTCTGTCTTTGCTCTTTATCTTGCTTCAGCTCCTGCCTGTGGTCATCCCAGTTTAAAATCTTTAAATCAACAATAGCACTTGCAAATTGCTGTGACCTCTGAGACTGATCGAGTGTGTGTATGTCGGTTGAATGAAGCACAGTAAAGAAAGCAAGGCGGGACAGTTCGTGGCTCGGTGCGTGCAAGCTCTCGTTTGAGTGTGACGTCAATGGCGATGAGGCGTGTCAAAGGGGCAGAAAAGCTTGCTGGGTAGGCCTCGTGTTCCAATTTGTTCTGGTATCTCGAGTAATCGGGACATGCCTTATATTTGTGTGATGAAGAATTAACGCATATTTATTAGATTTCATTATTCACTTATTTATCACGTTCAGTTACGTGCATTTGGGATGGCGCTGCAATCGTTGTTCCAATCTTTATTATTATTATTGTTGTTGTTGTTGTTGTTGTTGTTGTTGCTATTGTTGTTGCTGCTGCTGTTCATGCTGTTGTTGTTCTTGTTCTACAATTGTGTTTTCAACATAACAACGGTTAGAAAGAACTGGCCAAAGTCTCTCTCTCTCTCTCTCTCTCTCTCTCTCTCTCTCTCTCTCTCTCTCTCTGGAAGAATAGGCTATACTTAAAATCTTAATTTCAGAACTCTGACCTCATGTCAAGGATGGAGCAGTTAGAACTAAAAGCTGACGATCTAGAGGGAAAATCAAAACGAAACAATGTGATATTCTACGGTGTTCCTAGGGGTCAGAATGAATCTGGCGAACAGTGTACGGGCAAAATCCACGACCTTATGACTGACAAACTGGGACTGACGCAGGACATTGAGTTCGATCGGGTTCACTGGCTCAATCCCAAATCAGACAGTCCTATCATTGTTCGATGCTCCTTTTACAAGGATAAATTGCGCATCTGAAGAAAAAGCGGAAATCAAAAGGAGCGATGTTTTTGTGGGAGAGGGTTTTTCTTCTCGTGCACGTAATAACATAAGACGTAGCCTCCCCCCTCATCTAAAAAAAAAGCAAGAGCCGAAGGGAAAAGAGCGACGATGATTTTTGATCATCTGCTTATTGATGATAGAAAGTATTTCCTCGATGATCACGGCAATTTAAAAGAAACCAGATAGGGGGGGGGGGGGGGGGTGGCCGGCCACGTGAGGAAAAGTTTCTCCACACAGGTGTGATAAGGAAGGGGAACCACATGAAACATACACCGGTAGAAACGCCTGTCACCGGTAGCAGTGGCTGTGGTGAGTGGTGTTTTGTGGGTCAGGGCGGTGAGCTTGTTCAATGTGTTGAAAACACGTGCAATGAAGTAAAGGGCGCGGAATGTACAGATGTAAATAAACCTTTCTCTTTTTTTTTTTTATCCAGGAATGTGTACGGTTTATTATTTAGACTTACTGACCATGATTTTCTGTCCTTGATTTATGAGATTGATTTTATGTGTTGAACTGAAACATTTATGGAAGAGTGTCATGCTGATACCTTTGTTGGTTATAAAGTATTTTGTAAATCCGCCATCAAATTTTCAAAACAAGGGAGAAGATCCGGTGGGGGGGGTGGGGGTGGGGGGGTGCTTGATAAAAAAGGAGTTTTTCCCATTGTTCAGGCCATTGACGTTGATCATGAGAATTTCTGTCTTTCTGATTGATCAAATCTATTTGGCGTAGATAAAGATGTCCTATATTTTTGCTCTTACATACCCCCTGAAGGTTTTCCATTTTATACTCATTTTGATATTGATAATGGTGTTCATATACTTGAAGAATGTCTCTTTCGTTTGTTACTTTCTAGAGATATTTATGTTATTCTAAATGGTGATTTAAACAGTAGAACCTCTAATATTTTACCAGATGTGTCTGTAAATAATGATTCTAATCAACAGTATGACAGCCATCCTCTTTGTATCAATCGGTACTCTCAAGGCTGCATTTCAAACAACTGCGGTAAAAGGTTACTGAATGTATGCACTGCTTTTGATCTGTGCATATTTAACGGGGCGTTTAAAGGCGACGTTGAAGGTCGCTATACATACATTTCTGACTAAGGGGAAGGTCACGTATTTGGAGATTTCATTCTCAACTCGTTTGAGTTTCGTTGGTACATGTAAAGACCTGTCAAGTAAGGCTAAAGATGTTTTGATTTGTATCATGTAAAAGTTACATGTTCTAAATAATTCTTCTTTTACATTATTTATCAACCTTTTTGATACCCAGATTCAGTCCATTGTACAATATGGTTCGGAGTTATGGGGACTAGGTAAAGCGGCTACCTACTGTGAATCGGTTCATGTTTTCGCTTTGAAGAAGTTTCTAGGTGTTGATATGTTTGTTTATTTGTTTGTTTGTTTGTTTTGGTTTGGTTTGGGGGGGGGGTTGTTGTTGTTTTGTCCGTCGAGACGACGAAGACCATCTGGTCATCCTGGGATTGGGGGTGAGTGCGTAGATAGCAGGTCAGGCCGATCTGCGCCCGGAAAGATCTATCACAGTACGGACAGGGGATGGTGGCAGCAGCTGGTGTTGATAGACGTACTTCGAATGATCTTATTTATGGCGAAACTGATCGATTTCCTATTTACATTGTCTCTGCTGTTAAATATATCCGATACTGGCTGAAATTACTTCCCATGGAAGAAACCAGAATGGCCCGTAAAGAGTATAATTTGTTGTATGACTTAGATACTGAAGGCAAAAGCAACTGGGTGACAAAAGTGCGACTCTGTTTGAACATGGGTTCTGATTCGTCTGGTTGAACCAAGGAGTCAAGAATATAAAACGCTTTTTACAACTTTTTCGCGCCTTACCATATTCATAATAGTGATAGGTTTGCTGTTCATAGAAATTTCTCATATACTCATGACTTGAAAACTTACTTGAACATAGATATAGATGGGCATTCAAAGCATGTAACAGCTACATTTAGGATAGGAACATCAGAATTAGTTTGCTATTATCTTAGTTATAGAATGCATAATATTTGGGATCTGATTTGTTCTCTATGTAGAGAATCACAGGAAACAAAAATACATTTTGTTCTTTGCTGTCCAGCTCTCAGAACCATCTGAGAAAGGTTCATTAGGCCCAAGTATTATAGACAGCCATCTTTGTTTAAACTAAATCTACGTCTGTCTTCCACTTCTGCTGAAGTTGCTAAACAATTTTCATTGTTTCTATACAAGACCTTTTAATTGAATGAAATTGTTTCTTCTTGAACATATGACAACGATTTGCTTTGTGGTTCGTTACGTTTTATAATCGTTTACAATTATTGTGCTGTGTATGTTCACACACCCCTTCGTTAGGGGCTATGGTCTATCACGAATAAATCATCTGAATTTCTCTCTCTCTCTCTCTCTCTCTCTCTCTCTCTCTCTCTCTCTCTCTCTCTCTCTCTCTCTCTCACCACGTGTCTGTGAGAGCATATTCATTTGTGACCATTGTTGTCCACTGATTCGTCACTGTCTTTATTTGTTGTCACTGTTGCAGGCAGCTTGCTAAAGGCCAGGGCTCGTAAGCGACGCGCAGATTACAACTCCGGATCCAAATAAGTTATCAACTTGTATAGAAGGTGACTATTCGAGAGAAAAAAAAAAAAAAGTCAGCAAATCCCTCAATGATGGTGTCTGTTCAATATGCACAAGGAATCCATCGCCTTTATCATAGGGGATGTTTTACTTTTTAGTCTTCAAAGCATATGGTTATCATGAGTTTCATTCTTATTGTTATTATGGTTGTCACTGCTGTTGTTGTTCGAAATATATTGGAATGTAGAAAAGCGAGGTTGTTTGGAAATAGACTTCCTTTATTTTCAGCATGTTTGTATGTGGGTGAGAGGTGTGGGGTGGGAGGGTAGAAGATAGGGATGGGGATAGGGGTTTTCTCTTGTGTGTGTGTGTGTGTGTGTGTGTGTGTGTGCGCGCGCGCGCGCGCGCGCGCGCGGCGAGCGTGCTTGCGGACTTTTTAAAAAAAATTTAATCTGTGTAGGCCGCATGCACTTTCATCAGCGTTCGCTTCGATCGATTTTCAAGCGAAGAGCTTGCG
>CM065718.1:84141197-84148925 GCA_033310375.1 Conus canariensis
CTCTGAAAGATCAAGTTGTCACTGAGCTGCCGGGAGGCCAAAAAAGCAGACCATTATCAGATAGTGCCACGCTGTAGGAGAATTTCTGAAGAGACTGCACATGTCGAGCATATCTGGCACAGATCAAGAACGTGATTTTCCCCAAATGTTGAAATATACCGTAGTCGAGAGAGAGAGAGAGAGAAAGAGAGAGAGAGAAGAGAGAGAGAGAGAGAGAGAGAGAGAGAGAGAGAGAGACAGACAGACAGACAGACAGACAGACAGACAGACAGACAGACAGACAGAGTTGAATGTAGGCGTAACCAGCACGGCACCGACATTGATGCACCCAATCAGCAAACCCCCACCCCCACCTCACCCTAACTCGCCTGGCAACTCCCCACCCTCCTCCTTCACTCCACGCATCATCACCCTTTCCCCTACCCCCCTCATTTCCTCTTCGTTCTGAGTGGTGTGTCTGCATCTCATTCCTTTTGGTACAGGAACGAAAAGTTGCGCAAGATGGTGAGATGGGGGTGGGGGTGGGGGTGGGGGAATGGAACAACAGTTCTAGCAAACGATCAGGCTGGAACCATTCAGTTAGTGAAGGTTGGAGAGATTGGATGATGGCTGTACACCAAAAATTAATGCACCAAGGCTTTGCTTAAGGAGCCGAGTATTTAAAGACTGGCGCAACTGGATCATTTTGAGAATTTCAGTTGTGTCTGAAAGTTGTTTTTCCTCATTTTTTTTCATATGGCCATCAAGGTACAAGCCAGATGGTTCCAAGCAGACAGATTAAAACAAGAAATGTTGGTTGTGTTGGGGGTTGTTGTTGTTTTTTTTTTGTTGTTTTGTTTTGTTTTTTTTGTGGTCTTGAAGCTGGAGCAAAGATAGAGTGACGGGTGAGGGCGAAGGCCTGAAATGTGTGACAGCTAAGGGAAAGGTCATGTATTTGAAGATTGTTTGTGATTTCATCGGTGAAGATCCCCCCAAACAAGGGAAATGATTGGTGAGGAGTCGTTCTTTGATGATCAGTAATATTAAACGCTGGCTCAAATCTATGGTAGGCCTCAAAACGCTTGCATGGGTTATATAGAGTCTTAGAGCAAGATCCTAATTGTGGCGTGTGCCTGAAGGAAGGAGAGAAAGGGAGGGAGGGGTCGGCGGGTTCTTGGATTATTAGACAGCAAGACAAAGTACTGATGTGCGTCACATGTGCTAAAGTGTGGTTGCGTGTTCACCCAATTTGGCTTGTTGACAGGGGTTCTACGCCAGCGCAGCGGTAATGACATCATCAGTCCATGATTTCTTGGTAGCTCAATAGTTAATCACTCGCCCTTCTGGATGCATACCAAAAATTAATGCGTCAAGGCCTTGCTTCAGGAGTCCAGTATTTACAGACTAACGCAATAAGATTGTTTTGAGAATGTTCATTGTGTCTGAAAGTTGATTCTCCTCATGTCCTTTCATATGGCCATCAAGGTACAAGCCAGGTGGTTCCAAGCAGACAGACTAAAACCAAAGGGATGGGATCATTTTGTGCGTTTGAGGCTGGCACGAAGATAGGGTGACGGGTGAGGGAAAGGCCTGAAATGTATGTCAACTAAAGGGAAGGTCATGTGTTTGGAGATTTGGGATTTCATGGGTGAAGATGTTCAAGGGAAATAATTGGTGGGGAGTTGTTCTTTTGATCGATATTCAGTTTAACATTAAATGCTGGCTCAAATCTCTGGTGGGCCTCAAAACGTTTACATGGGTTATATAGTGTTTTAGAGCAAAATCCTAATTGTGGCGTGTGTCCTGAAGGAAGGGAGAGAAAGGGAGGGAGGGGTCGGCAGGTTCTTGGATTATTAGACAGCAAGACGAGTCCTGATGTGCGTCACATGTGCTAAAGTGTGGTTGCGTGTTCACGCACTTTGGCTTGTTGACGGAGGGTCTCCGCTAGCGCAGTGGTATTGACGTCGTCAGTCCCTGATTTTCTGGCAACTCGACAGTGAAGGCCGCACGCCACCATTAGGATTTTGCTCTAAAATACAACAGAGTCAATGCAAGCGTTTTGAGGCCTACCACAATCTTGAGCCAGCATTTACTGTTAAACTGATAATCGATCAAAAGAACAAGTTCCCACCAATTATTTCCTTATTAGGGGGATCTTCGCCGATGAAATCACAATCTTCAAATACATGACCTTCCCCTTAGGTCCGAGTCCACGGTTACATTTTAGGCCCCAAACGCTATATGTTCACTATTACACTCAAAGCTGCACCTGGCTTTTCTCAGAAGATCAGTCAGTACCAAAACATATTCATCGCACAGTCCAGCCCTTGACCCATACCATACCTGACTCTGAGGCAGATCTCATGTCCGTTCCTTCTTCTATGCAAGCACGATCCACATGGCCCTTCATTTTCCTGTCGTCTGCTGGACTTTTCACTCCACAATCCTAGTGCCCTACCAATGACGTAGAAACACAAGAAGTCCACAAGTCATGCATCATTCTGCTGTTTTGCTCACCTATGGCATTGAACTAATTTACTGACCTTAAATTCCAGGATAAAATCATCTTTTTCACATTAAAGAAAAAAAACTTTTCAGAACCAGGGCGATTTTCATCTGTTCAAACTTTGTTATTACTACTTGACGTTTGCTGTAGCCCCGAACTCTGACCCAAATCACTCGCCCCTCCGGGCAAGACTTGCCTCAAGTTTCCACCTTCTGTGATCTGGGGGGCATCTGGTGGTCAGGGAACTGATCTTAGCACTGACTGCTGATTTGAACTAATTTTGTATCAGATCTCAGAAAATCCCAGATTTGTCCAACTGAAAGGTTATTCCACATTGTACATGCTTGGTTGACTTGATAACAGGCTTTTTATAGCAGTCTGAAACTGTAAAGATTATTTTACTTCACCATGAAGAAAGTTATGCAACTGTAAATAATTCTTTACTACCACTATGTCTGTGTTTTATTAATTGAAATTTAGAACAAAGCAGATTTGCGTTCTCTGGTTAGTCATATTGTTCTTGAGGGAAAAAAAATTTAAAAGACACGCTAGTTGTGTTTCTGTTTGATTATATTTTGTTTTTAAAAATAATAGAAAATCAGTGAGGTCACATATACTTTTAACCCTTAGACTGGCTGCAAGATCTGAACTTTGACAAATCATCCATGCATAATTGCGTTTGAAAAGTTCAGTGCCTCGCCACTAGGTATAAATGGAAGGTGGTGAGTAGGTGTATAACCACACAGTGAAATGGATGCATTTTTAACAGAACATAATTGGCGAATAAAAGCCACCTTGAAATCTAACATGCACAGGAAGTATATATAAACATCATAAAGTCAGCGCCTGGAAGAAAAACACTCGTTCGTGGGAACAACTGTCACTGTGTGTGTGTGTGGTGTGTGTGTGTGTGTGTGTGTGTGTGTGTGTGTGTTGTGTGTGTGGTGTGTGTGTGTGTGTGTGTGTGTGTGTGTGTGTGTGTGTGTGTGTGTGTGTGTGTGGTCCTTACGAGTCTGCCCTGAAACAATTCTTATCCTGGTCGACCTTTCGTTGGAGGTTGACCCGTTGAGTTTCTGCTTTGAGGGACGAACTCCATGGGAAGAAAATCAATATGGCCACTGATGAAGAATTTTCTGACACAGCTAAAGTGATGGCTGCCAAGGCGGTGACGCAATCTGGCATTGATTGCAGGGGATTTGAATGGGTTTTGTCTCCTCTGTGTCTTCCGTGTGTCTCAAGCCTTGTAGAGAAAAATAATGGAGACCAAAGGGTTAAACACTAATCAGTTTGTATCTGTTATTCTGTCATCACATATTAAAGTAACGAGTCAATATCTTCCACGTCTTCTGGTGTCCGGCGATTCATAGCTGCACTTTCAAGGAGCAACTGTCGCAGGTAACAGTGGTGGTAAGAATAGTATAAATATGGAACACACACACACACAGAAGAGAGAGAGAGAGAGAGAGAGAGAGAGAGAGAGAGAGAGAGAGAGAGAGAGAGAGAACAGACAGACAGACAGACAAACAGGACAGGCAGCTTGCCAGTGTTGTTTCTCAGAATAATGTTGCCTATTTTCCGGCAAGAGAAAGCAAAGCGTAAGGTGAAAGTTTGTATTCACGAGTGACATCTTCACCCAAACCTATACGATTCTCAGTTAACAAATAAACATTTCTGTGAATTATCTGCTGAAAAAAAAATGTCTAAAACTGGCATTGTGCTTACCTTCCCTACTTCCGATGCACTGGAACACTTCGTTTTTGCTATTGTCATCAATTCTCAGTTATTGGATGGTCCAACCTATGTTTTTTGGTTAACATGGTTCCTTCTGATAACCCACATGTTGCTGAAAGTAATTTTTCAAATTCGTTTGGATAATCCAATGACGGTTGTCAAGTTTTAATCCTGCTGAGAAAGAATAAATAAATAAAAGCAGTCAAGACTCTACTTTTCGGCAATCGTCATTAGTTCACCTAGGTTTGAAAACGTTTTCGTTCGAAACACGAAAGACTGTATAGCAGTGACAAAAATCCGTTAATTTCATCAGCAAAAGTGCTCACCTGACAGACGTCAACTCGGCTAAGTCCACATTTGACAGACGTCCACTCGGTGAAAGTGCTCGCCCTCTAGAGAAGCAACTGGTCAACCACAAGCAAGATATGGAGCAGGAGCCTGGTGCCAGTCGGACCAATAGAAGTACTGTCCTCAAGCGCCAAACCAATCAGCTAGGAGTAATCCCGCACCATCCTTGGAAGCCTACGCTATGTTCACATAGAGTGCAGGGACGCACAAGTCATTCCATTAAGACATCAAGGGATATAACTGCTCCCTGGCAGATGCTATTGTGTGACCACTAGACGCGACACAACAGAACCTATATGGAAGCGCCTCATGGGTATACAGACCCTTATTTCATGATTGCAGCGCCCACCACTGAAAGACGACACCACCAAGCGAACTGCTTCACGCATTCTACAGCCCTTCTCGTTGCTGTTTCGCTGACAGGTAAAAACAGTACAAATCCAGACCCAGCCAAGCTTTCACTGCATGGCCTCATGTGCCCTCTGAAGAGTATCCAAGCTGCAGCTTTCCCCCTGTCTACAAGACTTTCCCTGTGGTCAGTGGGTCTTTCGTCACCATCACTGAGCCTTTCCCCAGCGTTGGCTAAAAGGCAGACAAGAAAGAAACACCAGAAATTGCCAGAAGGATCCCTGTAGCCACCTGTGGGTCAAGATATTTGAATTACAAATTTCTTTTCAAATAACTGATGGGAAATTAAATTATTGTGCTGACTCCTCACGCATTGCTAAGTTGACAATGGCTGTTATGTTTCTATCGTGTGTAAGAAAAATTAAATCAGTCAAGAATATTTCTGTACAAACCATTCCACCTGGCCAAACCTACAGTCCATTCAGATCACCGGCAAACTTCCTCAGTACAAATAAATCGCGCCGAGTTCGGCTACCTAATCGCTTAGAGCCACATCACAACGGGCGAAATATCGGAGCAAATCTCGTTATCTTAACTGACGTAGTGATTTAGGCCTACCGCTGAGCTGACTGAGAACCCAATCGATTGATGTCGTTTACCGCTGGGCAGGCCGAGATCTCGTGAAGAACGTAGCATTGGTGACAAACATGGCGCCACGTTTTAGGATCCATATGCTGATCAAAGAATGTTCTCTAAATTCTGCAACCGCCGAACTCATCAACACCCCCCCCCCCCCCCCTCCCTACTCCCGGTGCCTCCACCCCACTCCCCAACTCCTTACCCATATCCTTTCACCGTTCCTCTCTCTCTCTCTCTCTCTCTCTCTCTCTCTCTCTCTCTCATTTTTCTCTTCTCCAGGACTGAAGGCTATGGGTGTTTGCTGAGTCATTTCTCTCGGCAGCTTTCCCTGTGCTCTCTACATCCACTGTATTTCTGTAAACACTGGAAGCTTTAGGGCATATTAGGTTTGTGTTTGTGGGCGGAGAGAGAGAAGGTTGTGGAAGAGGGAGGGTCATATTGTGAAAGAGAGAGAGAGGAGTGGTGATTAGGAAAGACAAAACAACAGTAGTAGTAGATAGTAGTAGTAGTAGCAGTGGTTGTTGTTGTTGTTGTTGCTGCTGCTGCTGCTGCAGTAATAATGGTAACGGTAGTGGTGGTGGTGGTAGTGGTGGTAGTAGTAGTAATTGTTGTTGTTGTTGTTATGTAGCAGAAAGGGACTGAAAACCCATTAACAACAGAAATAGTATTATCAGCAATACGAAAAGAAGCAAAAACGGTAAGGTCATCATCTTCAACGGCAATAACCATAGTAACACTCACGACAACTCATAATCATCATCATCATAATCCTGATCAAGATAATAGTAATAATGATGATAACAGCGATAATGATAGTAACAACGAGAGCAGTAATAATGACTACGATAATAATAACAACAACAACAATCATCATCATCATCATCATACTATAATAATAATGATGAAATAATAATAATGATGATAATAATAATTAATTATTATAATAATAACAGCAGCAACAACAACTATCATTATCATCATCATAGTAATAATAATAACAATAATAATGATGACAATAATAATAACGACAACAACAACAATAATAATGATGATGCATGATGATGATGATGATGATGATGATGATGATGATGATGATGATGATGATGATGATAGCACGGACGACAACAAAAGCTGCATTCATAAAGATCCACACTGACCTCAATAATGCAAGCTTTCCCCTCCCCTCCCCTATCCCCCTGCCCCCGAAAAAAAAAAAGAGAGAAAAAGAAAACGATGTTTAATACACATTGGTCTACATGTTGTTCCACTCCACCTGTTAGTCAGAACACTTCCCTACTTACATTTGTGAGCTGTGGGTCCCTTATTTCAATTTCAGTTTCAGTTTCATCAGAGAAGTGTCACTGCTTGCGGACTAGTCCATAATATACTACACCACATCCGCTTTGAGATCACACTGAGCATGACTTTTAAAGCTGATGGATAAATGAATTAATGACTAAGATGAGAGAATTAAAGGAGGGGGTCTCGTGGCTACGACTTAACAGATGTCTGACCTACGCATTAGCCTCACGCGCTGGTCAGACATTGAGAACCTACCTAACATTGGTTGTACCATTATTATCAATGTAAATGTGTGTGGTCAGTGTACACGTGTGGTGTGTGTGTGTGTGTGGGTGTGGGTGTGGTGTGTGGACACGGGCCCATGTGTGTGTGTGTGAGGGGGGAGGGGGTGCGCGCGCGTGCGCCAGGGTATGCGGTGCGCGAGTGGGGGCTCGTCCGGGATGCTTGACCCCTGCGGATTAGGCTTGATCATGGTCAAACTGTGCCGTCAGAATTACAATACGAACAAATTGACATTTTATTGCTAAATCTTCATCATTTGTTTCCAGAGATTTAAGACAGTCCCCCCCCCCTCCCCCCCCCCCCCCCCCCCCCCCCCCCCCCCCCCCCCCGAACACAAACGATGTTACGGGAGAGACAAAAATCCCTTTCATTTCCGACAATCGATGATGTGTTGCGTCATCACCTTGGCAACCTTCATTTCAGCTGTGTGACAAAAGCCTTCACCCACGGCCATATTGATTTTTATCCAATTGACAGCCCTACTTCTTACCCTCTCTCTGTCCCTGTCTCTGTCTGTCTCTGTCTGTCCGTCTGTCTGTCTGTCTGTCTGTCTCTCTCTCTCTCTCTCTCTCTCTCTCTCTCTCTCTCTTTCT
>CM065718.1:84149025-84166525 GCA_033310375.1 Conus canariensis
AAGTTTAGAACACAGAAGGATTTTGTACTCTCCGATAATGTGTATTTTTCAAACGAACAAATGCGAGTTTCGTTTCTTTTTAATACTTTTTTTTTTTTCCAAAATCATAGGAAAAAGTTACGATGAAAACAATTTCAAGCCCCCATATTTTCACTTCAAAAGTTCATTCACTACGTTGAAAATGTTCCTACCTTTTGACAGTTTGTACACGTATAAAAGCGTTACAAGAATTCACCGTCTTGCAGTGACTCATCCACCTATAGTTGGCGTGTGAAAAGTTCACAATCTTGTCACTGAGAATGGAAAAAAAGTCTGTACGCGGATATAAACTCAATTAAATTGAAGCGCTTTCTTTTAAAAAAAAAAAAAAAAAAAAAAAAGTATATCGCTTGGAAATAAAACTGAGAGTAAATCATTTTCTGGGGATAGTACTAAAACAAATCATCGTAAAGTCAGTTTTTTACTGAATAATTAAGTAGTGGGGGAAAACAAGTGCAGGCTAACAGTTCTTTCGTTATTATAATAATGACTTTGCAAAGATTTGAATGCAACACTAAACAAAACAGGTGTGAAGCACGAGTTTAAGATGAAGAAAGTCGGAACATAAAAATTAAGAAAATACGTTTTAAATATGAAAACCCTTCACTTGCTGCATGACCGAACCATTGCAATCCCTTTCGAACTCAGACCTAATTGTATTGTTTGGTCCTGGGCCTTTCGTCCGCTGAATCGGACTCATAGATCCGACACTTGTCTACTAATTTCGTTTCTGTAATGGTGGAGTTTTACGTCCTCACACCGACAGTTTCCAGGGACATGTTATGCTTTCACGGTAACCTTTATGATTATGTTGGTACTCTTGGCAGCAAATATAGACATACCACAGTCCATAATTCTGTGGTGTTCTCGTCACCAAGGGTTCAAAAAAGAATCCAACAGCACCCCCAAAGCAGCCAGCGAAGGGTAGTAAATAAAACCAAACGAGAGGAAAAAAAGTTGCTGAAAAACTAAAAACAGTATGCAAACAGTATAAAATGTGGCCTATGCTTGAGGATCCATTCCACGATGCAAGGGAGATAAAAAAGATATGGAACAGTCGGAGTGGTCAGCTGTGCTGTTCAATAACCCAAGCATTGTCAGCGGCTAAGAATTGTGCAGAACAACCTTTACTTGGATCTCCTAAGAGATGCAGTCTCCCACTGATTGACCAAACGATCTAATGCTGAACAATTAAGTCTGTTTAAAGTCAGTTTTGTGGATAAAACAAACTCAAACAAACTAGTACTTGAGAACAATCGTCACTTGAATCAAAAGCGCGCGCACGCGCGTGCGTGAGAGAGAGAGAGAGAGAGAGAGAGAGAGATTCTCTACAAATTTATACTGAAACAATTATTGAACAAATCCTGTCCTGATCCATCTTTTTTGTGTGTCTGACGCACTGACTTCCTGCCAGAAAAACAAGCTGGAAAATCAATAAGGCCACCAGGCCTAATGAAGGATTTTGTTTTACACAGTTGAAGTGAATGTTGCCAAGGCGATGACGCAATATGTCCTTGAGTTCGGAAATAGAACGTTTTTTGTCTCTCCCGGGTCATCTGTTGGCGCTGGAAGAGACAACGTTGGAAATCTTTGTTAACGAGCTATGGAGGCCTAGGGGTAAACCTGCACTTCGTTTTTTATTTGCTATTCAGTTTCAATATTTTAGAGTACACTGTGACATTGATGGACTTTCACGTCCGCCAGGGTCAAACGATCCACAGCTCACGACTGTCGGGTAGTATGCATGTTGCTTCAAGCCACGCCAACCACGAAGGACCCTATCAGGGTGGATTTAGGTCACAGAATAGGTCAAAGGTAACAGTTACAACAACAACAACACACACACACACACACACGCGCGCGCGCGCGCGCGCGCGCGTCTATCTAGTTTAAATAAAAGTAAATATGAAGTGAGGCAGGGAACAGTAGATAATAAACAGCCTTTTTAAAATTGAATAGAGTCAGTCAAACACAAAGACGGACAGAAACAAATACAAATAACCTCGATTTTTTTTTTAAACGAAAGTAAATATGAAGTGAGGCAGGGAACAGTAAATAATAAACAATAAACAAGTACGGTAACTCTTGCTCCCACAAGAAAACACATTCAGTGCTCCAAAGGAATGCTGCTTGCGACACCAAATCGTCTAGCAGACATGACAGCACAGAGCAAACAGAACAAACAACGAAACATCCCCAAAAAAGGATGCTCCAAGCTTGCCCATATACCCCATACTGAACACATCTACACAGCAACAAGAACTGGAGAAATGAATAAATATAAAGTAACTTTTATTCAAGACCGGCACATCCTTTTATAGACAAATAGATGGATAGACAGTATGATATGTAAAAATGACAATGATCGTCATCCTTCAGTCATAGACCATTTCCTTTATACAGGCATTATTGTACTAATGCCACTGCATTATTGCAGTTACAACAATGATTATCATCATATAGCACTGTTGTTATCAAATGATCATCATCCATCATGGGTTTTTTTTGTGTATGTGTATGTGTGTGTGTGTCAGAGGATGTGTGTGTGTGTGTGTGTGTGTGTGTGTGTGTGTGTGTGTGTGTGTGTGTGTGTGTGTTTTAGTATGTGTGTGTGTGTGTGTGTGTGTGTGTGTGTGTGTGTGTGTGTGTGTGTCAAGTCAAGTCAAGTCAAAATTATCTTTATTGAGGGTTAAAAGAATAAGCTTTACAGCTTTTTTTCATCCTGCCCTCACAAAAAAAGCATAAATATCAATCACAATAGTGAAAACCAGAAACGCGAAGCAATACATACGTATAAATCAGAAGTATACAATGTGTAAACGAGTGTTGATGAATAAGTGCAAATGGTGGATGTAAGCGCATTGAGTTGTGTAACAAGAAATGCGCTATATAAGTATTATACATTATTATTATTATTATTAATGAAAACAATGAAACAATTAACAACCATTAATCAATATTGTGACGGACAATGGACAACATGTCAAACATGGCAATGAAGACATTTGAGAGAGAGAGAGAGAGAGAGAGAGAGAGAGAGAGAGAGAGAGGGAGGGGGGGGGGCTGACAGATAAGCAGAGAGACAGATAGCATTGACAAAGAATCCAATAGACAGACAGACAGACAGTCAGAGCGAAGGAGAGACAGAGACAGAGACAGAGAGAGAGAGAGAGAGAGAGAGAGAGAGAGAGAGAGAGAGAGAGAGAGGATCTGCAACAATATAGATAATCATAAATTACTTTATAATTTGTCCATCAAATATTTTTTCAATGCTTTTTTAAACAGTAGTTTAGAAGGACATGTTTTTAAAGTAGAAGATAAATTGTTCCATGCCGTTCCTCCAGAATATATGAAGCTAGATTTGTAAAGATTGTTACGGGGTCTAGGAAACGAAAGTTTGTGAACATGTCTATTTTCATTATTTGCAAAGTTTCGGATAATTTTCTTTGGAGCTATTCCCTTAACTACTTTATACATGCATAAGCATTTATTGAAGAAAAGCCTGTCTTTGAATGGAAGAATATCTAACTTTTTATAGTCATCACCTGTCAAGGAATTAGATTTTAATTGCACCAACTTTATAGCTCTCTTATGTAAACGATTGATTTGTTTCAAATTTGTTTCACTAGAATTATCCCATAACGTAGATGCACAATCAATGAGAGATAAAATATGTGCATGAAAAAATAATTTCCTTGACTGGGGATTCAGAAAATGTTTTATTTTTGATAATTGATAAATCCTTTTAGAAAGACGTTTTCCAAGGTCAGTAATGTGGTCGTACCACGTTAAATCATTATCGATGATAGCCCCTAGTACTTTATGAGATGTTACCTCCTCAATCCTTTGGTCATTGACATATAGCGCTGTGAACGGGGACCTCATTTTCTGCCTTTTTTGCCGTGTAGTCACATACATACATTTCGTTTTATTTGCATTCAGGGACATGTGGTTCATTTCTGTCCATTTAATCAATCTGTCGATGTTGTTCTGAAGGTTATTTACTAGAATCATAGGATTATCACTGCTAAACTGTAATGAAGTGTCATCAGCAAACATTTCACAATCACAGTCTATGTATAAAGGCAAATCATTTATGTAAATAGAGAATAGGAGAGGTCCTAATACTGATCCCTGTGGAACACCAAATTCCAAATTGAGTAATACTGACCGTCTGCTACAAATTTCAACAAGTTGTTGACGATCAGTAAGAAAAGATCTAATGAAGTCTATGGCCTGGTTCGATAGCTTATAGTGTGCAAGTTTTTTTTATGAGAAGGGAATGGTTTATAACATCAAAGGCTTTAGCAAAGTCGACAAAAAGAATTCCAGTAAATTCGTTATTATTTATATTTGATAGGCAATAATCAGTAAGCTGTATAAGAGACGTATGGCAGGAGTGATTTTCTCTAAAGCCTGACTGATTTTCATGAATCAAATCATAATGCTTAAAATGAGAATATAATTGTCTTTGAATATGTCTTTCAAGTGGTTTTGACAAAATGGGTAATATTGAAATAGGTCTATAGTTGGACGGATTGGTGGAATCACCATTTTTGTACAAAGGTATGACTTTGGTTTGTTTAAATATAAGAGGAAATTGGTTTTTATCAATGCACAAGTTGTAAATATAGGTGAGTGTATCAGCGATAGCAGATGAGGCAATTTTCAGTATCCTTCCATCAATTCCATCTAAACCTCTTGTTCCAGATTGTTTTAGACACATTAGCCCATAACACACTTCATTTACTGAAATTGACGGTATAGTGAAAGTTGAGGAGATGTTTTTAGAACAGCAATATTGTTTTAGTTCATGTAAATCATTTTGATTTGTATCATCATTTACTATTATGTCCTTAGCAACATTTGCAAAATGAAAGTTCAAATCTTCCGGTGAAATATCCTTTATTGGATTCTTAACTTTAGAGTTCGATTTACCATTAGTTAAAAGATTAATTGCCTTCCAGATCGATTTGGAATTCTGAGAAGAGAATAACAAATCTTGAAAATATTTTTTCTTCGCTTTTCGTTTCATGGAATTCACTTTGTTTCTTTGTTTTCTAAATTTTTCTTTGTCCTTTGACCTGAGTAAATGATCTCTTTTATGTATGTCATTGTCTATTTCCTTCGTCAACCACGGGGGTTTCATAGTATGTTTTACTCGTTTTCTAACAAAGGGAGCATGTTTATCATATATTGAACTGAAAATGTATACCCAGTAATTGACTGCTTCATCTGGGTTTCTTATCTGATAAACATAATCTAAGCCCGAGGAAAGTAAATCATCAAGAAATGCATTTTTGTCAAAATGTGTGAAAGATCTGTAAAAGATTTCCTTATGTCCCAGCTTAGGAATTTTTACACCTTTCTTCATCTATGTAAAACAAACAGATGAATGATCACTGCATCCGGTTTGAACAGAACATACTTCCACAAAATTTGCTCTTGAGGTGACGTAAATATGATCAATTAAAGTTTCCGAATGTTCAGTAATGCGTGTTGGTCGATCGGTGATTTGTTCTAATCCATACATTGAATAACTGTGACTCCATTTTGTTCCTGGTATTGTTAAATCAATATTAAAGTCACCCAAAACAATCAATTCTTTGGATGCTAAGATAGCAGAATCCATCATCAAATTAAACTTATCATACCAGTCAGTTGTTTCGGCTGGGTTTCTGTTTAAACCGATTATTACAGGTTTACAATGTTTAAGACTTATTTCTATCCTAACAGATTCAATGCCATAATTCTCTAAATGTGACATTCTTTTAAATCTTACTGAATTTGCACAATATAAAAGTAATCCTGTTGATTTTGGTGCAGCTGGATCAAGTCGAATTGTGTCATAATTCGGCATGTACATATCGGAATCTGGTATCATATCCGTTAATCTAGATTCAGCTATACAAAAAACATGAAAGTTATTCCCATTGTTGTGCAAAATTGTAGCAATGTCATCAGTCTTATTTCTGGCACTGTTAATATTTAGATATCCAACACGAAGCCCCTCGTGTGAGGGCCATGTACTTAACGTAGAAGGCATCATATTACCACTTTAACATTCATTATACAAACCACAGGCCTATGCACAAAAGTACTTCTTATTACAAAGTGATGGGTAGTTAAATAGACACAATATAGCCACAAACGGTAAACTGTTGAATGAAAAACCAAGACAGATTATGTCTATTAACTTTTATCAATATGAGACAAATTAACAACGTACATCAAGGAAAATAACATGAAACGTTTTATCAAAAACACATTGTTAACAAGGTTTGTAGGCTACAAAATCAACCTTTATGGCCAAAAGAACGAAAAGCAATGATTGATGAAAATGGTAGACGAAAATGCGAATAAACAAGGAGACAAGAATTACATATGCATACAATCAGAATCAAGTATTAATTATTTTGTAATAACAGTGCAGTGACTTCCATCAAAGCCAGCAGGTGCAACACTCGGGTAATAGCACACACACACACACACACACACACACACACACACACACACACACACACACACACACACACACACACGCGCGCGCGCGCGCGCGCGCACACACACACACTTTGTGTGTGTGTGTGTGTGTGTGTGTGTGTGTGTGTGTGTTCGTGTGTGTGATGTTGTTACTGGCATGTCAACACTTTTCCCATTGATCATTTCCATTCATTTCCTGTCCAACCAGTATTATTATACTATTATCATATTACCAACACTATGTCACTTCCCACAGTTAGTCTCATTATGATCATAATTCACCCATAATACCGCTTACATGTTTTTCTCCCCTCCCTCCCCCCAATTTGTGTGTGTGTGTGTGTGTGTGTGTGTGTGTGTGTGTGTGTGTGTGTGTGTGTGTGTGTGTGTGTGTGTGTGTAAACATGATACCCCGTTTGTCATTGATCATTTCTATCTCATTTCTATCTATTCTCAACCAACACGATCATATCAATGCCAACACATTATTTCACCTGCTACAATGAACACCATCCCACAGTAGTGTTCACTTTTTCAACAACACTATTTGTATGAATTTCCCAACCCCCACCCCCATCCCCAAACATACGTATGTAAGCTATGTTTGGGTGGAGAGATATGAGCTCTCTCTCTCTCTCTCTCTCTCTCTCTCTCTCTCTCTCTCTCTCTCTCTCTCTCTCTCTCCCCCCCCCCCCCCCATTGCCCTCCCCCCCCCAACAACACCTTATCACCCCACTGATCATTTCCGTTCCCTTCCAGTCATTTACCCACATCCTTACAAACAACTACCCACACATAACTACTATCATCACAATCACCATCCATTAAAGTCGTTACTTTTTTTTTAATGTATATATTTTTTTCTATCATTAGTATTTTTTATCATCATTATTATTTTTTTCTATTTATTATCATCATTTTGTTTCATCTCATCTTTTTTTTTTGTGGCCCCACTAAGCACTGTTATCAATCCACCATAATCACTACCGTCATTAATATATGATACTATTCTGCAAAACAAGCTACAAACCCCATTGTATACTATTATAGAAAAGAATAGAATATGAGATAATATAACATAATATACATTGTCAGTGGCTGTTACTCAGGATTTTTCATGTTTGTGTAATGCCCAGAGAACATAACCCGTAAGGTGAATGTATGAGTGTACGATGTCCCGGTTAATAGCCGGAGTCAAACTCATAAATAACTTTTTTGTATCCCTCTTCTACAAGAGTGCCTAAAATTGCTCTTATCTTCCCCTAACCTTGGTGCATTAGGAATTATTGTTGTTGTCTTTAATCTCCCAATTAGATATCAGTTAAGAGTTCAATATATGCTTTTTAGTTAACATGTCATGGAGAAATACATAGGTGTTGGCAAGAATATTGTATTTTTTCTTTATACATGGATGGATAGACTGATAATGGTTTCAATCCTGTTGTTGTTGTTGTTGTTGTTGTTGTTAAGTAAAAACAATTAAGAATTTACGTATGGGACACTGGTTTAGCCACCCAAGTTCTGTTTCTACTCAGATCTGCCAACAAATTAGTTCGGTATAGACGAGTCCAGTCACAATGGAGGAAATCTCGGGACAAATCTCGTTATCTTGACTGACTAAGTGATTTACGACTGTGCTGCCGGAAAACCTGATCGATTGACGTCATGTACCGCTGAGCTGACGGGGAACGCATGAGGGAGCTAAAGTACGTGAACACGTGGCCACATTCGTAGATGTAGACAATATGCTGATCAAGAAATCTATAATCTATTACAAAAAAGCTGTCTGTTTAAGTGAGCTTTATGTATGGGGAAATTCCAGCCAACGTTACAACAGCCCTGCTGAACAGATCGACCTGGAACTAAAGATGGGTGACATTTGCAACCCACCCTGGGTCAACTTCCTGAGCATGAAAACTCTCCAAACTGGAGAAATGGCACCAGATTTTTGCAGTCTTTGTACTGACGCTATATTACCAACACTCTCCCCCCCCCCCTCCCGTCCCCCCTGACTTCCTCATCTTTCTATGCCAATGTGCAGGTGACGAACGCCTACAAAAAAGCATTAGGCGGTATCTTGTTTGTGTGAAATCAAAACGGATCTTACTGACCATGCAATGGATGGTCTTAAGACCAGGCACCATTAGCTCTGACTACCAAATGTGAGAGTGTGACTAAACGGCTGGCTATACCTATCTATCTATCTATCTGTCTGTCTATCTATCTATCTGTCTATCTGTCTATCTGTCTATCTATCTATCTATCTATCTATCTACCTATCTATCTATCTACCTACATATCTATCTATCTACCTATCTATCTATCTATATATGTGTGTGTGTGTGTGTGTGTGTGTGTGTGTGTGTGTGTGTGTGTGTGTGTGTGTGTGTGTGTGTATGTGTGTGTGTGTGTGTGCGTGTGTAAGATGATCAGGTTGCATGGTATCATGTTATCGCCGCTAAAAGATCATGGAAAATCGGGCAGAAATAAAGAAAAACTCAGATTGTCTCTCTTCTACAACCTACATTTTACATTACGGATTTCCTCTTCACTTAAACTGGTTCGCGACCACAGTGAAATAGATTATTACCTTGTCGTTCCAACTCTGATGTGCTTATAGAAAAAGCAACATGTCTGAAAATCTGAAGCGTGGCTTTTATCGAGAAAGGAAATATTCGTTATTGTGGTGACAATTTTTTTCAGGGGGGGGGGGGGGTGAGGGGAAGGGGGGGTTTAAATCGGGTAAATTCCTTGTCTTTGGTGTTGAGCACATGTGTAGATAAATGGCTGCTAGTGGAAGGAAAGAGAGAAGAACAAAAGAAGTGTGGACCACGGACGATGGGTGGAAATCCGATTACAGCAGTGATGAGTACAAAGACTGGTGCGTGACTCACACCAGTGCACAACATCAGAAATACTTCATGAACCAGACTCTCCCTATCAGCTGCTTAGGAAAACTGCCAAAGCCACCAAGATCAAAGTGTTAGCCGTCATTAGTTGACAGCCGAGAGAGAGGGAGAGAGAGAGAGAGAGAGAGAGAGAGAGAGAGAGAGAGAGAGAGAGAGAGAGAGAGACAGACAGACAGACAGACAGACAGACAGACAGACAGACAGAGTCAGAGAGACAGAGACAGAGACAGATAGAGGCAAGTACAGCCATGTCATGATAGCCAACACTGATATGACAGTAAAGTTTGGGGGGTAATATCCATCATGAACTGACAACACAGAAAAAAAACTCTGCACGGATTTGACAATAATGTTCGACTGAGCAATACACAGCAGTTGACGGTCACAGAAAACCGTAGAATATGACAGTTTCAATGGACCATATCTATCATGATTAAAAGCAAAACCAAACAAAATGAAAAACAAGATGCAAAGCATATAAACGTACTCCCAGTTTATCGTCAATACGCGTGAGATATTCCATAAAGAGGAAAAACCGTTTTGGACCGTTATAGCCGTTAGTGACGGCTATTCTGGTAAACATTGGCCATCATCTGTGACCCACAACGAACATACCTACAAATTTTCAGAAAGATCGGCCATGTACTTTCTGAGATATTCCATGAAGAAGAAAAACCGTTACAGGCCGTTACAGCTGAAAAAACACTTTATGGGCCGTTAGTAACGGCTATAACGGTACAATAACACATCGGGCATGATCCGTGACCCATAATGAACATACCTACAAATTTTCAGAAAGATCGGCCAAGGACTTTCTAAGATATTCCATAAAGAAGAAAACCGTTATGGGCTATTATAGCCGTTAGTAACGGTTATAACGGTAAAATAACACATCGGACATTATTTGTGACCCATAATGAACATACCTACAAATTTTCAGAAAGATCGGCCAAGTACTTTCTACGATATTCCATAAAGAAGAAAACCGTTATGGGCCATTATAGCCGTTAGTAACGGCTATAACGGTAAAATAATACATCGGGCATCATCCGTGACCCATAATGAACATACGTGCTAATTTTCACAAAGATCGGCCAAGTACTTTCTGAGATATTCCATGAAGAAGAAAAACCGTTACAGGCCGTTACAGCCGTTAGTAACGGCTATAACGGTAAACTAAAACATCGGACATTATTCGTGACCCATAATGAACATACCTACAAATTTTCACAAAGATCGGCCAAGTGCTTTCTGAGATATTCCATAAAGAAGAAAAACCGTTACAGGCCGTTGTAGCCGTTAGTAACGGCTATAACTGTAAACTAAAACATCGGGCATCATCCGTGACCCATAATGAACATACCTGCTAATTTTCACAAAGATCGGCCAAGTATTCTCTGAGATATTCCATAAAGAAGAAAAACCGTTACAGGCCATTACAGCCGTTAGTAACGGCTATAACGCTAAACTGAAACATTGGGCATCATCCGTGACCCATAATGAACATACCTACAAATTTTCAGAAAGATCGGCCCAGTAGTTTTGTCTGGAGCGAGTGGAACACATTTTGACCAAGGACGGACACACACACACACACACACACACACACACACACACACACACACACACGTACACACACACGTACACACACACACACACACACACACACACACACACACACACACACACACACACACACACACACTGACAGACAGCATTTCTTCGTTCCCATTCTAAAGTACTCCCTGTTCTATAAGAACTGGGAGTACAAAAACGAACTCTGACTTAAAAGTAATGTTTGACCAGGCTCTATCCATCATGAGTTACAGTTGACAGTAATGTTTGACTTGTATTCACCAGGGAACTTTAAATTTCAAATTAAAGCCACACAAAAAACGCAGCATCGATATAACAGAAATGTTTGAATGGTCCGTATATAGCACGAGTTGAAAGCTAAAAAAAGACTGCAACACAACAGCATATGACTATAAACAGAGGTTCCGTGTTTGTTGAATGCATACATGCCATCTTGCACACACGTAAACCCCCCTTTACCAGCATGCGGAGAATGCCAATTTGGCCTTTGGCATGAATGACAGGTTACACATAACATGCATCATGGGTGAAAAATTGAAAGAATGAGTGAAATAAACTGAGTGATTGATATTGACTGAGTGACATTAGTAATGACTGAACGAAACGCCAGCAGGCAGCTCTTGAGTCGGCGCTACCCAGGCAGGCAGCTGGTTGTGTGAATGAGATCGTGATAAACACTTAGTTTTGTAAAGCACTAGTTTGTAACCAAAGATAGGCGCAATAGAAATAATCTCAATAATAATAATAATGGGTCACCAAACTCGACAATTTGACAAACAGCAACGATAATAGACCGCGATTAGTGCTGTTTGGCGAATCCAGTAATCAATAGCTAGTTCCCTTGTCATCTTCTTGTTGAACACAATTCGACAAACAGCAACGATGATAGACCATGATTCGCGCTGTTTAGCGAATCCAGTAGCACCCCCCCCCCCCCCCCCCCCCCCCCCAGCTTGTTCCTTTTCTATAAACTTCTTCCTTGCCATCTCTCTGTCTTGGTCGTCGGATGTATGTAGGATTACAAAAAGGACTGGACGGGTCATAGCAGTTCCAGTCTGGTGGCAAGGGAACGTCTGATGATAGAGAAGCTTGGAGATTCCTGACCGCCCAGTCGTCCGTCACGGCCCCTCTGTGACTTCTCGTCTTGGGACAATGATGCTGATGGAGGTGCAGGACGGCATGTCCAGCCAGCACGAAGTCGATGATGGAGAGAGAGAGGACGCGGGCAATCTACTAAGAGAGCGAGCCGCTTCCTTCCCAATTCCCTGTAGAAACCAACATCCGTCATGTGCGTGGGATGGCGGGGGAAACGCCCCTGAGATCAGCAGGGACTGGGCTAGATGAGGTCTGCCCCTGAGATCAGCAGGGACTGGGCTAGATGAGGTCTGCAAGGGGTGGCCTGATGGATGGAGCTTCCTGTGGGAGTAGGGATCTCTTGCCGCTTTGATACCAGTCGCATGCGTCCACCTCCCTCCCTCTACCCATCTGTACTGCACAGGTTATGGTCTGAACACTGATCTCTTTAGGGGCGTGCGTGCGTGCGTGCGTCCATGTGTGTGTGTGTGTGTGTGTGTGTGTGTGTGTGTGTGTGTGTGTGTGTGTGTGTGTGTGTTCCAACCTCTTTTTACCCCTTTTCAGTAGGGTCTACAAATTCCTATTTTTCCCACCTCCACATAAAAAAAAACTGACTCTTACTGACCATGCCAAGTCTGTATGTTCAGTTGTTAATTGACATTCCCTTGCCGATTTCAATATTTTGGCGTTTGATAAAAAGCGTCTTGCTTTTTCTTATGAACTGGTGTTTACTGTACTGATGCTCTCATTCTGTCCATGTTTACCACTTTCAGCCGAAAGAAACGACTGAAACAAGATATAAAGGTTACAGCATTTATGAGATACTGTACAGTGCGTGTGTGTGTGCGTGTGTGTTGGTGTGTGTGTGTGTGTGTGTGTGTGTGTGTGTGTGTGTGTTGTGTGTGTTTTGTGTGTTGTGTGTGTATGTGGTGTGTGTGGTTGTGTGTGTGTGTGTGGGTTGTGGTGGGTATGTGTGGGTGTGTGTGTGTGTGTGGGGGGGTGGGGTATGTGTGTAGTGGTTGTGTTGTTTATATATAGTGGGGGGGTATGTATGTGGGTATGTGTGTGTATGTGTGTGTGTGTGTAGAGAGAGAAACAAGCGAGTCGAACCTCTTTGGCAACACGCCTGACAGAACCCACAGCAGAGTGTGGAAGGATCAGACAGCATGAAACAGTGCATGTCATTTTCCAATCCCGCTGTACATGAGTGAACCTTTGTGCATAACTATCTAGCAGCAGAAACAACTCTGTACAGTGTCATTTCAACCATTACTCCATAAGACGGCAAATCAACAAGACTACGTGGCTACTCAAAAAAATATAGATGAACAGGAGCAGAAAAAAACACAGTCTGTCTATCTCTCTGTCTCTTTTTCTGTCTCTGTCTGTCTGTCTGTCTGTCTGACTGCCTGTCTCTCTCTCTCTCTCTCTCTCTCTCTCTGTCTCTCTCTCTCTCTCTCAAATACAACACACACACACACACACACACACACACACACACACACACACACACACACACACACACACACACACACAGAATTAATAAATTATACATTTTATTTTTAAAAAAATGTCAATATACACCCAAAACACCGCAAAAAATTGTTTCACTGTTTTACAGACTTAGGTTAAACGCTTTCAAAACAAAGTTCATAAAAAACGTCCAATGTGTATGCGGGGCTGTTGATAGTTGTACAACACATATTTTGTACTTTTGTCCTTATTTTGAATCAGCTCTATCAAAATTCGGAAAAGATGAATCTAAATGCATTTTCCAAGAACCTGTATTTCTTTTGAACTTTGTTCAGAACTTAATGATAAGTCCAGTCGGCTCGTTTTTATGATTTCTGCGTATTTTAGACTGTTTTGTTTTGACTGTTGCAGTTTGATATGTTAATGTTGATTTTTGCTAAGGATTGTTGTTATGTCGTATTTCCACTAATATTTAACACACACTCAGGCGCACATACACAAGCGTGCGCACACACACGCGCGCGCACACACACACATGCACACACACACACACACACACACACAAGCAAGCACGCATGCATACTACACACTCATACACATATACAAGTAAACACTCACTTCCTGTCTAATATCACTTTAAAGTGAAAAGACGTTAAATCGAAGAACAACAACAACAACAACAACAACAACAACAACAACAACACACACACACACACACACACACACACACACACACACACACACACACACACACACACACACACCTTGCACCTACGTGCGAGCAACACACCAACATTCATTTTTCTTTGTCTGTGCAAGGAAATGCCTACAGATCCAAGCCTGGATCTGGCCTGGGCCCTGCGCTCAGAGTGATCCTGTCACTGAAGAGGAAAGGAGCGGGCAAACATCGCTTGCATCCTGTGCTGTGGTCTGTCATTGGAGAGGAAAGGAGCGGGCAACATCGCTATTGCATCCGCTTGCATCCTGTGCCTGTGGTCTGTCATTGGAGAGGAAAGGAGCGGGCAGACAGGCAATGCCGACAGACCAAGTATCTGGCCAGGGGCTGTCATGAGATGAAGGCGGCACATCGCTGTCTGCTGTGGTCTGTCATTGGAGAGGAAAGGAGCGGGCAGACAGGCAATTGCCGACAGATCGCAAAGCTTGGATCCTGTGCCTGTGGTCTGTCACTGGAGATGAAAGGAGCGGGCAGAAGGACCAGTCGCTTGGATCCTGTGCCTGTGGTCTGTCATTGGAGAGGAAAGGAGCGGGCAGACAGGCAATGCCACAGATCCAAGCTTGGATCCTGTGCCTGTGGTCTGTCACTGGAGAGGAAAGGAGCGGGCAGACAGCGGCCTGTTTCCAGCCTGAATGCTGCAACACTCTACAACAGCAGCCTGCTAGCACCCCACACCCACCCCACCCCATCCCTCGCCCCGCTCACACACATACCCCTCCCACCCTTCTTTTTCTTCTCCTTTCTCCCACTCCTTATCGATTGAACGGCACCAGAATCTGGCTCTATCGTTCTCTGGAATTGCCGTCACAACCACTCCCACTGCACTCCCTCCATTTTCGTCTACCGCCAGCCCCTGCATTCATTCACACCTTCGGGAATTGAGTGGTGGTGTGTGTGTGTGTGTGTGTGTGTGTGTGTGTGGGTGTGGGTGTGTGTATGCACGTGCACGTGCACGTGCGCACGTGAGTGTGCTTTCATGCACTTATGAGCGTGCGTATGATCGTTAGAGAGGCAAAGAGAGAAACAAAAGAGATGAACCTCTTTCACAACGTGCCTGACAGAGCCCACAGTATAGCGTGGCTGGATAAGATAAAAGGAAGTTGTGCATGTGAGTTTATAACTATCTAGCAGCAGAAACAAATTTGGGCCAGTGTCACTTCAACCATTCGTACATAAAATGGCATATCACCTAGACTACGTGGCTTCTTTCGACTCAAAAAGATCTAGAAGATGAACAAGGGCAACATTAAGAGCAGAAAACACTCCTTTGTGTCTTTCTGTCTCTCTGTCGTTTTCTATGTCTCTGACTGTCTCTGTGCCCCTCTGTCTCTGTCTCTGTCTCTCTTTGTCTGTCTCTCTGCCTGTCTGCCTGTCTGTCTGTCTGTCTGTCTGTCTTCCTCTTCTCTCTCTCTCTCTCTCTCTCTCTCTCTCTCTCTCTCCTCTCTCTCTCCTTCTCTCTCTGTATGTGTGTGAGAATGAGTGTATGTATCTGTCTATGTATGTATGTATCTGTCTGTGTATGTAAGTGTCTATGACTGGCTGGCTGTCTCTGTCCCCTCTCTCTCTCTCTCTCTCTCTCTCTCTCTCTCTCTCAAATATGCACACACACAACAACACCACACAAAACACACACACACCACACACCACACACACACACACATCTTACACACACGTGCAGGCAACACACCTACATTCAAGGAAATGTTCACAGATTCCTGTGCCTGTGTGCTGTCAATGGAGAAGTAAGGAGCGGGCAGACAACCGCCTGTTTCCAGCCTGATTCGGCAACACTCTGCTACAGCCCACTGTCACCACCACCATCCCACGCCCACGCCCCACGCCCCATCTCACACCCCATTCCCATTCCACCCTAGCTTTGTTCTCCATTCTCCCACTCATCGATCGAATGGCTCCAGAATCTGGCTCTATCGTTCTCCAGAACTGCCATTACAGACACTCCCACGCTCTCCCTCCATTTCTGTCTACCTCCACCCCGCATTCATCAACACCTATGGAATTGAGTGGACTGTGTGTGTGTGTGTGTGTGTGTGTGTGTGTGTGTGTGTGTGTGTGTGTGTGTGTGTGTGTGTGTGTGAATGTGGTTTTATTTTTCAGTCTGTTGATCCTGTTTTACTCCTTGCATGCTCTCTCGTCTTCTGTACTTCATCTGCTTATTCTTGTCTGGTCTGTCTGTCTTTTCTCTCTCCCTTTTTCTCTCTTGTTGGTCTGTGTTTTTGTCTTTTTCTGATCTCTTCACTGCTTCTCTCTTCTGTCTTGCTCCTCTATTTCTTTTCTTTTCTTTCTTTAAAATATATATACACACACATATGCAAACACATCCTGCACGCATGTGCGGGCAACACACCTACAGTCATTTTTCTTCTTCTGCACAAAGGAAATGTCCAGGAAATCAAGTTTGGATCCTGTGCCTGTGGTCTGTGACCGGAGACGAAAGGAGCGGGCAGACAGCGGCCGGTTTCCAGCCTGAATGCTGCAACACTCTACAACAGCAGCCTGCTAGCACCCCACACCCCATCCCTCACCCTTTTCACATACATACCCCTCCCACCCTTCTTTTTCTTCTCCTTTCTCCCACTCCTTATCGATTGAACGGCACCAGAATCTGGCTCTATCGTTCTCTGGAATTGCCGTCACAACCACTCCCACTGCACTCCCTCCATTTCCGTCTACCGCCAGCCCCTGCATTCATTCACACCTTTGGGAATTGAGTGCTGTGTGTGTGTGTGTGTGTGTGTGTGTGTGTGTGTGTGTGTGTGTGTGTGTGTGTGTATGTGTGTCTGTGTCTGTGTCTGTGTGTATGCGAGCACGTACGCACGCGTGATTGTGTGTGTGTGTGTGTGTGTGTGTGTGTGTGTGTGTGTGTGTGTGTGTGTGTGTGTGTGTGTGTGTGTGTGTGTGTGTGTGTAAGAGGGTGGGCATGTGGAGGGGGGATGCACAGGTGGCTCTCTGTCACACACCACCAATTAAAACTTTTTTAAAGTCACACGATCCATGTAACCCGTCCAAGGAAGGGTTTGCTTTGCTATGACCTGACAATACTGACAACAACTCAGCCCCCAGAGGAAGGGTGTGCTTTGTTATGACCTGACAATACTGACAACAACTCAGCCCCCACCAAGGAAGGGTGTGTTTTGCTATGACCTGAAAATACTGACCACAACTCAGCCCC
>CM065718.1:84179025-84189025 GCA_033310375.1 Conus canariensis
ATCATTCATTTAAGGCCATCATGGAGACTTGTCATGCCCAGTTAAGGCCATAATGGAGATCCGTCACGCCCACTTAAGACCATAATGGAGATTTGTCACGCTCACTTAAGGCCGTAACGGACATTTGTCATGTTCACCTAAGGCCATAGTGGAGATTTGTCATGCTCACTTAAGGCTTTAAGGGTCACTTATCATCATTCATTTAAGGCCATAATGGAGATTTGTCATGTTCACCTAAAGCCATAATGGACATTTGTCACGCTCACTTAAGGCTTTAAGGGTCACTTATCATCATTCATTTAAGGCCATTATGGAGATTTGTCATGCTCACTTAAGGCTTTAAGGGTCACTTATCATCATTCATTTAAGGCCATAATGGAGATTTGTCATGTTCACCTAAAGCCATAATGGACATTTGTCACGCTCACTTAAGGCTTTAAGGGTCACTTATCATCATTCATTTAAGGCCATTATGGAGATTTGTCATGCTCACGTAAGGTCATAATGGAGATTTGTCATGTTCACGTAAGGCCATAATGGAGATTTGTCACGCTCACTCAAGACCATAATGGAGATTTGTCATGCTCACTTAAGGCTTTAAGGGTCACTTATCATCATTCATTTAAGGCCATAATGGAGATTTGTCATGCTCACGTAAGGCCATAATGGAAATTTGTCATGCTCACGTAAGGCCATAATGGAGATTTGTCATGCTCACGTAAGGCCATAATGGAGATTTGTCATGCTCACGTAAGGCCATAATGGAGATTTGTCATGCTCACGTAAGGCCATAATGGAGATTTGTCATGCTCACGTAAGGCCATAGTGGAGATTTGTCATGCTCACATAAGGCCATGAAGGAGACTATATTGCGATCTGAGGAGAATTGTTTTGAGCGTTGTGATGTTTTGTTTGTAACATCTTAGGGAGACATAGTTATCAGAAATGCCTGTATGTTTCGAATGAAAATTTGCCATACTTTGTACTTAGTGTTTTGTGTGCTTGTTTGCGTTTTGGCTTCCTAAGGCCTCAATACTTTTCAATAAGAATATAATCATGCACACTTTATTTTTTGTTCAGTTTGTAGGCACACAGAAGACAAACCAGTAAACATGCGAAAATTTGTCAGTTGAGACAATTGCTGACAACATACCAGAGATCAAAACTCAACGAATATAATGACAGTCGGCTGTTTTTCAGTTTCATAAATTCTGTCTCTGGGGAGAATGTTTTGCATTTTTCTCTTCATTGCAAACACATTTGAGCTGGGTTTTTTTATCCGGATATTTTTTGACATTTTAGTGAACAAGAGCTAGATTGTAGAGTAAAATAATCAAAGCATGCATGTTTGTAGTATTCGTGCAGTCGTTGTAGCAAATGACTATCCACTACGTCAACATCGGAGATGGAAAAAACGATTTCTTTTTACCGTATTTTCGAATGCTATCCATTGTGAAGGCAAAAAAATGAGAGTTCCACAGATGCTGTCATTGTTGCTCGTCAAAATAATTGCATCTATCACTCCAAGTCTTTATGTTTGTGTGTTTTGCTTGCTTGCTTTGTGTGTGTGTGTGTGTGTGTGTGTGTGTGTGTGTGTGTGTGTGTGTGTGTGTGTGTGTGCGTGCGTGTGTGTGGTGTGTGTGTGTGTGTGTGTGTGTGTGTGTGTGTGTGTGTGCGTGCGTGTGTGTGTGTGTGTGTGTGTGTGTGTGTGTGTGTGTGTGTGTGTGTTTGCTTGTTTGTGTATATTTACGGTATGTGTGTTTGCGTTTTAGAGAGAGAGATGTATTTTTTCCTTTGTTGTTGTCGTTCCGTTTGTTTGTTTTATACCCTTACTCAAGATATATATATATATATATATATATATATATATATATATATATATATATATATATATACAAATCTTTCAGCGAACAACAAAGCATATGTATTCAATTCGCTTAAAAGGGGAGAAAATAAGTAAATAAATGAAATAAACATGGCTTTCTTTGTAATCAATACCCGTAGAAGGGCAACACCTGGCTTGCACCAAGTTTGTCGAACCAAGCCAAGACATTAGGACTCATGCTCGTGTGACAGTGTCTGGTATAATCCCCCCCAAAATCAATATCGGGTTACGACTGTACATGGGAAGGGGGAAAAAAGAAAGAACGAAAGAGAAGAACAGTTACACAGAGACGACTAGGACGAGTGAGAAAGAAAGAGTGCAGACGGTAGGGAAGATTGGTTAATTCACCGTCAAGATTCCTGATCATGCCCCTCACGTCGACCAAGAGATATGTTCAGCAATGTAGCAAACATCGGCCACGCTTCAGGCTTGTAACATACACATACGAGAACCACTCTGGCGTACAGAGAGGTAGACAGTGTGGTATACGTGATGTATGTTTTTTCGACTATATAAGCTTTGTTACAGAAAATGAATTGCAGTACAGGTACAATTTCATGGACACTATAATTGTATGTGTAAAAACGTAGCCAGATGTAAAACCAGACCACACTTGCTGTCGGTGAATCCACACGCATCGATTTATGAAGATACATTCAGATTATCTCCAAACTGCAGCAGAGCATAGCCGTTCCACTGATGATGATGAACCCTGTCTCTTTCCTCGTTACACGCATTGTGTCTTTCGCTCTCTGAACTTTGCACCCACTTTGCTTAAAATGTTGGTTACAAGCCGTTTATGGCACATTTCAAGCTTACCTTATATGCTTTGGTGGTGGTGGTGGTGGTGGTGTGTGTGTGTGTGTGTGTGTGTGTGTGTGTGTGTGTGCGTGCGTGCGTGCGTGCGTGCGTGTGTGCGTGTGTGTATGTCTGGAATGCCCTAATCCTTTCCTAATCCAGCTGGAGTGCTGTGATCTCCCTCACCCCACTCAGCGCCACCCTCTTGCCCAGCGAGCAACCGATTTCGTACCGATCCAGAATTTCAGCTTTTGTAGTATGATATTGTAGCACGTGTTTGAACACCTATCCCGTATGCCGCGCCACGAGACTCACAGTACATTGGCCTGTCTGGCTATCTCTCTCTCTTTCTGTCTCTGTCTGTGAGACTCTCTCTCTCTCTCTCTCTCTCTCTCTCTCTCTCTCTCTGTCTGCCTGTGAGACTCTCTCCCTCTCTCTCTCTCTCTCTCTCTCTGTCTATAAGTGTCTCTCTCTCTCTCTCTCTCTGTCTCTCTCTGTATCTCTCTCTGTCTCTGTCTCTGTCTCTCTCTTTCTTTGTCGCGCTGTCACTCTGTCTCTCTGTCTATCTCTGTATCTGTCTCTCTCTCTGTCGCTCTCTGTATCTCTCTCTCTCTCTCTCTCTCTCTCTCTCTCTCTCTCTCTCTCTCTCTCTCATGAAGTCATTCCCCACTAATCGACAACAATCAGTTCTCATTAACAACACTCAGTCCAGTTGTTTACCCCTAAAATTTGGTGTACCACAAGGGTCAGTACTCGGTCCCCTTCTTTTCTTAGTCTATATAAACGATCTCCCTCTGCATATTAATGACTCATCTCAACTTTTTGCAGATGACACATAAATTAATTCAGTAGAAAGAAACTCGTGGAGAGCGTGGCAGCAGAGAGTCCTCAGAAGAGAAGCCCCCTTCAAGCAAGTGTTTCGGCCCTTATCTCCTGACACTCTAGGGGGGTTGGGCCACACCCGGTTCATGACTCCGGATGTCCCTCTGCTGCCCCTTTTTTTTTCCCCCCCATCTTGGGACGAGCCATGGCTGGGATTCGAACCCATGACCCTCTGGACATGCTCATTTTCCACTTAATGACTCGCGCTTTAACCACTGAGCCACAGGGACACCTGATATTTGTAGGGAAATTAAGCCTTATGAAGTTCACTTTTGTTCCTCCTTGACCAGATCCAGCTTGAACACCTCTCCGCCGCTTCTGCCATTGCTTTCAGGGCTCTGGTTTTTTCCTTCCCTGCAACTGAGAGCTGTTTCATGAGGCTGTATGCAGACGTTCCTACAAACCCCCTAGCTCCAATTTCTGCAGTGAGGACTTTGACCTGATAGCCTTCTCTCCTCAGGCTGTTTGCCAGATCAGCATACTTTTCAGTCTTGTAGATTTGAGCTGCCTCCATTCTGTTCTCATATGGCACCGTGAGCTCGATCATGATCAGCTGCTTGGTTGACTTAGAGTGGACTACTATGTCTGGTCTCATGCCACTCTTGCTGATGATCTCTGGGTGACTCTTCCATTCTGGGAGGTCTGCAGTGCACTCCCAGTCATCTGCCCCGTCCAGCAGACTCTGCCTGCATGTTTCGAGTGGCACTGTTGTTCTTGGCCATGATTTGCTGCCTCCTGCCGTGAAGAATGTTGCGGGTGCTTTTGGAGTCCTGAGTTTCCCTTTTGTGGTGTTGGTACTAGCCCAGACTACTTGTACAATCTCTTTGAGCACTTGGTTGTGCCTCCATGTGTACCTTCCTTGAGCCAGGGCTACTTTACATGAGCTTAGGACATGCTCCACTGTTTGTTTTTCATGGCAGAGGGGGCATGCAGGATCGTCTGTTTTCCCCCACTTCACCAGGTTTGCATTTGAGGGCAGAAGGTCATAAGCAGATCTGAGAATGAAGCTGATCCTGAGAGGGGCCATGTGCCAAATGTCATTCCAAGTGAGACTTCTTTGGAGTGCATTCTCCCACGTTGTCCATTGCCCTTGCTGGCTCTGCTGGACTGCTTTTTGGAGTCTTTTTTGGTCTTCTTCTTTTCTCATCTCCTGAATCATCATGTCTCTTTTGGCTTTTCCTTTGGCCTTTGACCACCATTCAGTTTTGGTCACCCCCAGTCCTTGTCTGTTGGTCTGTGTGTGTCCTGTTATTTCTCTGATCTTGAGACTTTCTTTTGCAGAATCCATCGCCTCTTGAACTTTCCATTTTCTGCCTGTCTTCAGCTGGGGCTTGATTGCTTCTACCACCTTGTCTCCTGAGTCCTCCAGCATGCTTTGAAGTCTGATCTTCCCTGCTTTGTATTCCTCCAGGATGGATTTCAGTGGTAGTTTCAGCTTTGCTTGGCGACAGTACAGCGCTATGTCAGTCAGACAGGGTGGGACACCAAGCCATTTCCTTGTGAACTTGTTGATTTTGGCTTCCATTGCCTCCACTATGCTGGTGCAGATGTCGTATATCATCAGAGGCCATAGGAGCTTTGGTATCAGCATGAACTGCAGACACCAGACCTTGTATTTGCCAGGGAGCCCACACTGGTCAATGGTCTCCAAGCCTTCCTCCGCCATCTGCTTGGTTTCTTTTGCTCTTTGTGTGTCTTTCAGCGTATCATCATACCATCTTCCAAGGCTCTTGACTGGTTCTTCTGTGACTGTTGGAATGGCCTGGTTGGCAACACTGAAGACCACAGATCCGGCCACTTTTCCTTTCCTCAGTGAGAGACTCCGTGATTTCTTTGGCTTGAACTTCATTCTGGATGAGGCAACTATGTCGTCCAGCCTCTCCAGCACATGACGTGTCTCGTCTTCTCTGGATGAAATCACTGTAGTGTCATCCATGAAGGCCTTGAGAGGAGGCATCTTGTATCCATCGCCAAGGTCTGTTTGTCTCGCGTTGTTTGTTGCTGCTTTCAAGATGAGTTCCATTGCCAGCACGAACAGTATTGGGGAAATTGCACAGCCCATTGCAATACCCACTTCCAAGTTGATCCAGTCTGTTGTGTACTCCTTGGTAGAGAACCGCATTGAGAAGCCATTGAAGTACTTCTTGAGCATGTCGCGGATGTTCTTTGGCACATGGTACATCTCAAGAGCCAACTGTATCATCTCATGGGGCACAGATCCATATGCGTTTGCCAGATCAAGCCACACTACGTCCAGGTCTCTCTTTTCTGTTTTTGCTTTTTGGATTGCGTCCCAGATCATTGTGGCGTGTTCTACACAGCCAGCCACGCCTGGGATGCCACCTTTCTGGACTGACACATCCAAGTACTTGTTTTCCATCAGGTACTTGGTCAGCCTTGCTGCCATGACAGAGAAGAAGATTTTCCCTTCGACGTTCAGTAGTGATATTGGCCTGAACTGGCTGATGTCACTTGAGTTTTGCTCTTTGGGGATGTACACACCATCTGCCGTCATCCACTGGCCGCTGATCTTCTGGTTTCTCCAAGCCGATCGCAGCAGCCTGTGGAGCCACTCCAGCACCTTGGGACATTTCTTGTAAAGCTGGTAAGGTATTCCGTTTGGCCCTGGTGATGATTTGGCTCTGGCTTTGTCGACCACCTTCTTGATTTCCGCCAACGTTGGAGGCTTGCCATTGAACTGTTCCTCAGGGTTGGTTGGCCACACCAGACCTTGAATGTCGAGTGGTGCTTTGCTCTGTGGGTCAGAGTATGTTTTCCTCAGATGCTGCTCAAGAACTCCTTTGTCCACACTTAGGGTCCCAGATTTTGGCTGCTCAAACAGTGTTCTGGCAAACTGGAAGGGGTCTCTGAAGAAGCGCTCTTGTGTCTTCTTCTTTTTGCTCTTCCTCTTCCTCGCAGATTCCGCTTTGCTGAGGGCGCTGTGTTTTTCTTTCAGGTCTTTCCACAGTTTTTCCAAGCCTTGTTTTTCAGCTGGCAATGCGGTCTTCATTTACATCTTGAGGTTTTTCTTTTGGACCCTGATCTTGTCCATCTTTTCTTGGCGTCTGGATTTCTTTGGAGGTGTTTTCTCTTTGGGTAGTTTTGCTCCATAGGCGTCTCTACATGTGGCATACACAATGTCCCCATATGTGGCTAGTTTGTGTTCCAGGGTGCTTTTCCCTATCAGTGCATCGAGTCTTTGGACGATTTTTGCATCCAGTTTCTCTCCCAATCTTCAGTTTCGTTTGCTCGTGGCAGGTTGAGTTTCAGGCGCCTGGCATCGAGGGCCTGTGCAAATTCCTCATCCGAACCAACAGCGTGGATGTCCTTGGCACTGTGGTTTAAATCCTGGCCTTGGTCTTCCGACGTCTTATCTGCTGATGCAGTGCGCTGCTGCTCATTCAGATGAGTCTTCACACATCCCATCTTTGTTCTGTGGATCTTCATGCCACGGGTGGTAGCGAAACGCTTTCCACAGACACATGGATATTCCATTTGGTCCATGTTCATAGTCCGTTTGGGATTTGCAGTCATGATTGGTTGAGCACCGATGGATTCATCATTCTCTCCCCCTTTCGGTGAATCCTGGGAGCATCTTTTCCTTTTATTCTTAGTAGCCACATGTTTAAGGCAAAGTGGGGAGCCAGCCCACAGAGCCTTTGGTTCTGGTCTTTCCCAGTGTCCTCCGGTCTTTCCCGGACGTCCTCCGGCCTATTCCCGGAAGTCAATGGTTTACCCATGCATCAGTAGAAAGAAACTCGTGGAGAGCGTGGCAGCAGAGAGTCCTCAGAAGAGAAGCCCCCTTCAAGCAAGTGTTTCGGCCCTTATCTCCTGACACTCTAGGGGGTTGGGCCACACCCGGTTCATGACTCCGGATGTCCCTCTGCTGCCCCTTTTTTTTTTTCCCCCATCTTGGGACGAGCCCATGACCCTCTGGACATGCTCATTTTCCACTTAATGACTCGCGCTTTAACCACTGAGCCACAGGGACACCTGATATTTGTAGGGAAATTAAGCCTTATGAAGTTCACTTTTGTTCCTCCTTGACCAGCTTGAACACCTCTCCGCCGCTTCTGCCATTGCTTTCAGGGCTCTGGTTTTTTCCTTCCCTGCAACTGAGAGCTGTTTCACGAGGCTGTATGCAGACGTTCCTACAAACCCCCTAGCTCCAATTTCTGCAGTGAGGACTTTGACCAATTCAAAACATACTCATTTGAAACATTTATCAGATAACCTGCAAGAAAATATAACTCGACTAATTAACTGGACAGAATTGAATCACATGTCCTTAAATGATCAGAAAACAAAGTACATGCTTATTACTTCTCGTCAAAAAAGACAAAATGTAAGTACTCCAATGCCCCCTATATTTATGAATAACAACAAGCTAGAAGAAGTTAGTACTCATAAAGTTTTAGGAATCACTATTGATAATAATCTTTCCTGGTCGCCACATGTTTCCAACTTAAGCAAACGAGTTTCTCAGAAAATTTTTCAGCTTTCTAAATTAAAAAATTTCCTAGATATAAACTCTCGTAAACATTTCTATCATGCATATATCCAGTCCTACGTTGACTATTCTTCTACTCTCTATGATTCTTGCAGTGCAATCACGTTAAAACTGTTGCGCAGGGCCCATAAGCGGGCTATCAAAACAGTACTTCAAAAAACATCAACATTAACTACTCAAGATTACCTCGAAGTAGATATATTGCCCCTTTCTTATAAATTTGAATATAATAAAGCGAGAATGATGTTCAGAATTATGAACCAATTAGCACCCTCAAGTATATCTGCAAGATTTCCAATCAATCAATCAAGATATACTAATAACATAATCATACCGAAACCAAGAATCGATCTTTTCAAAAGTAGCTTAGTTTACTCTGGTGGAACACTTTGGAATTCAATGCCAATATATGTTAAACAGAAGAAAAGCATTACTTCGTTTAAAGTTGCGTATAAACGCCTTCTATTTGAAAAAATGAAAAACAATTTATTTTAACAGTTCTCTAGTATTCAGTCTGAGCTAATATCACAAGTATAAATGTCAGCAACTGTTGTTATTCAGAAATTGAACCCTGCATATTTTATCTTTTTACTCATTATTTTGTATGTGTGTACTATTTTCCATTATCATTGGATCAGTCTTTATTTTAAAAAAAATTCACGGTTAAACTAGCATTTGTTCTGCCTTATTCTTTTCTTAAATTGTACACCGAATTACCTCCTGTGGCCTTGTCAGTCGTGTAAATAATTGGCGTAGACTATATTGTGCATTTATGTTTCTCATACTTTCTTCTTCTTCTTCTCCTTCTTCTTCATCATCTTCTTCTTCTTTTCTTCTTCTTCTTCTTCCTCTTCTTTGCTATACTTGTTACATATATAGACAATTTACTTTCTGCACTATTGTTGTGAATTTTTGTTCAGCCTCAGGGCTGAGTGTAAAAAAGCACGCTTGTATGCTTATCTCATATCCCTGAATAAACAAAATTTCGTTCGTTCATTCGTTCTCTCTCTCTCTCTCTCTCTCTCTCTCTCTCTCTCCTCTCTCTCTTCTCTCTCTCTCTCTCTCTCTCTCTCTCTCTCTCTCTCTCTCTCTCTCTCTCTCTCTCTCTCTCTCTCTGGGAACAGTTACCTTAATTTGGACATCGAGAAGTCTGTTATAGTGATAAAGTCCAATGCACAGCGAAATATTGATTACACTACACAATACATCAACAATACAATAGTTGTGTTTCATCCTTCACAGACTTCTATGACATTTCACATCAGTTGAGGTAACCGACCGGTATGTTGGTATGACCAGCAAGACTGATATCCACCATACCCAGTACCTCAACTCCAGGGCGAAGAAAAAAAAACAACAGACAAACAAACAAAGCTCTCAAAGCACGTGCATGCGCTCTTCTATTGGCCAGCGAGATCTCGCTCTTCGAAACAAATTTTTTGGGTTTTTTTGTTTTGTTTTTGTTTGTTTGTTTGTTTGTTTTTTTTGGGGGGGGTTGTTTGGGTTTTTGTTTTTGTTTTGTTTTTGTTTTTTCCACCACCGCATCCTTCCCACTTGAAAATCTCTTCCAACTTCGGCTACAGCCGACGTTTCTTGCTTGTTATCTTTGTAAGCCGGAGTGCTCTCCCCACCATCTGTGTTCAATGCAGACCTGAAAACGAGAGAGAGAGAGAGAGAGAGAGAGAGAGAGAGAGAGAGGCTGTAGCTTTCCATTTCTGAGTATGTGTGTTTGTATGCGCGCGCTTGTGTGCCCGTGTCTGTGCGTGTGTGCGCGCGTGTGTGCGTGCATGCGTGCATGTCTGTCTGTCTGTCTATCTGTCTGCGCGTGCGTATGTGTGTATGTGTGTGCACGCGCGCGCGCGCGGTGTGTGTGTGTGTGTGTGTGTGTGTGTGTGTGTGTGAAACAAATAGGTAATAGGAAAATA
>CM065718.1:84201525-84204025 GCA_033310375.1 Conus canariensis
CCGTTAGAGAGAGAACGAGAGAGAGAGAGAGAGAGGTGATTCAGATTCAGATGTTTAATTCTTATGGGCCTTGGCCCCTCAAAAGGGGGAGGTACATGAAACATAAGAAGTCGCAGTACCAAATATGGGGGAAAGAAAGAGAGAGAGAGAGAGAGAGAGAGAGAGAGAGAGAGAGAGAGAGAGAGAGACAGACAGAGAGAGAGACAGAGAGAGAGAGAAGGTAGGCAGGTAGGTAGGTACGCAGGTAGGTAGGTACGCAGGTAGGAAGGTAGACAAATAGATATAGTCAACATCTGTACAACGAACTGAGACCAAAAAAAACATTACCGGATAAATGACATTCCTTGTAGATGCAGAAACTGGGTGAGTGAGAGAAGAGGGAGTACACTTTTTAGAAACAGTTGTTGGAACTTATATTGACTGATTCACAATAATGGCAAAACCATGCAGACAGTGTAAAAGTTTCTTGTGTCGGATTTCTCTTCTTTTTTGTTGTTGTTGTTTTTCTGCGTTCCTCTCCGTCTCCCTTCTCAATCGTTCCCTGATGGATTGCTTTAGCAAGTTATATGTTCAGACCAATATAGTTTTCTTTCCCTACACTGATGTCAGCAGGTTTGTATATAGTCCCGATGTGCCGCGTGATAGTTTAGCGCACTTGTTCATAAATCATAACACATGTAGACGCACTGCGCCACATAATGTTCCATTGGTGTATTAATGCGGAACGGAAACGTGTTCTTTTACTGAGTTTGACATTAATAACTGGCGTGTACTTTTTGATCAGAATTCCATCTGGTATCCATTTCGGGCTCTCCCTCCAGGTTATGTGCCTGGTTTCGTTTCGATAGTCCGCATCAATGACATACATTCCCTGATGCATTCCTCTCGTTGCGCTGAGGGTTTTCGTGAATCAATGTGAAGCACTTGGTGCTTTCATTTCGTCGGAAGTTTCATCACTGGATAATAGCGGACCCGGGGCCTTGTGGGTAATCCACTCACCTAGCAAGGGAGAGAATCTACTCGCCTAACAAGGGAGGGAACCCCATGACTATGGTGGGGCTCTCTTGCGGAGAGTGGTTTGGCTGGTTGGTTGGTTGGTTGTGTTTCGTGTGTGTGTGTGTGTGTGTGTGTGTGTGTGTGTGTGTGTGTGTGTGTGTGTGTGTGTGTGTGTGTGTGTTCATTCTACATTTTGGATGGCCCTGTTGTGCATGCAAAGTTTGGTCCTGAGGGTGTCACAGCTAAACTATATCGGCTACGTCTCTCTCTCTCTCTCTCTCTCTCCTCTCTCTCTCTCTCTCTCTCTCTCTCTCTCTGTCTCAGCGAGGGGGGGGGGGGAGGGGGGTAGTGGAGCGTGAGGCGGATGGGGCGATAGTGGGAGGCGGTGGGAGCGAGTGTGGGAGAGAGAGTGGGAGTAGGAATGAGAATTGTCTGTCGAGTCTTGGCTGGATCGTCTGCTGTGATGGCTGCCCGTTGATCAGAGTATAATTAGCATGGTTTTGTACTCTTTGAATAACGATAGCTGTTGTATGCATTTTGATTATTTTCCGACGGTTGTTTTGAATTATCCAAGTTTGAACTCTAGGGATCCGACCATTAAGGGACTCCTCTGGTCGGCGGGCGGTCAAGACACAGTGTGCGAGTCAAGTGTCGACAAGACCCACGGGACAGAATATGACAGGGTCTCAGGCTGAAAGAAATAGGGAAAACGACAATTAAAGTGAAAAAACTGAAGAAATGTACCAACCTGATACATGGAAAGCAACAAGGTTTTAGTAATTTATCCATGGGGCTGCTAAATCCAACGAATATAAACAACACAAGTCCAACACCACACGAACACGACCACAGACGAACACACTCTGTGTGTCAAAGGTCAGCATGGCAGCTTTGTTATGTAGACTCAAGATTCGGGGTTTACCTTTGCACCGGAGAGGGCGATAGGCTTATTTTGCGCATGCGTAATTGATGTAAACAAAAGATGCTTAAAATAGTACAGCTTTCCGGAGAATCTTACGACGCAGGGAAGAAAGGTCTTCACTGTATAAACGAAATATGATGAGGGTAACGAAATAGAAAACATGTGTTTTGTATGATAGTATCAACAGCATTAATATCATGAGTTTTAAAATAATAGTATATATACTTACATTACGTTAATAAGGAAGAATGTACCAAGTAGTGTTAATGTATGATCAAGATAGAATTTTGCATGTACATACTGTCAGGGAAGAATGCTTCGTTGTAGTTATGGTGAATTTTGTTCTGATTATGTAAAATTGATGTATATTTCTTGTTGCGTACTCATGTGAATAGGCTGATGGCCTCACATTAAAGTCACGAGTCACGAGTCACGAGTCTCTCTCTCTCTGTCTCCTTCTTCTTCTTCTTCTTCTTCTTCCGTTTTTTTTTTTTTTACCGGATTGCCGGACATATAGAAAGAGTGTATTAATGCGCGACAGATACTTGTTCTATTACTGAGTTTGACATCAATAACTGACGT
>CM065718.1:84214025-84231525 GCA_033310375.1 Conus canariensis
TTTCATTTCCTCTCTCTCTCTCTCTCTCTCTCTCTCTCTCTCTCCTCTCTCTCTCTCTCTCTGGCTTTCACCTCTCTCTTCTTCTCTCTCTCTCTCTCTCTCTCTCTCTCTCTCTCTCTCTCTCTCTCTCTCACCAGTCCTCATCTCATTTCCTCTCTCTCTCTCCTTTTCTCTCTCTCTCTCTCTCTCTCTCTCTCTCTCTCTCTCTCAACATGATTACATGTTGTGCCTCTCTCTCCTCTCTCTCTCTCTCTCTCTCTCTCTCTCTCTCTCTCTCTCTCTCTCCTCTTTATGTGTGTACTGCACCTCACATTGTTATAGGCCGGAGGCCTGAAACATTAAAATTGTGTTCAATTGTTCTCTCCTCTCTCTCTCTCTCTCTGTGCGTGCGAGCGTGCGTGTATGTGTGTGTGTTCAAAAATATGTACGTACTTTGTCATATTCATTTCACTGTTTTCATACATGCTAATCTTGTACGTTGTAGTACATTTACGTATGTCCCCAGCCCACCTCACTCCCTACCCCCACTCTCTCCTTCCTCTTCATTATTGTTATTCTCATTTTTATTTCTATTTTTTTGTTTATTATTATTCTTTTTTTTTGTTTTTTTTTTTTCATTTCTCTTCTATTTTCATTTGATGTTCCTCTATGATTACATGACCGCTTTGCTTGCGTCTTTGCTTTCTACATTAATTGGTTTCACTGCATGTTGTAGCCCCTACTCACGGCGAGGACTGGATGTAAAAAAGCACGTCAGTGCTTATCTATTATCCTCGTAAATAAAGAATTTTGTCTTGTCTTGTCTTGTCTCTCGCTCGCTCGCTCGCTCGCTCACTCACCAGTCCTCATCTCATTCCCCCTCTCTCTCTCTCTCTCTCTCTCTCTCTCTCTCTCTCTCTTTCTCTCAAGTTACAATATCTTCTCCAGCCATATGCCTCCTCAGCGACTCTCCTGCATTCCTTCCCCTACACATCTCTTCCCCAGTGTCTTTCGTTCGACACTGGCAACCAGTGTTTCTTTCACAAAGGTAGGGCTTGTTTCTTCTTTCCTTCTTACGGATACTTGTTTCGGCGACAATCTTTGCAATCTAACAATATCTTCATTTTCTCGACGAATTATCAGAGAGAGAGAGACAGACAGACAGACAGAGACAGAGACAAACAGAGTCAGACAGAGACAGAGACAAAGACATAGAGACAGACAGACAGACGGAGAGACAGTCAAGCAGGCAGGCAGGCAGGCAGGCAGAGAGAGAAAGAGAGAGAGGGGGGGTACAGAAGTGAACGAAAGAGAGAGAGAGAGTGAGTGAGTGAGTGAGTGAGTGAGAGAGACTTGACACTTTGATATTTTGTCATTACCAAAGAGGTCTTTTGACAAGGGGGGAGGGGGTAACAGAACAATAACATTTCCCTCTTCCTTTCCTGCAAACAAATAGTACACATTCATTCCTAGTGTGTATCAAATCAAAGGTGAACGAAAAAAAAAAATTCGTAACATTTCCTTATGTCCTCACGCACAGGAGTAATGCAGTAAGGTTTTAAGAGAGAGAGAGAGAGAGAGAGAGAGAGAGAGAGAGAGAGAGAGAGAGAGAGAGAGAGCACGGAAGTGAACGAAGAGAGAGAGAGAAGCAGACAGAGAGGCAGAGAGACAGACAGAGAGGCAGAGAGACAGACAGAGAGGCAGAGAGACAGACAGAGGGAGACAGACAGGCAGTAGAGAAAGAAAGATAGAGTTTTCCATATTTGTTATTATAGCCTGGAGCCTCCTCTAGGCTGTCATCCTCACACAGGGAACAGTGTCGCATTCTGATCAGGTCAGCTCATCGCTAAAACAGTGTCCTGAAAAAAAAAGCCAACGATAAAAGCATCTTATCACACGATCGCGAACTGTTAGCATCTTATGGCATATATGTATGGCATTTGGGGGCCGGAATAGCTCAGTAGGTAGAGCGCCGGACTCGTGTTCCTGGGATTGCGGGTTCGAATCTCCGCCGGGCCGTTTCGGTACAGAGGATTTTTCCCTCGAAGTTAACATTGGTTCTGACTCCATTTCCCATACAGTCCTTCGAATGAGACTATAAACCAAGGTTCCGTGTGTGAACGCACGCATAACATCTTGCACACACGTGAAATCCCATCACCAACTTTCTGAAGAGAAGGCCAGTTTGGCCGTTGGTATGGATGACACGTTACACATAGCATGCACCCTGCGTAAGAAATGGAAAAAATGAAGGAAGTAAGGAAATTAAGTGAACGGTATTGAATGAAATGGACTGGATGACACGGGAAACGACTGAATGAAGCGCCAGCTGGCAGCTCTTCAGTCGGCGCTACCCAGGTAGGCAGCCCGTTGTGTAAACGAGTGTGGATTATAAAGTGCTTAGAGCCTGGTCTCTAGCTGAGAATAAGCGCTATGTAAGTATTCTTTCTAATCTAATCTACTACCACGCCGTGCTGCAAATGGCAGGCGTTCCCCTTCATTTATCACTCCTTGATTGAGAAAACGAAAGTCGTTAAAGATTGAATTTTTAAAATTATGAACACAGAGTAGGCTTCCAACGGTGGATGCAGGGTTGCTCCCAGCCGGTTTGTTGTTCGGCAGTTGAGGACAATACTTTTTTTTTTTTTTTTTTTTTTTTTTTTGGGGGGGGGGGGGGGTCCCACCTGTTCTTTCGGGTGTCTCTTTTTTACTCTTATCACTCCTTGGTTGTAAAAAGAAAAGTCGTTGATTTTTTTTAAGAATTCAATACCACAACAATACATTTTGAAAATAAAGCGTGTGGACGAATAGACATTAGAAGAATAGACAGCTTCGTATTCACTCTGGACAGTTTGCAGTTTTCACTAACTGACAGAAAAGAAAACGTTGCCAATACAGAAATTCCTGACATGTCAGAAAGCCATGTACTAAAAGAGCTGCTGTCATCCCCGCGGGGACAGAGAGAGAGAGAGAGAGAGAGAGAGAGAGAGAGAGAGAGAGAGAGAGAGAGAGAGAGGAGAGAGAGAGAGAGAGAATGATAATGATGATGATGATGACAACGACGACGATAATCTTTATTTCCAAGGGGAACAGATAAGCAAGAACTTTTTTCGGCCAGCGCTTTGCCTGGAAAAAGCATGACTAAGAGATTTAAACATTTCACACACACACACACACACACACACACACACACACACACACACACACACACACACACACACACACGCGTGCGCGCGCGCAGAGACTGACGGAGGGTATAATGATAGTTGTAGCTGATTTTTCTTTTCAACATTAACGCAAAGATGAGTTGAAAGAAACAAACAAAGAAATCAAAGCAGGAACAAATAACTTCATAAAAGAAACACAAGTGATCCTCCTGTTGTCCCTTAATTAGACGGAGAGACAGACAGAGACAGACAGAGACAGACAGAGAACCAGCCAGACAGCCAGACAAACAGACATCAGACAGACAGACAGCAGACAGTCAGTCAGCCAAAGACGCAGAGAGAGAGAGAGAGAGAGAGAGAGAGAGAGAGAGAGAGAGAGAGAGAGAGAGAGAGATAACAAAAGAGAATGACAGACAAAAGAAAGAAAGAAAGCCTACGTCACACAGTTGTTGCATTCAGAACATCAAAAACATCAAAGCGGTGTTTGTTTCCCATTTGTTTCCAGCCATGGCCCTCGCACTACAAAGATTCACGGCCGACAACTCGACGTGACCACCACCATCATATCACCGAGCCCGCATCGTGACAGCGTACAGCGGTGTGGTCCCCGAGTCTCTTGGCCCAGAACGTGACAGCGCAGCGTGACCTCGTAGGCAGTGTGATCACGTATCCTGTAACCCACCACAGTCAACAGGAAAGCAGTGCAGTCTTCTGTGTCAGGCTTTACAATTTAACCAACCACTCCTTTCGTTCACAGTTTGACAGTGAATGTGATTCTGCACAGCCTTGTGGTGGCTGCAGCAGCAGCTTGAAACTCCAGTGCGATTCTTTTATCCTAGAGTCTGCAACTGGATTCTCCAGTGTGATTTTTCTTACTCCTGAATCTGCAGTTCGATTCTCCGGCGTGATCCTTCAGCGTACAACTTGATAGTGCAATGTTATCCCTTATCCCTGAGTCTGTAGTTTGATCGTCCAGAGTGGTCCCTCATCTCTGGCTCATCAACTGGGTGTTCCGGTGTATTCTCTTATTCCTGGGTTTGTAGTTAGATGTTTAGTTTGACCCTCCCCCCCCCCCCAGGTCGTTCACTGTGATCCTTCATACCTGAGTGGGAAATTAATAGTTTGCTGTGATTCTGAATCTATGAGTCTCAGCTCGATATTACGTGTAACCCCTTTTCTTTGAGTCTGCTGTTGATAGTTCAGTGTGATCCTTGATCATTGAATCGCAGCTCGCAACTCCGTTGTTGTAATCTGTTATCTTCGAGTCTATAACTTGATAGTTCAGTGTGGTCCCTTAACTCTGAGTCTTCAGCTTGATAGTCTGGTGCGGTCCCTTATCCCTTGGTCAGCAAAGTAATAGACCGGTGGATCCCTTATTCTTCAGTCCAGCAAAATCCCTTAGCCCCAGTCTCCATTCGTCCGGTGTGATACCCTATCCCCCAGTCTACCGTTTGATGGATCCGTGTGATCTCTAATGCTTGATTTTGTACCTTAATAGCTAGATGGGATCCCCTATTCGTGTGTCTGCCGTTTCACAGTCCACTGTTGTCTTTAAAACCTGCGTTTGAATTTTCATTCTCCAAAGTAATTAATTATCCCTGAGCCCGAAATTGCATATTTTAGTGTCGTCCATTGGTCCTGAGTCCGTGATTTCATAGTCCAGTGTCATAAATTATCCCTGAATCCGTAATTTCATAGTCCATGTAATCTGTTATCCCTGAGTTAGTAAATTCATAGTCCATATAATCTATTATCCCTGAGTCCTTAAATTCATAGTCCATAGTAGAAAGAAACTCGTGGAGAGCGTGGCAGCAGAGAGTCCTCAGAAGAGAAGCCCCCTTCAAGCAAGTGTTTCGGCCCTTATCTCCTGACACTCTAGGGGGGTTGGGCCACACCCGGTTCATGACTCCGGATGTCCCTCTGCTGCCCCTTTTTTTCCCATCTTGGGACGAGCCATGGCTGGGATTCGAACCCATGACCCTCTGGACATGCTCATTTTCCACTTAATGACTCGCGCTTTAACCACTGAGCCACAGGGACACCTGATATTTGTAGGGAAATTAAGCCTTATGAAGTTCACTTTTGTTCCTCCTTGACCAGATCCAGCTTGAACACCTCTCTGCCGCTTCTGCCATTGCTTTCAGGGCTCTGGTTTTTTCCTTCCCTGCAACTGAGAGCTGTTTCATGAGGCTGTATGCAGACGTTCCTACAAACCCCCTAGCTCCAATTTCTGCAGTGAGGACTTTGACCTGATAGCCTTCTCTCCTCAGGCTGTTTGCCAGATCAGCATACTTTTCAGTCTTGTAGATTTGAGCTGCCTCCATTCTGTTCTCATATGGCACCGTGAGCTCGATCATGATCAGCTGCTTGGTTGACTTAGAGTGGACTACTATGTCTGGTCTCATGCCACTCTTGCTGATGATCTCTGGGTGACTCTTCCATTCTGGGAGGTCTGCAGTGCACTCCCAGTCATCTGCCCCGTCCAGCAGACTCTGCCTGCATGTTTCGAGTGGCACTGTTGTTCTTGGCCATGATTTGCTGCCTCCTGCCGTGAAGAATGTTGCGGGTGCTTTTGGAGTCCTGATTTTCCCTTTTGTGGTGTTGGTACTAGCCCAGACTACTTGTACAATTTCTTTGAGCACTTGGTTGTGCCTCCATGTGTACCTTCCTTGAGCCAGGGCTACTTTACATGAGCTTAGGACATGCTCCACTGTTTGTTTTTCATGGCAGAGGGGGCATGCAGGATCGTCTGTTTTCCCCCACTTCACCAGGTTTGCATTTGAGGGCAGAAGGTCATATGCAGATCTGAGAATGAAGCTGATCCTGAGAGGGGCCATGTGCCAAATGTCATTCCAAGTGAGACTTCTTTGGAGTGCATTCTCCCACGTTGTCCATTGCCCTTGCTGGCTCTGCTGGACTGCTTTTTGGAGTCTTTTTTGGTCTTCTTCTTTTCTCATCTCCTGAATCATCATGTCTCTTTTGGCTTTTCCTTTGGCCTTTGACCACCATTCAGTTTTGGTCACCCCCAGTCCCTGTCTGTTGGTCTGTGTGTGTCCTGTTATTTCTCTGATCTTGAGACTTTCTTTTGCAGAATCCATCGCCTCTTGAACTTCCCATTTTCTGCCTGTCTTCAGCTGGGGCTTAATTGCTTCTACCACCTTGTCTCCTGAGTCCTCCAGCATGCTTTGAAGTCTGATCTTCCCTGCTTTGTATTCCTCCAGGATGGATTTCAGGGTAGTTTCAGCTTTGCTTGGCGACAGTACAGCGCTATGTCAGTCAGACAGGGTGGGACACCAAGCCATTTCCTTGTGAACTTGTTGATTTTGGCTTCCATTGCCTCCACTATGCTGGTGCAGATGTCGTATATCATCAGAGGCCATAGCAGCTTTGGTATCAGCATGATCTGCAGACACCAGACCTTGTATTTGCCAGGGAGCCCACACTGGTCAATGGTCTCCAAGCCTTCCTCCGCCATCTGCTTGGTTTCTTTTGCTCTTTGTGTGTCTTTCAGCGTATCATCATACCATCTTCCAAGGCTCTTGACTGGTTCTTCTGTGACTGTTGGAATGGCCTGGTTGGCAACACTGAAGACCACAGATCCGGCCACTTTTCCTTTCCTCAGTGAGAGACTCCGTGATTTCTTTGGCTTGAACTTCATTCTGGATGAGGCAACTATGTCGTCCAGCCTCTCCAGCACATGACGTGTCTCGTCTTCTCTGGATGAAATCACTGTAGTGTCATCCATGAAGGCCTTGAGAGGAGGCATCTTGTATCCATCGCCAAGGTCTGTTTGTCTGGCGTTGTTTGTTGCTGCTTTCAAGATGAGTTCCATTGCCAGCACGAACAGTATTGGGGAAATTGCACAGCCCATTGCAATACCCACTTCCAAGTAGATCCAGTCTGTTGTGTACTCCTTGGTAGAGAACCGCATTGAGAAGCCATTGAAGTACTTCTTGAGCATGTCGCGGATGTTCTTTGGCACATGGTACATCTCAAGAGCCAACTGTATCATCTCATGGGGCACAGATCCATATGCGTTTGCCAGATCAAGCCACACTACGTCCAGGTCTCTCTTTTCTGTCTTTGCTTTTTGGATTGCGTCCCAGATCATTGTGGCGTGTTCTACACAGCCCGCCACGCCTGGGATGCCACCTTTCTGGACTGACACATCCAAGTACTTGTTTTCCATCAGGTACTTGGTCAGCCTTGCTGCCATGACAGAGAAGAAGATTTTCCCTTCGACGTTCAGTAGTGATATTGGCCTGAACTGGCTAATGTCACTTGAGTTTTGCTCTTTGGGGATGTACACACCATCTGCCGTCATCCACTGGCCGCTGATCTTCTGGTTTCTCCAAGCCGATCGCAGCAGCCTGTGGAGCCACTCCAGCACCTTGGGACATTTCTTGTAAAGCTGGTAAGGTATTCCGTTTGGCCCTGGTGATGATTTGGCTCTGGCTTTGTCGACCACCTTCTTGATTTCCGCCAACGTTGGAGGCTTGCCATTGAACTGTTCCTCAGGGTTGGTTGGCCACACCAGACCTTGAATGTCGAGTGGTGCTTTGCTCTGTGGGTCAGAGTATGTTTTCCTCAGATGCTGCTCAAGAACTCCTTTGTCCACACTTAGGGTCCCAGATTTTGGCTGCTCAAACAGTGTTCTGGCAAACTGGAAGGGGTCTCTGAAGAAGCGCTCTTGTGTCTTCTTCTTTTTGCTCTTCCTCTTCCTCGCAGATTCCGCTTTGCTGAGGGCACTGTGTTTTTCTTTCAGGTCTTTCCACAGTTTTTCCAAGCCTTGTTTTTCAGCTGGCAGTGCGGTCTTCATTTGCATCTTGAGGTTTTTCTTTTGGACCCTGATCTTGTCCATCTTTTCTTGGCGTCTGGATTTCTTTGGAGGTGTTTTCTCTTTGGGTAGTTTTGCTCCATAGGCGTCTCTACATGTGGCATACACAATGTCCCCATATGTGGCTAGTTTGTGTTCCAGGGTGCTTTTCCCTATCAGTGCATCGAGTCTTTGGACGATTTTTGCATCCAGTTTCTCCCAATCTTCAGTTTCGTTTGCTCGTGGCAGGTTGAGTTTCAGGCGCCTGGCATCGAGGGCCTGTGCAAATTTCTCATCCGAACCAACAGCGTGGATGTCCTTGGCACTGTGGTTTAAATCCTGGCCTTGGTCTTCCGACGTCTTATCTGCTGATGCAGTGCGCTGCTGCTCATTCAGATGAGTCTTCACACATCCCATCTTTGTTCTGTGGATCTTCATGCCACGGGTGGTAGCGAAACGCTTTCCACAGACACATGGATATTCCATTTGGTCCATGTTCATAGTCCGTTTGGGATTTGCAGTCATGATTGGTTGAGCACCGATGGATTCATCATTCTCTCCCCCTTTCGGTGAATCCTGGGAGCATCTTTTCCTTTTATTTTTAGTAGCCACATGTTTAAGGCAAAGTGGGGAGCCAGCCCACAGAGCCCTTGGTTCTGGTCTTTCCCAGTGTCCTCCGGTCTTTCCCGGTGAATACTGTTGTCCATATAATCTATTATCCCTGAGTCAGTAAATTCATAGTACATGTAATCCATTATCCCTGAGTCCATGAATTCATAGTCCATGTAATCTATTATCCCTGAGTCCATAAGTTCATAGTCCAGTGTAATTCATTATCCCTGAGCTCGTTCCAGTGTAATCCTTGATCCCTGAGTTCGTAATTTCACAGTCCTCTATAATCCATTATCCCTGAGTCAGCAGTTTTAAGAGTCCAGTGTGACCCCTGGCTGTGAGTCTGGAGTATCATAGTCCAGTGTCACCCCTTATACCCGAGTCTGCGATGTGACAGTCCCGCGCAAATCTTTATTCCACAGTCAGCTGTTCTGCAGTCAGTTGTATACAAGGTCCCTTTGTTCACAGCTGGACGTCTCAGTGTGATTCGCACAGGCCTGGGCCCACGCCAGCAGCCTAGTGGTGAACTTCAATCTTCCGCTAGCTTCATAGCAATGCATGACCGCTGTTCCTAGTCAGCAACATGCCTGCCCACAGTGAGTCCTCTTAATTTTTAAAAGTGAGCGTAACCCACCTCCCTCGGGCTTCTACAGAACAGTGCGGAGTGAATGAACCCTTATCTCTGAGGCTGCAACTCCACCATCCGATTCATCCGTATCCTCTGAAGCGACAGACTGCCGTCTCATCGTGATCATATTTCCCTTGAGCATCAACTCGACAAACCCAAGTGATCCTGTATCCTAAGGGCCCGTAATTCCATAGCCCAGTTCTCAACCCCATTACTGAGTCCACAGACTGACGGTACAGTGTGACTTTCATACCTTGAGCACGCTACGGAGACAGTCTAGTGGGACTTCCTATCCTCAGGGAAGGGGTGAATACTGTTGTGTGATCCTTCATCCACAGGTCCCCGACATTTGACGTGGCAGAGGGATTCCACTCTCTTGGCCAGCCAGCTTCGTAATCAATCCTCAACCCGCGTTCTGACAGACAAGAGTGTGGGGCCCGTGTCCCAGGGGTCTTGGGATTTGACATACCGAAGTGGCTCCGTGCTCCTTGAGCAGCCGCACTCTGTAATTACCACTCAGTCTGCATCTTAACAGCGTGCTGTGATCTCCTATATCACGGGGCGGGGACTTGGACAGTATCCGCGCAAACTGCGCCAAGGAGACAGGCTTCAGTGGCCGCTGACAGAGACAGAACCTCATCAACATGGCCAGTGAGAATTCCTACATGTTGGGTCGTAGTCAGGTAAATATACCCGTTTTGCTTTTTTTAATGTCTTGGTGTGTGTGTGTGTGTGTGTGTGTGTGTGTGTGTGTGTGTGTGTGTGTGTGTTTGAGGGAGGGGGGGGGGTGTCACACTGTCACTCTTGCACACACGCATTCATGACAGCATTTACTCCATACGCACACGCAATCCCTCCAGTCAACCAAAAGGCGCACAACAGAATGTTTTTTTCTTCTCCCCCTCTCCTCTGGGGAAAACACTTTACTAAATGAATTGAACAATCCAGACAACGTTCAACATACTCCCGTATTTATCAAACAAATTCTATACAAGTTTCTCTCTTTCTCTTCACACTGAGAGATAAATCAAGTCACGAATTGATTTCAATAAATTCCTACAAAATTCCTCCTTGCCGGAGAAAGAATACACACATCCTCCAAGAATATAATGTCATGGCCGTTTATGCAACATTGGCCCAAGATCCAGACCAGGAGAATAAACGATTCATCCGATCATGATGCCATACCTGCATCAGAGTAAGCACTCGCCCCAAACCATCGTGATGCCCTGCCTGCATCCGAAAAAGCACTTGCCCCCTGAACTCTCCAGTCACTGGGGAAATGATGAGATCCGACTCCTCTACCCGGAGTCCTTAATTGCTGGGGCTGAACTACCGGTGTGTTCCCCACACCATGGCCATCGTTAACCACCTGTCTCAGAGGAGGAATAGCTGACGGGGTGAAGGGTGAAGGGTGAAGGGCTGGAACACGAATAAGGTTCGTGTAAGTAACCTGCTTCCCAATTTAACATATGAATTCTTTTTTTCAAAATGGAGTGACTGACGGCGGAGAACGAAGCAAAATTTAGAAAGAGAGGGTGTTAGTTACCGCCAATGACATTGACAAACAAAGCACATGACAAGACACGATGCATTTCAACCACTTGGGTCTTCTTCAGGCGAAAAAATAAATCACATTTAACATTTAAGACAGTACAAACAAAGAACGAAAATGACTCATCTGTTGTTAGTCCATGTGGTGGGGAGAATAGCCGCTACGCGGAAATGACAAGGGGGATTATGGGAGAGGAAAAGGAGGGGGGGGGTTCGTGGGGGGAGGGGGGGGGTTGTGTGATACGATAGGGTTGTGTGTCTAGTTTAGTGGGGTGGTGTGATATCTTTGTGACGGTTGTGATAATGGTGGATTGATAATAATGGTAAGGGGGGGGGGGGGGGGGGCAAACTGGGAAAAAAAAAAAATTAAATTATATATAGAAGGGGTAAATAAGTACATGAACAGAAGAAACTTTAAAATTAAAAAAATAAATAAATAAATAAAAAAAATAATAATAATAATAATAATAAATAAATAAATAAATAAATAAAAAAGTTTAGGTGAATAAAATAAATGATTTCGCTGGGTGATGAAAGAGGTGGTGGTAGTTATGTGTGGGTAGTTGTGAAAGGTGTGTGGGTAATGTTAATGAGGGAGGGAAGGGGATGGAAGATAAATGGGTGATAAGGTATGATTGGGAGGGGGGGGGGGGTGAGAGAGAGAAAAAAAAAAAAAAAAAAGGGAGGAGGGTAATCTGTGTGTGGGGGGGGGGGGGAGGAAGGGGGGCAAGAGAAGGAGAGCTCATATCTCTTCATCCACTATGGGGTGGGGGGTGGGGGTGGGAGGTTGGGAGGTTCATATTAATTGTGTTGTTTAAAAAAGTAAACAATGCTGTGGGATGATGTTCACTGTAACAGGTGAAATAATGTGTTGGCATCAATATGCTGCTGTTTGTTGAGAGAAGATAGCAGTGATCAATGAAAAACAGGGTATCATGTGTTGCACACACACACACACACACACACACACACACACACACACACACACACACACACACACACACACACAAAGGGGGCGGGGGGGGGAACACATGTAAACAATGTTCTAGGTGAATTCTTTATTTCTCTTTTCTTAAGGTTTTCCCCTGTACCTTTCCCCAACTATCTATAGCTCACCTGGTAATGACTGGTCAGCGGTGAGGACCCATTGACCAACGTCCTGACAGGTTCGAGTCTCTAGGCCATCTCCTGGGCTAAAACTGATTCTTTCCTCCCTCCTCCTAGTGAGCGCATACTCAGTGTTCAAAACACGTAACCAGCACCTTACCAGCCCTTATTAAACTATCTCTCATTGGTCACTTTCACCCAATGACCACCCTTGTTTATGTTAATGAGTGATCCTCACAATTATTGGGGACGCCCGCTACACTAGTCAATGAATATGAATATTCTTCCTTTTTAGTTGTGGCATGGGGGAAATGATTCATATCACTAGACTACATGTGATGGAGCGTCACATGCCTTGATGTGAGGCTACGTCACATGGCAATGGACTACGTGGGAAATCGCGTTCCATTGAAATGAAATGCGACAGACAGCTCCATTAAGGAGTAGTTTCATCCTCAGATATGTATCTGACCTTTTGCCCCTCATGACAAATCTGATGAAATGGAGGAAAGGATGTAACCCCTCGTGACTACTCTGACAGCATACATAGTGGAACAAGTCCTGAGCTCATGCAAAGCAACGCTAATATGGAACACTTGCTAGAGCTGAATATACTTTACTATTCGTATAGATAAAGTATATATTAAAAAAAAACAGGTAGAGAAAATCTGTATATCTGAAGGCGCGTAACTACTCATGTAGTTCAAGTATAAGGAAAAAAGGGAAAACTTGCCATGGCTGAATGTACAGAACTACTTGTGTAAAGTATAGGGAAAAAGGTGTGGGGTGGGGGGTGGGAGATAGATAGATAGATAGATAGATAGATAGATAGATAGATAGATAGATAGATATCATTGCTGAATAAACCCAACTACTCATTTAAAGTAGAATGAAAGAGTGGAGGGGAAAGTTGCTATGGCTGAATGTACCTAACTAATCGTGTGGAGAAAGTGTAAGGAAAAATGACGGGGAAAAGTTGCCATGGATGAATATACCTAACTATTCATGTAGATAACGTGTAAGGAAGAAAGGCAGAGAAAACTGACATGGCTGAAGGCACCTTACTACTCATGTAGTAAAGGTATAAGGAAAAAAGGCAGGAAAACTTGCCATCGCTGAATGTACCTAACTACCCGTGTTAAGTATAGGGACCAAAGGTGGGGGAGACAGATAGACAGATAGATAGAGAGAGAGATAGACAGACAGACAGACAGACAGACAGATAAATAGATAGATAGATAGATAGATAGATAGTTAGATAGATAGATAGATCATCCATTGCTGAATATACCCCAACTACTCGTGTAGATAAAGTATAATGAAAGAGTGTAGGAGACGTTGATATGGCTGAATGTACCTACCTACTCATAGGGAGAAAGTATAAGTGAAAATGATGGGGAAAACTTGGCATGGCTGATTGCACCTAACTACTGGTGTAAAGTATAAAGACAAAAGGTGGGGAAAACTTGAATACTCGTATGGAGAAAATATGAGGGAAAATGATGGAGAAAACTTGCCATGGCTGAATGTACCTAACTACTCGCGTGTGGAGAAGGTATAAGAATGGTGGAGAAAAATTGCTATGCTGAATGTACCTAACTATTCGTGTGGAGAAAGTGTAATGGAAAATGATGGGGGGAAATTGCTGTGACTGAGTGTACTTAACTACTCGTGTAGGCAATGTATAAGGAAAAAAAAGGTAGGCAAAACTTGCCATAGCTGAATGTATCTAGCTGCTCAGGTAGCGCAAGTATAGGGGAAAAGTTTATGGTGTCATAAACATATGCCATGATTAACTAGACAGGAGATCATGTTTTTAAATAATGCTAATTCAGATTTTTTTTTTTAATGTAAGCAATAATTTGAATGAAAACATATGAAATAAATCATCAAAGTCTTAATCTGTCCGGAGAGGGACTTGGCCGGCGCAGTCATTCATTCTCCCTCTCCCTCCCCCTTTCACCCCTCTTCCTGGCAGCTGCACCTCCAGCCTCTCCCTCCCTTTCTCCCCTGCCCTCGAGCATTGGAAACTCCCCTCGGTAGCCTGTGTCGATTTTTTTCTCCTGTGGACACGTTTCGTGCCTGAACGGTCTATGACAGGGCGTGTTGCTTCGTTCATGTTTGTTTTTCCTCCATAAACATAACCTAGTTGAATGTCCTATATACGTTTGCCTCAGGTGCTTGCTCTGTCCATATCATGACTTTCTTCTCTTTTTCTTTTCTTCTTCTTCTTCTTCTTCTTCTTCTTCTTCTCCTTCTTCTTCCTCTTCTTCTTCTTCTTCTTCTTCTTCGTTCCTAAGCAAGAACTCACTAGATCTAGTTGCAAAGCGAGACGACTGCAGGCGGAAATCTAAACAAATCTTAAATAAATGTTAGCGAACCGCCCAGAGAACGTGGACAAACGAGTCACAAGACGAAACACAACGCGTTTCGACCTCTTAGGTCTTCATCGGGTGAGACATAAACGAATAAAACAACGAAAATTCACTTAGCTTTGATCGCTTCAGATCACTTCACAGGGTTCAGCGCAAGGAACGCTGACCTCTGCCCTCCGTGCCACGCTTGATAAGCATGCTCCAGTGAGCAGGCGCTTGATCACTGATCGCTCACTGTGTCATGGCACAACACAGTGGGTCCCGAGTTGTCGGAGGCCAAGCAGGAGAGGAGGGGGGCTGAGAGGCGATGGCGCGCCACGGGACTGACTGTGCACAGGGAAATATATCAAACTGCGAGAAATCATATTCCTGACATTGTTCACCAAGCAAAAACTTTGTTCTATTCTTCAAAGATATTGGCCTGTAATACGGCCAAGCAACTATTTAATGTCACAAATAGTCTCCTAGGCAAAGTCAGCTACTCTCCCCTTCCCACCATCTTCCAAACTCAAGAGCTCCCTCAGAAATTCTTAGAGTTTTTCAATGGCAAAGTTGACACTATCCGTGAAAAGCTAGATTCTACTGCACCTGTACATTCTCTGAATGACAAAGTTTACTGTGGACCTCCTTTGGCATGTTCTAGCCCTGTTAGTCAAGACTATGTCAACAAACTTTGTTTGCGATGCAGCCCTAAATCATGTGAACTTGATGCCATTCCCACTAACTTGCTCTTTCAGTGCATTGATGACGTCCTACCCCATCTTACTCATGTTATCAATACCTCTTTGTCCTCTGGTCACGTTCCTGAAATCTTCCGGTCTGCAGTGGTACGTCCATTGATCAAGAAACCTTCATTAGATAAAAATGTTTTAAAGAATTATCGGCCTGTATCAAATTTGTCATTTCTATCAAAATTATTGGAGAAGATCGTTTTGGAACAAATTATAAAACATCTCGAAAAGAATCACCTTTTGAATCCTCATCATATCAATCTGCTTACAGACAAGGCCATAGTTGTGAGACAGCACTCGTCCGTATAGTCAATGACCTCCTCTGCGGGCTTGACGATGGGAATGTTTCCTTATTAGCGATGTTAGACCTCTCCGCAGCATTTGACACGATCGATCATAATATTTAATTCTTACGGCTTCAAACTTCCTTTGGATTCAAAGACACAGCTCTCGACTGGATTATCTCTTACTTGACTGGACGGACTCAGACAGTGTGTGTACAGGGCAGATACTCAGACAGTTCTCCTCTTAGGTACGGTGTGCCTCAGGGTTCTGTACTGGGGCCAGTCCTTTTTGTGCTGTATGCTAGTCCTGTGTCTGACGTCATCAGTGGTCACGCCATGTCGCATGAGAGCTTTGCTGACGATACTCAGCTTCATCAGTCGGCTCCCATTGCTGAAATTGACTCACTGATTTCTCGGACGCGGGCTGCATTGCAGACCTGAAGGACTGGATGACAACCAACAAACTACAACTAAACGACGACAAGACGGAACTCATGTTCGTGACAAAACAGCCTAACCATACTTCTCTGCCTTCAACTGTCACTATCAATGACTGTACTGTCTCTGTCTCCACCTCTGTCCGCAGTCTAGGGGTCATTCTTGACCAATCCCTCTCCTTTGAGAAATAGGTTTCAAATATTTGCAAGATTGCCTATTTAGAACTAAGAAGAATCAGCTCCGTACGTCACCTTCTCTCTACAGATGCTACAAAAACTCTCATTTGTGCATTTGTCTTATCTAGAATAGATTACTGCAACTCACTTTTGGCCGGCCTTCCAAAATACCTGATAGAAAGATTACAGCAAATCCAAAATCATGCAGCCCGAGTCGTCTGTAGAGCAGGAAAATATGATCACATTTCGCCTCTACTTCACTCTCTTCACTGGCTGTCTCAAATCGTATCTCGTACAAAATCTCAACTCTCACTTTCTCTGCTCTCTTTGAAAATGGATCTTCTTATCTCTCAGATCTCCTTAAAATCTACACCCCCTCTCGACAACTACGCTCCTGTGCTGACGACCGCCTTCTACGAATGACTCGCTTCAGGACTACTACTGGTGAAAGATCTTTCTCTTTTCAAACTCCAGCGACGTGGAACAGACTGCCAGACTCTCTCAGACATTCAGATTCTGTCTCTTCTTTCAAGTCTAAACTTAAAACCCATCTATTTTCTCATAATTAGTCAATGCTATGGGGGGGGGGGTGGGGGTACAACCTAACTCATAGCCGTCTGGGCCTTTTCAAATGTAGTGTATGTGTATGTTCTCTATTATATGTATTTGTTGTATGATTGAACGTTATAGGATTAAGTTTTTGTAATGATATTTGAAAAATAAGTGAATGTCATATTTGTAGGATTAGGATTTGTTAGTTATTGTAGTAATAGTATTTGTAGCTGGGTGTAAGGTGTGTTATTGTATATGAGAAGGGTGAATGTAGTATGACTTTGTAAAGCGCTTAGAGAAATTTGTTTGATTAAGCGCTATATAAGAAACCATTATTATTATTATTATTATGATAGATGGATAGATAGATAGATAGACAGACAGACAGAGAGGCAGGCAGACAGACGGACGGACGGACGGACGGAGAGACAGACAGATAGATAGACAGATAGTTAGACAGATAGAATGATAGATAGATAGCCAGATAGATAGATATGTAGGTAAGTAGATAGGTAGGTTGGTTGGTAGGGAGGGAGATAGAGAGATAGATGTACCTTTATCCATTCTATTTAAATTGCTGTCATTTTAGCTATTTATTGAATGCGTGTGTTTGTTTGTTTATTTGGACTTATTTGAATTTTTTTGTATTTTCATCCGAATGGAATACCATGCAGACGAATTCAAAGCCAATGTGTTTTCCCCAGGGAGTGAAAGAATGATCGAACTGAAAATCGAAACATTGGCAAGCCGCAATTTAAACCTCTCAGAGGAGAAAGAGGGGGCTGGAAGGTTGAGCGAGAGGGGAAAATGGTAAAGTAACAGGAAAAAAAAAGGAACAGAGACAGAAATGGACAGAGGATGTTAGAAACCAATAGAGAGGAGAGGAAGAGACAGAGAGACAGAATCAAAAACACGAGAGAAGAGAGAGAGAGAGAGAGAGAGAGAGAGAGAGAGAGAGACTGCGAGACCGAGAGACCGAGAGAGACAGAGACAAAGAGAGACAGAGACAGAGGGAGACTGAGACAGACAGACAGACAGACAGACAGAGAGAGAGAGAGAGAGAGAGAGAAAATTTTCACGG
>CM065718.1:84234025-84241525 GCA_033310375.1 Conus canariensis
TAACATCAAACTAGCACAAGGTCTCAGAGGCGTTGCTTATGATGTGTATGCCAAGTTACCTCCAAACAAAGTAACTGATTATGATGCTCTCAAACAAGCCCTACTCACCTGTTATGAACTGACAGCTGAAGCATACCGAAAGAAATTTCGAAACTCGCGGCGTAGCAGGGGAGAAACCTATGGCCAGTTCACAGATAGGTTAACGACTTATCTCCAGAAATGGTTGACCCTGTCTGACCAAGCACAGACTTTTGATGGTCTGACTGAGCTCATCCTCTGTGAACAGCTGCGTGACACAATGTCCACTGACCTACAAACTTTCACAGCAGAACAAGGTGCTACCTCACTAGCTGACCTGATCAAGCTAGCTGACAGATACACCACCGCCCATGATGAAGCAAATGCACACAAAAAGATGCGTGACAAGCCAAACCGGGATTCGAACCCCCCACAGTCACAGCAGTCTCAAAACCAAAACCCACCACAAACTGAGAAACAAACTGGTAAGCCACACAGTGGTAACTCGGTCCCTGTGGGTCAGAACAGTGCACAGAAGCGTTTCTGCACGCACTGTAAAATGACATCTCACAACACTGCAGAGTGCAGAAAATTCTTTGGACCAAGACTCCAAACAATTGCTGCATACCAGGTAGTGTCTACACCCAAAAGCGGTGACACACCATCTATGGTACCCAACATCACTGCACCACCCATCAGTGAGCAGGTGTTAGTAAATAACAAACCCACCACATGTTTGTATGACACAGGATTGTCATACGAGGCAGTAGTAAGAGCTTCCCTTCTGGAGCCAGCTGCTATTACCGAGGAGACAGTGCCTTTACAAGGGGCTGACCTGACTCTGCCACCTGCTACCTTACCTGTCGCCACAATTATGGTTGACAGTAGGTATGTCAAGGACAGATCAAGGCAGCCGTCATGGACAATCCGATCCATGATCTCCTACTTGGAGGCCATTATGTCACGCTCGGGAACCCGTCCGAACCTGTCATTGTATCCACACTGCAGGTGAAGACACCAAAGCAATTCAAACCTCCTAAAAAGGAGATGAAAGCAGCTCAGCGAGCTGACCCAACATTAGCTGCATGCTTCAAGAGGCAGCGCCACACCCGTCACCCCACTCGCAAAGGTGAATTCTTTAGGTGGAATGGTCTTTTGTATCGTAGGCTAAATAAAGATCACTCACAACTTGTAGTCCCGGCGCCACACCGGACACGAGTAATGGAAGTGGGACATACACTCTGTTCGCCAGGACATAGCAATGTAGGGCAGACAGTGCAATGGGTGATGAAGCAGTATTACTGGCCAGGGATGGCAGAGGACATAAAGAAATATGTCGATTCCTGCCCCCTGTGCCAACACTGGTCATCCAGCCAAGGGGGCGATTCGTCCCCAGGCCAGCTGGATAATCCAGACGCAGGCCAACCGGAGCCCAATAATGTATTCCGAGGCTCCATCAGTGTCTTGGTGACTCCAGAGCTAGTGCCAAAAGCCTAATGGACCACGATCAGAATGAATTATCAAGCAGGAGCTTCTCTCTCGAGAGAATCTTTTTTCGGGGGGCCTATGTGACGAAACGCTCGACAAAACCATCCAATCGGTCCCACTAAAATCCCAAACAAAAAATTAGATTTCAAATCTATACCCACTCCCCCCTCTCAACCCCCCTTTCGTTCTTGTTGACCTACACCCCCCCCCCCCCCCCACCTCTCTCTCAACTCTCCTTCCCCACTCCAAGTAGCCAGGACACAGTAAAATTTCAATTTCATTGTGGCAATGGCCCGTCTCGCACCCGCCCCCCCCCCCCCCCCTTCTCTCTACCCCGTGAAAACAAAGGCGTGACGCCTCTGCCGTGCGTTTCCCCACCACCACTCACCCCCCCCCCCCCCCCATCATATCTACTGTTCGTGCACTGGCTGAACTGTAACGTATGTCACAGGAATCGTTCCACGATAGTATGTATCTTACACGGACGCATAAATTAAACTGGCCGCAGATGTCTGTGAGCTATGCTGATTAGGATCAAACGGTTCCCGAGGCGACTAGTGATAAGACTAGATCCCTCCCCCTCTCACCCCTGATGTGTGAATGACAGGTTGTCAAAATCGAATCCAGCAACTAGAATGCATATATACCAGACACACAGGGCTCACCTTCACTGACCCCTCAAGACTACCTGTAGACCAGACCAGAGGAAGACAAAGAGACAACTAGAGAAGGCGTGAGAAAATCTCGGTACCCTCGTTGATCTCCAGTCATTCACTGTTCATTCCCAGGAAAAGTGAGTTGGAACTCTGCTTTACCTTTTTGAATCTATGTATGGATTTTATGTATGCTGTGTGTGTTAACATTGTAGATTTGTACAAATGCTTAGCAACATGTATCAAACTGATGAATGATTATTCTGTGTAGGAGTTGGCTTGCCATCATATGGCAAAAGCTCTCTCCCAGTGGTTATGATTCTTTGTTAACTATCTGATCACTGTTCTTTGTATTCACCCTGACTTTTGCCAGTAGGCAATTCTATCTATTAAGAAAATAATTCATTGATTAATTTTGGTCAAGAAAACAGAATGCCTGTGCTAGGTGAAGAACTGCTACCCTGATTTATAAATACTGGTGATTGTTGGAATGATTGGTAGTGTATGACTTTAAGTCCACACCACATGTGTACTTGGACTAAGTGAAGTCCAAGTCAGTGTGATGTAATTCATAAGAAACATAGAAGAGTTGTCTGACTGAAACTATGTAACATTGTATTACTGTCTCCTACCCTTTTGTAAGCTTAACTTAGTCTTTAAACAAAAGTGGAGATTAATAGTTATAGCAGAAACTCTACCATAGAGAATACTTTGCTGGCTGAGTCTCACACCTGTGCTGAAAGTAAAACAGGGTAAATGTGTGCACTCGACAAACCAGCCATCAGATTCTCACCTACAGACCAAGTTCTCTTTATCGCAGAAACTGGAGATCCTGGTGGACACGACGATCCTGGTCAGGCTATCCTGGACACGCTACACATTGCGGCTGGACCAGAAGCTGGGACTTCGCCCAACACCAGGGCGACACCAGACAACCAATCTACACCAGCAGGGCAGTCACCAACCACAGGAGAGATCAACTACCCTCTCCGAAGCAAAGCTAAGTTAGCTTACCACCTGGACTCAAACCCATCAGACCCTTGCCCTCACTTTATGATGACATAGGGAGAACCAGTCTATGAGTACCACTCTGGCTACAGTCACCGGGTGATTTGCAAGCGAAGTGGATGTATAATAACCATATACATTCAGTGTAACTTAGACTGAACCCCCCCCCCCCCCCCCCATATGCCAACTTAAGCTTGTGGCATTGAGTGCAAACGAGTAAAGTAGGAGTGAGGAAGAGCCTCTCATTGTGGTAGTCCAATGAGAATTAAACCCTAGCCTATGGAACTGACCCGCTAATACTTACCTATGTGTAAACAATAAAAGTTGATGTGTGAAAGTGCGCTTAACTTGTGGCAGTTCTTTGTTGTTCAATCAAATGTTGAATGTTTGAACTTCTCTCTTCAATTCTGTCTCTCGGAGCTACAAATACTTATAATAGTACAGGCCTAAGGAAAACTATCTCAGAGCCACTGTTCCGTATTTTACCCAGTCCCGGTATAAAAATAAAAATTTCTTCGATGACTAGTACTGGAAAGTTGCTCCTTCCACCACTAGTAAGAGAGAGGGTGTAGGTGAAATGTTAAGATAATTCCCATTGAGAAATTATCCCTAGTCCTTCCCCTAGAGGACCTACCTAACACTCATCCATCTCGTCACATGTGTGTGTGTGTGTGTGTGTGTGTGTGTGTGTGTGTGTGTGTGTGTGTGCGCGCGTGTGTGTGTGTACGTAATGATCTGAGTGAGTGAAGTAAAAGTCATTTGGTTTGTTTGTTTGTCTCTCTGATCCTTTCTTGTTTTATTGGATCAGTAGGAAGAGCTGTTGAGATAGTACCGTCCGTCCACACTCACTACCCAGCAGGGTTACATGTTTTGTTTCACTGTAGTCCCAACTAGATAAGAGAGCAGACAGAGATGATCAACGTGTCATAGTAACATCAAGATGACAGACACATGTTGACAGAGGAGCGGACAAAACTGGCCAGTCTCCGCCGAGGAAAACGTGTCAGCAGAACACAACACGCTGACATCCAGGCACGTGCTGCACGGCCGCTGGAGACGCTACACGGCCTGATCCTCTTCTACCTGGGATGACAGCCTGGGCTCAAGACTCACGCCGCAGACAGAATCATCGTGACCAGTGCCTTACCAGTGACATGAAATATGTCAGAACTGTGTTTGAAAAAAGGACAAGTTTGTCATGGTTTCCATGTCAGACGAACATGTACCGCGTTTATTTCTATCATGGTGGATCGAATCGAATTGCTAAGGAAGCTGTACTGCTTTAAAGCAATAAATCATTTCGTTCGTTCGTTCTTGTTTTATTGGGTTTAGTTTCCTTTTTCGACACCATCAGTGGAATACTGTGATACCCGTTTTAAATGAAATCTCACAAAACTGGCCAGTCTCCGCCGAGGAAAGATAATGTTGGAATTAATACAGAACCCATCTAAACTAATTTGCTAGAAAGACGTTTGATTATGGTGCAGTCAAGGTTTATTCCCATGTTGTCTGTGATGAATGTGATGATACACCTATCGGGCAAGGACGTACTGATAAAGTGATGTTGGATCTGTGTAGTCCCTATTTTTCAAGGAACCATATTTCACTCGATGATTAAGACAAAACGAAAACGTGATACGCCATTTTGTGGTCTAAGTCATGTTTCTGCATTTGTGTGTCCTGTTGATGTGACAATCCAGAGTTATGACAGTTCGAATATAGCCGATCCTATATTTCACATTAACAGCTTAAAAAAATGGTGGGATAGCAATGTTGCACAGCTTGTCAGTATGTTAAGAGCAAAGGGTTAAAACACCGGTTTATGTAGCTGGTAACGTGCACAGCTCGTCAATATGTAAAGATCAAAGGGTTAAAACACCAGTGTATCCAGCTGGTAACGTGCACAGCTCGTCAGTATGTAAAGACCAAAGAGTTAAAACACCAGTGTATCTAGCTGGTAACGTGCACAGCTCGTCAGTATGTGAAGACCAAAGGGTTAAAACACCGGTTTATCTAGCTGGTAACATGCACAGCTCGTCAATATGTAAAGATCAAAGGGTTAAAACACCAGTGTATCTAGCTGGTAACGTGCACAGCTCGTCAGTATGTGAAGACCAAAGGGTTAAAACGCCAGTGTATCTAGCTGGTAACGTGCTCAGCTCGTCAATATTGTAAAGACCAAAGGGTTAAAACACCGGTTTATCTAGCTGGTAACGTGCACAGCTCGTCAGTATGTGAAGACCAAAGGGTTAAAACACCAGTGTATCTAGCTGGTAACGTGCACAGCTCGTCAGTATGATAAGACCAAAGGGTTAAAACACCAGTGTATCTAGCTGGTAACGTGCACAGCTCGTCAGTATGATAAGACCAAAGGGTTAAAACACCGGTTTATCTAGCTGGTAACGTGCACAGCTCGTCAGTATGATAAGACCAAATGGTTAAAACTCCGGTTTATCTAGCTGGTAACGTGCACAGCTCGTCAGTATGATAAGACCAAAGGGTTAAAACACCGGTTTATCGAGCTAGTATCATTGCACAGTTCGTCTCAGTATGTAAAGTGTTAAAAGACCGGTGTATCTAACAGTACATATTTGTGTTCTCTGTACTCCTGTCCAAACTCTTGATTATCATCAATCATTTCCTGCGCCTGTGCTTTTTGTTTATTGCTCTCGTGCAGTGTCGAATACTTCATTGACACGCGTACTGTGAAACGCCTGTCTCCATGAAGTGTGCCCGTTATTAGTTTCCTTTCCTCCGCTTCGTCCTTCCCCTTATTGTTCTCTGTCTGTAGCTTCCACTCTCTCTCTCTCTCTCTCTCTCTCTCTCTCTCTCTCTCTCTCTCTCTCTCTCTCCATGGGCGAGTGTGTGAGTGTGTATGGGAGTAGAGATGTGAGTCTGTGTGTGTGTGTGTGTGTGTGTGTGTGTGAGTGTGTGTGTGTGTGTGTGTGTGTGTGTGTGTGTGTGTGTGTGTGTGTGTGTGACATATATGTAGGAACAAGCTCGTACGTGTGTATGTACGTGAGAGAAGCGGAGAGAGAGAGAGAGAGAGAGAGAGAGAGAGAGAGAGAGAGAGAGAGAGAAAATAATATGCATGTAAATGTGAGGGTGCACGTATGTAGAAGGGAAGAGGGGTTCAGATACATCTAAGTAATACTTCAGCTTGTGACTACACATGAACTGCAGCATTTACAGATATGGAAACAACATATCAGACAAGCACACTCATCTTGTTTCGTTTTACTCATCAAATGTATATTAAAAACTGATCCGAAACATTATTGTTATATTAGTTTGCTTTTCTTCACCAGTGTTTCGTTACAAGATACATTCATGCTTCAGCAGTCTGAAAGACCTACAATATAAAAATGCTTGGAAGGGGGGACGGGACAATAACTTAAACTATTCATTTACAGAAATCGCTTACTTTTTGTTCCATATCAAATTTTGTGCGAGACATCAAGAGAAAGGATGAAACAACAACACAAACTCACTCAGACGCCTCATATGAACAGGACAGACTGCAAAGCGACAATACAAGTGGGTGTACAAGCCCAGGGGTCAGGAATTTCAGACTTTACTAGAATTCCTTTTTTGTACTGTACGCAACCTTTAAGAGAATCATTCAGGATCCGGAATAGCTCAGTTGGTAGAGCGCCGGACTCGTAATCCAAGGGTTGCGGGTTCGAATCTCCGCCGGGCCGTTTCGGTACAGGGGGATGTTTCCCTCGGAGTTAACATTAGTTCTGACTCCATTTCCCATACAGTCCTTTGAATGAGACTATAAACCGAGGTTGCGTGTGTGAACCACACGCATGACATCTTGCACACACGTAAAATCCCATCACCAACTTTCTGAAGAGAAGGCCAGTTTGGCCGTTGGTATGGATGACACGTTACACATAGCATGCACCTTCCCGAATATGATATGGTGTATGGCCGCCTTAATGGCGGGATAAAAAAAAAAATTCATACACACAAAACTCCGCTCCCTTTGTTGGGTAGATGGGATCAATACTTGTCTGTCCATGTCCGCAGGAGTATCAGCCTGCGTGCGCAGAAGAAGAAGAATCATTCGCTTTCAGTTTCGTCATTGAGGTGTCACTGCGTGCGGATTGTCCAAATGTTTTACACTCCTTCTGCTTCTTCATAAGACTGCACTGTGCAGAGATTACAGCTGAATAGATAAACAAGAGAGATTATGCCTATATACAATGCATATATGACACGTGAGCATGATGGGCGAGAAAAACAGGAAACGTGAGACGCATGTACATTCAAATCTGAACACAAAGACACCCACCTACACCCACCCACCCAACCCCACACCTCCCTC
>CM065718.1:84261525-84269025 GCA_033310375.1 Conus canariensis
TTCGGGGAAGGTGCATGCTATGTGTAACGTGTCATCCATACCAACGGCCAAACTGGCCTTCTCTTCCCAAAGTTAGTGATGGGATTTTACGTGTGTGCAAGATGTTGTGCGTGCGTTCACACACGGAACCTCGGTTTATAGTCTCATTCGAAGGACTGTATGGGGAATGGAGTCATAACCAATGTTAACTCCGAGGGGAAAATCCCCCTATACCGAAATTCGAATCCGCAACCCAAGGATCACGAGTCCGGCGCTCTACCGACTGAGCTATTCTGGCCCCCGTTAACGTTGTCGACGGCGGGCTTCCTGTAGAACGGTCCCAAAAGGATCAAAAGGAAAATTGTTGTTGTTGTTGTTGTTGTTGTTGATGATGATGATGATGATGATGATGATGATGATGATGATGATGATGATGCCGTTGTTGTTCTTTTAAGGCGTCATTTTTAACTCTGACCTTCACGTTTTAAGATTTAAAAAAGCGAAAAACAAAGGGAAAATGTATGCAAATCATCAAGTAAGTTCTTGATGAAGAAAACACCAGGGAAAGATAGGTCAAAGAGAGGTTCTGTTGGTGGTAAACTCGCCTTCTGATGAACGTTGTAATTCTTGTCGACGACAATATTATTAATTGCAGGCTCATTTTTACAACAACAAAAAAGACAAAGAAATTGTCACAAATCGTAAACTTCTCAATGGAAAAAAATTGGAGAGGGGAGAGAGGCAAAGGGTGGGAGTGGGGTAGGGGATGGAAATGGTCAAAGACAGTCCAGTATTGTCATAGCATCCTTCTACAGAATTGTATCTTTGTTTCTCTCCTGTCAATGTTGTTTCACCAATCGAGTGAGAGGAGATTAAAAAAAATAAAAAATAAAAAAAAGCTGCGTCGAAAAATCACTTCAAAGCAGTGGCTTCAGGAACCAAAACAGGGTCTGAAGAGTTTTTAAAATATTTGCTGGCTAGATAGCTCTCTCTCTCTCTCTCTCTCTCTCTCTCTCTCTCTCTCTCTCTCTCTCTCTCTCTCTCTCTCTCTCTCTCTCTCTCTCTGTGTCTGTGTGTCTGTGTGTACGTGTGTGTGTGCAGTTGCAACCTACCGCAACTAGAAAAAATTCTGTAGGGAACTCCACCTCAGTCAGTTAATAAAACACGGCTATACAGGGTGGCGCTGCACAATGATTGATCAGGCGATAAACAACATAAACAGCATTAAACTGAATAGCTCACCAGTTTTAGTAACCAGTCACACTCAGGTTTTAACAACTGCCGAAGGTAAGTGAAATGGCCGAGGGAGTAACCATCTTTGGAGAGTAGGTGGAGGGGACTGTAGTACACTCTGAACACCAGAACGACAACACGTTAAGCTTTGGTAACGAAAGTGCCAGTTTGTGTGTGTGTGTGTGTGTGTGTGTGTGTGTGTGTGTGTGTGTGTGTGTGTGTGTTGTGAGTGTGTGTGTGTGTGTGTGTGTGTGTGTGTGTGTGTGTGTGTGAGTGTGTGTGTGTGTGTGTGTGTGTGTGTGTGTGTGTGCATGTGTGTGTGTGCGTGTGTGTGTGTGTGTGTGCATGTGTGCGTGCGTGTGTGTGTGTGTGAGAGAGAGAGAGAGAGAGAGGAAGAAAGCACACGGTGAAAGCACACGATGAAAGCACACGGTGAAATTTAATGTGGGGCCATCGGTCCATACACATTCATCCGGTGACATCAATGAACAGCAATTATGCAAAATGCAACATCAAGGAAAAAAGTGGAGAGTTTAACGGAAGAAAAACTAAAAGTTAATTCATAGAATTTGTCATCGCTCCTTGGTTTACCCCCCCCCCCCCCCCCTCCCCTTGCTGCAGAATTGTAATATCCTATAAACAAGGCCTTTTTTCCCCTCTTTTCTCTTTTCCCCCTTTTTTCCTCCTTTTTTTTCATTATAATTATGTTAACAGATTCAATGTGGGCCTGCAAAGCAAATTGAGCCTTCATATCTATGGAACCGTGTACTGAATGATAAGTCATGAGAGAACAGTATTCAAAATCTAGAGCAGCCAACATAAGTCAGCAATGAGCATCAGCACAATTGACTTAATTTATTATGAACTAGCAACAAGGGTTGTGTCATATAGTAACATAGGTAGATAAATGAATAATGACCAAAATTTCATAATGTTGTGGATAGCGTATGCTATTGGCAATAATTAGGCATGGTCACTCTATGCTACAGTAACAAAGCTGGTTAAAGAAACATCTTCAACAATTAACCTTTAGTTGTAAGGACTCGTCCAATGCTGATGAGTACAACTCATGAAAGAAGTTGTAAGGCGAACCAACAATAGATTTCACATGTACATAAAAAGCATCATTATACATTGCATATTCTGTATGCGATTTGTTGCATGTACACATATGGAACATCATTGTACATAGTGTGTTCTGCATACCGTACAGTCGTTATTTAATTATGAATTTATGTGTAACACTCGTGGTCTGTCCGCTCACCTAGTAGTTAGGCTACTGGTCAGGTTTGATCCATTCATCAAAAACAAAAAATGTAAAAACCATCCAGGTTATTTGGTAACAGCAGACAAATTATCTCTCTCGAGTGTTTATTCATATACAACAGGTTATACATGCAGGAAACCAATTCCTTTTGGCTCAACAGTCAGCGCAACCCTCACATGGTAAAATTGGATGTGTGCCAGTTATGGGGCGTGGTCCTAAACTAATAACGGAGCGCTCTTGGGCCTATCTTTTTTGTATTACTATGCTTATATAGGTCTGCTACCAAAATTCTGGGCAATCATTCAAAGAAGGCAGGATCTGCCAGCATTAAATTTATATAAGTATATATCATTGTTTCCTCCAACAATACAGGCATTTTGTAGACATTTTGAAGCTCGTGAGATATTCTGAAATTCACCAGTGAGAGTCATAATCACAGGAGTTATAGCAAAAATGAAAACACACCTCAACACAAGACACATAGGTCCAAAACCGGGTAGACTGACATTGCAGTCTGTTATTGTGACAGCCTCAGTTGTACAGATTTGCAAATATGTATATATACAAAATGGTAACAGCAAGTTTGGTACCAGGCGGCACCAAGTGTCAAGACCACCTCTGGTTGTGTATCCATTTCCCATACAAACATGCAAACATGGGGAACATCATTGTAAAAGGCATATTCTGCATAAAGTATGCTACTACATGCATAATTAAGAGGCATCATTGTTCATAGCATTTTCTGTATTCAATATGTTCATCATTCTTTTATGTATTAAAACCTGTGACACTCATAGTCTAACGAACCACCCAGTATTTAGGCTCCTGAGCTGATTTAACCTACTCGGCAAAAACATGTAAAAGGTCATCTTGTTGCTATTGTAACAGCCTGCAGATTAACCTTAATATTATTAATGTGTTATTAGACTTAATGTTCGTGTGGTGGAGGGGAGACTGTCTAAGATTTATGGTAAGTTATGGTATAAGTTATTCTTAATGTTTACACATATGAAACAGGCTGTACATGCAAGGATCCACTTCCCTTATGTTCATCAGTAGGCGTGACCCATATGTAGTAAACTTTGTGTGTGTGCCTGTTGTGGGGCATGTGCCTCGTCTAGTATCCGGGCCTGCTCTGAGGGCCTTCATCTAGCCCATGTAGGAAATTGTTTGGCCCTATTATCCGCCCTTCTATCCATGAAGATAGGATGCTTAAAAATAGCAATTTAGGGCCTCTGGTGTATCTTGATAATCCTTAAGCTTATGATTCTCAGTAGTTTATATAGTATAGTGGTTCAAATACTAAGTTACATGAGCTGGTTACGTCTATTCATCGCATGGTGGATAAACATACCAGTGTCTCTTATCACCTCCTCCTTAGTTGATTTTAGTAACGTTAAAAAGGCCGAGTGATGATCTCGTTTAATATGCTTCAAGATATATTTTTGCCTTAGCTCATTGTAGGTTGGACATTTCATTAAGAAATGTCGTTCCGTCTCTTCTTCTTCGCAAAAAGGACACTTCGTATTTGGGTTCATTTCTGTATAGTTTCTATTACAGTTAAGATTGTTAGCGCCAAGGCGGAGTCTTGCGGTTGCCTGACGGAATTTCGTAATTGTAATTTCCTGCAGATATTTTTCGCATTGAAATGTGTTTTTGAAAGTAAAATAGGTCTGGCAACGGTTACTCATTTCGCATTTCTCATGCCATTGTTGTATGTAAATATCTCTCATCCTTAGTTTGAGCTGCCTTAAGAATGCATTTACATACGGGGTTCCTTGGGTGATCCAGACTTCTGAGAAGCCGTTTTCATCTAGTATTCTTTTTATTTGCATCGCCCAGCTGCCTCTTTTCGTGTGTTCTGTTTTTTCGCGTTCTTACGCTTGTCTGGTTATTCTGTCGTCATCGATGTCTAATATTTTAAACCAGTATTTAACAGCTCTCGTGGCACTATCTATGTATAGGGAAAACCTACCCAGTTCTCCATATATTAGACAGTTTGGTGATTTTTTCTTTACTCCTAAAATTTTTTTACAAGCCATCATATGAACTCCTTCAATGACGTTATAAGGGGTTGTACCCCATATTTCAGCTCCATACATGACAGTAGGAGTTACCTGTGCCTCTATTAATTTGAAATAAATATTGAGGTCTAATTGTCCAAGCGCGTACATGGTTTTCTGTATTTGAAATATTTTTCTCTTAGCCTTCCCCACATATTCCGCTAGGGCTATGTCCACTGATAATTTAGTGGTTAGTGCTTAGCCTAGGTATTTATAGTTGTTAACGACTTCAACTTTCTCACCTTTATAATACTATTTTTCTCTTCTTCCCAAGAACCCCCCTTTCCTAAAAACGATGATCTTAGTTTTTTTGTAAATTAATTGTCAGCCCTAAGTTGTCTGATGTTTGTCCTAGTATATTCAGTAGATGTTGTAGGCCTGCAGGGGTCTGTGAAAATATTGTTAAATCATCAGCGAACATTAATAGTTTAATTTCTGGGGTTCCTGGTAAAAATTGGTAGCCCTGGCATCCCTGAGTGTTTAATCCATTTGCTACTTCGGCGATAAGTAGGGAGAATATTAAGGGGGACATTAAACAGCCTTGTTTTAACCCTAATGGGCAGTCTAATAGTTCTGATGTTTCTGCTCCATACCTTATTCGACCTTGTACTACCTTATGTATTGCTTTTAGCATCTTGAGCAATTTGGTTGAAAGCCCGATGTTCTTCAAAATGTCCCAGAGTCTATCCCTTCTTATAGTGTCGAAAGCTTTTTGATAATCAATAAAGGCTACATACATTTTTTCCTACGGTTACCATATAGACAGTTAGAAATCATCTGTGTAAGAGCAAAAATGTGATCTGTAGTTGCATAATTTCTCCTAAAACCTGCTTGTTCCCTGTTAATTTTATTGTTCTCCTCTGCCCATTTATACAATCTGCTTGTTAAAAAGGAGGTAAATAATTTACTGGTCATACTTAAGAGAGATATACCTCGATAATTTCCTGGTAGGTTTATGTTACCTTTTTTGTGAATCGGTACTATTGTGGACTTTGCCCATTCAATCGGGAAGTGACACTTGTTATAAATAGCATTAAATAATAGGGTTAAATAGGGTGTAATTTTGTTAGATATCACCTTAAGAAATTCCGGTGGTATCTGGTCCGCGCCAGCTGCCTTTCCTGCCTTCATTTTTCTTATCGCGGTGTGAACTTCTTCTTCGGTTATATCTGTATCTAATTCTTCTATTTGGATTATCTCATCAGGACGGTTATCTGAGTCCCCCACACTTCTCACCCCAACTACCTCTAGGCTGTCTGGATTCAGTATTCTATTGAAGTGCTCTTCCCACTGCTTGATTGTGATATCCGCTAAAGCATGTCTTGTCTTACGGACCCCCTTAATTGTTTTCCAAAATTTGCTACTATCCTTTCTATGGTCCATAAGATCTTGGTAAACCCTTTGTCTGTAAAGTTTTTTCTTCTCTCTTATTGTATCTTTATATAGCGTTCTTTTGTTGGTATATTCATTTAGCACAGTCTCATATCTTTGTGGATTTCTATTTCTATCCATAATTCTAAGCCTATTAAGGGCATTTCTCGCGTCCTTCTTAAGTTGTAAACACTGTTGGTCGAACCATGCATTTTTTGTTCTATACTCCCCACCTACGCCTATCCTTTTATTCATGGGTTCCCCGGCTTCTTTGAGCAACTCAATAAAGTTGTTGATGTTTGCATCAATGTCCTCATTTATATTTTCGCATAATTCTGATAGTCTCGCACTGGTGCTCTCCTCTTCGAAAAAAGTCTTATACTGCTCTGCCTTTCCCGCGTCCCATATTATCTTACTTGTATAATATCTTTCTTTTAGTTTAGTCTCTTCTTCCTGAGTCTGGCCTAATTCGATCGTGATGGGTAAGTGGTCCGATTCAATTCTGCTTTCTATTTGGAAGTCTTTGACCAAACCAAGGATTTCAGGGGAACAAATATAATGATCTACCACACTGTTGCCTCTACCCGAAAGAAAAGTGTAGGATAAGTCAAAATTCCGTTCTTTCAGCCCGTGAATCAGTAAAAGATTAAGGCATTTACATAACTCAATGAGCTTTTTTCCCGAATCCGTTAATGTGTGTATCTTGTGACTCTCTATGAAATAAGTAGGTGTCAGGATCCCCATCTATTCCATCATTGTCATCTGCGGTCTCAAAGGACCAGTCACTTATTCTTGAATTCAAATCACCGCCAATTAAATAATAGTAATTTTTGCCTTGTTCTATGTTGGAGGCGATCAATGCTTCTCCTTTGTCTAGTGAACAATCATAGTCCTTATCCGTATAGTAAGGACTCTCTGCAGGGTGTACATATAGCGTAATGAAGAGAATATCTTTATCACTATTCCATATGCTTTTGTTGAATTCCAGACATAAAAGGTGATCGAAATCAAATGTCAGTACCTTAATTTTCTTCTCTAATGTTTTTTTGAATAGTAATAACAGGCCACCCGATGCCCTCCCCTGTCTTATGCTTCTTATAGCAGCAAATTGTTTGCATACATAATCAGGAAACTTTATATTGTGCTCGAAATCAAACAGCAAAAAAGTCTCAGACAAGCAAATTACATCAAAACAACGCAAGTATGCTATTAGATCTTCTTCGCTTAATTTGGTTAGGAGGCCGCCTATGTTCCAGCATATACAGTTTATTTTGGTCCCGTTCTGGGCTCCGCTATTTCGATTCTCTTGTCTAAATATTCTCCGACATCCCCTAACCCTAATCTGTTTACTTCCCTCTCCCTTTGTCAGACTTCCTTTATCTCCTTCACTATATTGGTTTCTTGACTGGTTCTCTCCCCCTACCCCACCCCTCCTTTTTCTACCGTCATCTGGTTTATGGTCTGGCTTGTTACTTGTCTTTGAAAGTGCAGAGACCAGGCCGAGATGTCACTTGTTGGTGTCTCTTCTCCCTGACCCTTTTTTCTGAGTTGCCTTTGGCGCTATTGTCTGTGGGCTCTTAGAAGTTG
>CM065718.1:84276525-84281525 GCA_033310375.1 Conus canariensis
AAACCAAAAACCAGACCTGTGTAAACACGTAAATGTAATAAATCCATAGACATCAGAGCAACAACAAAAGGCATGCACACGAACTTGTCCGGGGTTCTTTTTTATCAATCATACATATATAGATAAAGAAAATGTTATGCAATTGTTCTATAAGATAAAAACTTAAGAGAAGAGGGTTAGGAACAAATGAAAACGGAAAGAAAGAACAGTTTTTAAGGGTTTAAGGGAGGTTAGGGGAAGGGGAAGTTTCAAGGTTTTTCCCCTCTGTTGTGTTTCAGACAATTAAAACAAATCCATGTGATGCATGAATCAAAGCGCTCCGTGGACTGTCATGCGACTGAGATCACACATAAAACGACATCAGAATTGTGCTACATCCTGTTGATAAAATCGGCGTCACACACAAGACAATACTTTGCATCACTACTCCTTCAATGATTTTTACCCTTTTCACACAAAACTTTGTTATATAGGAAGAAACTCTAAGGAGAGCTTGACACAGAATGTCTTCAGAGAAGTTACTCCCCCACCCCCCTTCCTCAGACAAGTGTTTCGGCCCTAGGCTCCTTACACTCTAAGGGGACCGGCCTGCATGCAGGTCATGACTCCCAGACGGCCTTCTGTTGCCAACTTTTTTCCCCTGGCGCTGCCGGGATTCGAACCCGCAACTTTTGGACGGGTGGATGTCTCAAGGCGTGCCTTTTCAGACGGATGCCTTATCCCATTTTAAGTTGTTCCTCTTCGACCAGATCCAGCTGGAACTCTTTCGGCTGTCTCCGCCATTGCCTTCAGGTCCTCTACTTACCTGAAATCTGAGCTGTTTCATGAGGTCATAGGCTGATGAGCCTACGAATCCCCTTGCTCCAACTTCTATGGCAAGGATCCTGACCCGGAAGCCGGATTCCCTCAAACTACTCGCTAGATTGACATACTTCTTAGTCTTGTGTCGGTGCGCTCTCTCCATTCTGCTTTCGTATGGCACAGTGAGTTCGATCAGAATCATTTGTTTTGATGAATCTGAGTGCAGAACAATATCCGGTGTCATGCCACTCTTCCTGATGATCGCCGGATGGTTTTCCCATTCTGGAAGGTCTACTGTGCGTTCCCAGTCATCTGCTCCATTCTGTAAACCGTGCTTCCATGCTCTCGATATCTATACTATTGACGCTGGAAGTTGTCCATACCACGTCTCCCCTGTGCCGCTACTAAAACGGACATCACGTCGGAGACCCAACTTCCTCCCCGTTTGGATCGATACTAACACCCGCTCATCTCTGACATTTGACAGACAGATCCAGTTTGCCTGGACGACTGCCTGAATTCCTGATTATGATTTTCACAGATGAAGCAAAGATTTCTTAGAATTTCGCTTTCCAATCACATCCCCCCCCCCCCCTATTTACCCCCACTCCCACCCCATTCACCCTCCCTCTTTCCCACTCTCAGATCTTCCCCGTCCGATAAGACGACTGATTTTGGTTAACCATGAAAGTCGATTTTCTGCAGTCTGCCAGCATAACTTTATTTTATAACCGTGTTTGCGGGGGCACAGTATAGACATTATCTGGAACATATGCGATTATATGGAAGGCCTAGAATTATGAATTTGAAGAAATTCTCTCTCTCTCTCTCTCTCTCTCTATATATATAATATATATATATATATATATATATCCCTGTCTAAGTCTCTCTCTGTCTGGCTATCTGTCTGTCTGTCTGTCTTTCTCTCTCTCTCTCTCTCTCTCTCTCTCTCTCTCTCTCTCTCTCTGTCTCTCTCTGTCTCTCTCTCTCTCTCTCTCTCTCTCTCTCTCTCTCTCTTTTCTCTCTCTCTCTCTCTCTCTCTCTGAGCTCGCCTAATTGTATGCGCGCACAAAGGAAGACTGCGGTTATTCTTCAATAGTACATGCTATGGACACACATAGCCGCTGATCCCGTACTGTAGGTACATGACACTTATTTGATATATGAATAGATAAAATCCGATGCGGTCTTTATCTTTTGACAGTGTTTTGATAGATGCAAGTCAAAGAACAAATAACAGTGTAGGAGTAATGTGCTAAGACCGTGTGGTCTTCAACAAGTTAAAACAAACAAACGTGACATGCAACACAAAACAAAAGACCATCGCTTTTCAGGCAGAAGTCATTTCGGCTTAACAAAAATGCTGAAGCCCAAAGGTTCAAGAAAATGAGCGGACTACGTCTTAACAACAACAAAAAAAGAAAAAAAAACTGTCGCATTTATGCAAATGAACAGATTTTGAATGACAATCTTTCTCTCACTTGCCATATTAGATTTATTTTGGATGAGAGACGCTGGTAGCGCGCGCATGCTCACAATATCTGAAATGTCAAAATTCTGCGGGGAGAATAGTGCAGCGTTGTAATCAGTGGAAACGGGGGCTGATTAAATTCAGTCTCGCACCCATATAAAAAATGAACGTCACAAGAATCTCAAACAAATACGCATCGGTTACGTCTAGATAAGGGAATGGGGGATGTCTCCCTTTTTGTTCTGTGCGCTCTGTGTTGTCATTTCTACTACGTGATTCGAGCGTTGTAAGCAGCATTCGTTTGGAGGTAGGGGCGTGTACTTATTTCATTACGGGAGCAAGAGTCACTGTACTTTTTGTTTACGTAAGATGACTGCATGATAAGTGTCTGGATGATCAGTATAATGAGCGAGTGACAGACACTACTCACTGTCGATTAGCTGTCAGAAAACGGAATACAACATAGATCTGCGATTTGTGTCACCACAACCAAGCTGAGACCTGTTAGGCCAGCAAAATTGCATGCTGCAGTCATGATTTTTTTCTTTACTCACGTGCAAAAGGTCTTGGTCTTCAAACATTCGTTGTATGTTTTCGATAGGTAATCCTTGAACAATTCAAGTGAAGAAGAAATGAATGTGTATTTGGCAGAGTGGGTTTTGATAGCAAAGATGTTACGTCAATAGCTTACGCATGATGAAATTCTCTCTCTCTCTCTCTCTCTCTCTCTCTCTCTCCTCTCTCTCTCTCTCTCTCTCTCTCTCTCTCTCTCTCCAGGAATATTCACAACTGGTAAAGGATGAGAAAATAAGACTTTCCTGTATTCATATAAAAGGTGGTTTGGTTTTGTTCTGTTTTGTTTGTGATTGTATTTATGTTGGTAATGAATGTATTGGTTTTTGTTCTGCGTTGTTTAGGATTGTGTTTATGTTGGTAATGTGACATATTTTTGACATTCCAATACAGAATGATTTTCGTCCCTACAAGTTTCATTTCACACTCTGTACAAAGCGCGTCCTCTCTGGTAGTCAGTCTCATCCCTTCTACCTACTCAGTTCGTTATCTGTCAACACTGTATCGAAATTCTACAGGGTATCAACGGAAATGTCCGACAGAACATTTATGAAGTAGACCACATCACGATGTGTGTTGACCAGCAAACCAAGATGTGATCATGGCAACAAAGCTGGCCTGCAAGGCCCATAACCCTGCGCTTTGTGATGTCTGGCACACTGTCCAATGCCTCATAAAGCCGCTAGCCGTGGATCAATACCCTGTGTAAGCTCATCACCACCCACCGAGTGGCACTCTGTTTGCCTGCTGGTAGAGCTAGTCAGGCTGCAGCAGTCAGCAGTCCTATTCTTTCAGAAATTTCCTGACTTGAAGAAGAAGCAGGAGAGATAGGTGGGTAATGATAGGAAAGAGCGTATTCAAACTAAGGGCTACAGTTCCAAATAGAGAGGGTTAAGCCGGATTGTCGTGGCAGAAAAGAACATGGACAGATTGATCGTATTCAAACTAAGGGCTACAGTTCCAAATAGAGAGGTTAAGCCGGATTGTCGTGGCAGAAAAGAATATGGACAGACTGATCGTATTCAAACTAAGGGCTACAGTTCCAATAGAGAGGGTTAAGCCGGATTGTCGTGGCAGAAAAGAATATGGGAACAGATGATCGTATTCAAACTAAGGGCTACAGTTTCCAAATAGAGAGGGTTAAGCCGGATTGTCGTGCAGAAAAGAATTGACAGACTGATCGTATTCAAACTAAGGGCTACAGTTCCAAATAGAGAGGGTTAAGCCGGATTGTCGTGACAGAAAAGAATATGGAACAGACTGATCGTATTCAAACAAGGGCTACAGTTCCAAATAGAGAGGGTTAAGCCGGATTGTCGTGGCAGAAAAGAATATGGACAGACTGATCGTATTTACTAGGTGTACAGTTCCAAATACGAGGTTGCCGATTGTCGTGGCAGAAAGAATATGGACAGAGATCGTATTCAAACTAAGGGCATACAGTTCCAATAGAGAAGGTGAGCCGGACTGTCGTGAGAGAACGAAAAGGGAGTTGACGATTCAAATAAGTGGACATTTACGATAGAGAGGTTAAGACGGATGACATGACAGAAAACAATATGAACAGATAAAGCGTATTCAACTAGGGCTACAGTTGAAATGAGGGTTAAGCCGGATTGTCGTGACAGAAAAGAATGACGATGATCGTATTCAAACTAGGCTACAGTTGGAAATAGAGAGGGTGAACCGGACTGTCGGGGAGAGAAAAGAATGTGAACAGATTGAGCGTATCAAACTAAGGGCTACAGTTCGAATAGAGAGGTTAAGCCGGATTGTCGTGCAGAAAGATATGGACAAATTGTACAGTGCGAAAGAAATTGACGATTGGTTCTGTTGTTTGTTTGTTCGATTGCGTCTGGGTTTCTTTCAAACAATTGGGCAGTGGGGTGAAGGTGACCTGATAGTGGGTGATCGATCGTAATTGCCGAAATGGGTGACGGACATGATAGTGCGTGGTAAGGGAGGTTAGTGTGATGGATGATGATGACGACGGTAACGTAGGTAACGTGGTAATAGTAATGGGGTAGGAGTGCTGGGGAGAGATGACTGAGTGTAGCGCAGAGTGGATGATGGGTGATGGGGGTGGAGTAATGTGGCGTTGATGGTGAGAATTAGTGTGATGATGATAGTGATAGAGCAATTCGAGTAATGGTGA
>CM065718.1:84304025-84306525 GCA_033310375.1 Conus canariensis
TTCTTTGTGATCTCTTTGGGTGGAAAAAGTGATGAAAAAGTGCTTAATTAGAAGACATTTCCTCTCTGACTTCTGCCTTAGGAGACGTACCTCTTGTTTGTGCGGAAGATTAAAGTGATAAAGGAAACCAATGGAAACTGAGAGGCAATAAGCCGGTGTGTGTGTTGGTGTGTGTGTGTGTGTGTGTGTGTGTGTGTGTGTGTGTGTGTGTGTGTGTCTCTCTCTCTCTCTCTCTCTGTCTCTGTCTCTCTGTCTGTCTGTCTCTCTGTCTCTGTCTCTGTCTCTGTCTCTCTGTCTCTGTCTCTGTCTCTCTGCCTCTCTGTCTCTCTGTCTCTCTCTCTCTGTCTCTCTCACTGTCTCTCTCTCTCTCTCTCTCTCTCTCTCTCTCTCTCTCTCTCTCTCTCTCTCTCGTAATTGACAAGGTGTATTAACCGACGAATGTAGTGATCGACAGTGAGTGGTGTAGTACCAATTTGATTATTGACAAGGTGTGTTGTACTGACAGAGTAATGATTGATAAGGTGTGTTATACTGACAGAGTAATGATTGACAAGGCGTGTTACACTGACAATGTTATGATTGACAAGGTGTGTTATACTGACAGTAATGATTGACAAGGAGTGTTATACTGACAGAGTAATGATTGACAAAGTGTGGTGTGTTATACTGACAGAGTAATGATTGACAAGGCGTGATATACTGACAATGTAATGATTGACAAGGTGTGTTATACTGACAAAGTAATGATTGACAAGGTGTGTTATACTGACAGTAATGATTGACGAGGTGTGTTATACTGACAGTAATGATCGACAAGGTGTGTTATACTGACAGTAATGATTGACAAGGTGTATTATACTGACAGAGTAATGATTGACAAGGCATGTTACACTGACAATGTAATATTTGACAGGGCGTTCTATATTGTCAGTGCAATGGCTGACAAGACGTTATACAGGCATTATAATTATTGACAAGTCGTTTTATACTAACAATGTAATAACTGGCACAGTTTGTTATACTGACAATGTAATGATTGACCAGGCGTGTAACACTGACAATCTAAAAATTGACAGGGTGTGTTTCACTGACAAATTGGTGATTGACAAGACCTGATAAACTGACAATTTCATGATTGACAATGTGTGTTGTACTTATACTGTTGTGATTGACAAGGCACATTGAACTGGCAGTATAGTGATTGACAGGGCCTGAATGTACTGACAGTGATTGACAAGGCATCTAATACTGACAAAGAGACGATTGACAAGGCGTATTACACTAACAGTGTGATAACTGACAAAGTGTGTTATACTAACAGTCTGATGACTGACAAGGTGTGTTTTACTAACAGTCTGATGACTGACAAGGTGTGTTATACTAACAGTGTGATAACTGACAAGGTGTGTTATACTAACAGTCTGATGACTGACAAGGTGTGTTATACTAACAGTGTGATAACTGACAAGGTGTGTTATACTAACAGTCTGATGACTGACAAGGTGTGTTACACTAACAGTCTGATGACTGACAAGGTGGGTTACACTAACAGTGTCATAACTGACAAGGCGTGTTATACTAACAGTGTGATAACTGACAAGGCGGTTTATACTAACAGTGTGATAACTGACAAGGTGTGTTATACTAACAGTGTGATAACTGACAAGGTGTGTTATACTAACAGTGTGATAACTGACAAGGCGTATTATACTAACAGTGTGATAACTAACAAGGTGTGTTATACTAACATTGTGATAACTGACAAGGTGTGTTATACTAACAGTGTGATAACTGACAAGGTGTGTTATACTAACAGTGTGATAACTGACAAGGTGTGTTATACTAACAGTGTGATAACTGACAAGGTGTGTTATACTAACAGTGTGATAACTGACAAGGCGTGTTATACTAACAGTGTGATAACTGACAAGGCGTGTTATACTAACAGTGTGATAACTGACAAGGCGTGTTATACTAACAGTCTGATGACTAACAAGGTGTATTATACTAACAGTCTGATGACTGACAAGGCGTGTTATACTAACAGTGTGATAACTGACAAGGCGTGTTATACTAACAGTGTGATAGCTGACAATGTGTGTTAGACAAACAGTGTGATAACTGACAAGGCGTGTTACACTAAGAGTGTGATAACTGACAAGGCGTGTTACACTAACAGTGTGATAACTGACAAGGCGTGTTACACTCACAGTGTGATAACTGACATGGCGGGTTACACTGACAGTGTGATAACTGACAAGGCGGGTTACACTGACAGTGTGATAACTGACAAGGCGTGTTACACTGACAGTGTGATAACTGACAAGGCGGGTTACACTGACAGTGTGATAACTGACAAGGCGTGTTACACTGACAGTGTGATAACTGACAAGGCGTGTTACACTAACAGTGTGATAACTGACAAGGCGTGTTACACTGACAGTGTGATAACTGACAAGGACGTGTTACACTGACAGTGTGATAACTGACAAGGCGTGTT
>CM065718.1:84314025-84316525 GCA_033310375.1 Conus canariensis
TCCGACTTGTAATCATAACTGCTCACTGCAACACATGCAAGAATCAAACATTACAGCCTTCAAAACGACATTTTGTTTTACCTTAAAAGTAACACTCAAGCTGGGGTTTTCATAAGCTGCTTTAAGATTTCAATCAGACTTTGCTCAAAGACCCATTTTAACCTAAAAAAATGTACAGATTCTCTGTTGAAATGAAGATGGTACAGACAGAGGGTGCCTCGTTCTTGAAGGATGCCATTGTCTTCATTATCATCCATTGTCTGTAGATCATTGAGATGTTGTGACAGACACTTTTGTAGAGGTCTCCAGACCTCCCTGTGATAGGTCATGTGCAGCAGTGTAGAGCGATTGTCACAATTCAAGGTTAGAGCAAAAATAGTCAATGGGCTGCCAAAAGAACAAACAAATTACAAAACAAACTCAACGCTTTTCGCCCATTTGGGTCTTCTTCAGGCTGGACAAATAAAATCAGAACAATGAAAAGAAAGGACGGATAGACGGATAGTCACTTATCTGGTCAAGGTTAGCAGGGCAATGTCTTGAAAACCAATGTTCTGGGCATGTGTACCTGAAAGAAAACTACTTTCCAGAGCATAATTTAGAAAACAGACACTGAAATAAAAGAAGGATATATAATAGGAAACAAAGACAGAGAAAACTGTACTCCTAACAGTTACAAAGGAGATTGTAGAATGTGCTCGTTGTGTATGTTTACTGACATATTGCTGAGAAAAAGATGGTGAGATGGAGAGAGAAATATAGACAGACAGACTGATAGACAGACAAACGGACAGAGTTATAGAGAAAGAGAGGATAGCCAATCAACAAGCTATGACAGAACAACAAAGGAAATAGGGAAATGGGTCTGTTGTGGAGAAAAAAAAACCCAGACAAAGAAAGTATAAAAGAAGAAGAAGAAGAAAGGGGAGAAACAAAAAGGGAAAACTTAGATGAGTGGGAGAAGTTAACTTTTTTCCAAGGCTAATAAAGGAAAGGAGACATCTCTCTCTCTCTCTCTCTCTCTCTCTCTCTCTGTGTGTGTGTGTGTGTGTGTGTGTGTGTGTGTGTGTGTGTGTGTGTGTGATATGATCATTGACGTCAATTGATCGTCCTCCTATCTTCAAAACAAAACCAGAGGGAGGCCAGATATATCGCAGACAGCTAATTGCTGTCAGTCAGTCCAAGGAAGCCAGGGCCATGATGAGTGTAAAGCCCCGGAGAAACCCTCAGATCAACCTCGCTATTTGTCTGTCCCCTCCTCTACCAGCGCGCCTCCACGTCTCGCTCTCCCGCTTCCTCAGAAACGTGACACAGTGACAACGAGATGGCGTGATGAACAGCATGCATGGGTTCCCATACTGGAGAGTCACCCCATTGGTTAGATTATAAATAGATTAGTTTGCTGGGCACTGATTTTTCACAAAGCATGGAACATATTTTAACGTGGTTAGGACTGAAAGCTGTGGGACATCCGCAGGTAATATGCTGGAAATCATTGATCTTGGGTTTGTGATGACCTTCAGTCTAAGGGCTCAGTGTTAACATTCTCATAGGGAAGGACGTTTTGGAGGCAAGATGGCGGCTTCTATTTCATTAGGGCGTTTGCTTTAGTAGAGGATTAGCAGGGGGAAAAATTAAACAGGAAAGACTTGAAGGTGATCTGGAGACTTTGTACTGCGGAGCCTGTCATGGGGATTTCTTCAAGCTTCCTATGTTCTCTAGAATGACAGGCCTCTACCAGAACAAAGATTTCACAGGAGCTACTCAATACAAATATCCATGAAGAACATCATCATTGTCATCATCATCATTGTCATCATTATCATCTTCCCATGATATTTTGTCGGTGGAAACACATGACAGACTCAATTTTCCATTTATCCATCTTCAGTCTTGAGCAACGACGTGGAGATGTTCTAACTAATCCAAATCAATGGGACTGTGTCTGGGAAACTTATGTTTTGGTCTTTTGTTCCAGACAGTAGAGAAGAATACTAATATTTCATACAGATATTCACGACTTCAAGAGACCATTTATTCACATGACAGAAAGAGAATAAAATCGATCAGGAAAAATCAATTCTATATAAAATCCAGTGTAATAGTTAACATGAAGAGAGGTCACAGAGACATTGCTGAGAGGCTGGGGAAGGGGAAAAAGAACAGAGGAGCAGCAGAGATAGGCGGGAGGGACAGGGGGAAATGGAGACATTCAATCAACGGTCCAAAACAATTTCAATCGAAGTAACCGAATGGTATAGTGGTGAAACGATAAAAATACTAATAAAATAGAAAGCATGTATAAGAAGGGGAGGAAGAAAGGTTTCTCTGTCTAAAGGAAGACAGTTAAGGTCCTGTATGTCCCAGGAACATGACCTGAATTCAGTAACATCAATGGACTGTCTGTCCATCTCCAAAACATCACCACACAGGCTACCCGTTTTCAAAAACTAGCATCAGCTGCTGCCAGCCACTCTAAGAAAGCAGTGGTAACAAAAAG
>CM065718.1:84321525-84359025 GCA_033310375.1 Conus canariensis
CTCTTTCTGGGGATGTGAAAGATACAATAATAAAAACAAAAAGTGGGCTGATTCGGAATGGACATTTTCAAATGAATATCGATCAGAGAGGAAATGAGCTGAAGACAAAAATCAAACTTCAACATATGCACTGTTATATGATTGAGATGTTTAACAAAATTCAAAGAAAGGGAAAATAACATGGAACAAGTAAATGGGCAAATATGTTAAGCCCTTTTACCTGAATAATAGTTTATAATTCCCTTTTTTTTACTGGTTTTAAGTTGCACTTTTTGCAGACTGAAATTGATAACATAATAAACACTGTCGATAGTGGACGATATTTTCTGGGCATTGTTGTATAGTTGAACTCCAAACAGAAACATCATGATTGAAAAGTAATGCTTTCCATATTTCATTCTTTACGAATTCTGTTTTTCTTAGCTCTCTTTCATCTCTCCTACCAAGGTTATGAAATTTGATCATTTGGTATGTATGAGAGCGGGCGAGCGAGCGAGCGAGCGAGAGAGAGAGAGAGAGAGAGAGAGAGAGAGAGAGAGAGAGAGAGAGAGAGAGAGAGAGAGATTTTGTCCAAGCCCTTTGTTCTACTCCGATCTCTTTCAGTAAGAAAGTACAATATTGATCTGTCAAGCATGTCAGAGAAACTGTTCTAATATATGGATCAGAAATTCAACACCTATTCTGCCTATAAGCTGTTAACAGTGTTTGTTAATTACAGATGTCACAATGAGAATAACCGTATTTTGTTCGTTTGTTTGTTCTTTTCTTCAGATTATGTCAAAATAACATTCACCAACTGAAGTGGATATCCAATCGTCCTAAACATTGATACTCATTAATTTCGTTTTGGGATTTTTTAAGAGGAGAGAGGTGAGAAGGACAGGTGGAGCAGAGGATGGAGGATGGCTTAGTATCGGGCAGCTGGAAGGTGCTATTCAGGAGTCTGATTTGAATTCAAACTTCCACAGTCCCTGTGGGGGTTACATCTGGCATTTGTGAAACATCTCCTGAATGGATGCCACTTTCTTGTGAGGGAGAGGACGGAAGAGCATTGCCGTTGGTCAGTTCCGTTTCCCTATCCCATGGGGCCAGGAGAGGGGCAATTTCCTCTATTGATTTCGTCCCCCCAAAACAGGCAGCTCCCCGACCTGACTGGTAAGCTGAAGCAACCTCCACTGATATGCGTTCAGCAACCACCATCTTCTTCCTATCAAAATAGCCACTATAGTACTTCTGTTGAATAAATGGGAATAGCGGGAACTGGGGTGACCCGTGCCCTCACGATAACTATAAGTTAAGACCCAACAGATTATCTCAGTAACGAATGTCACTAACATGATCAGAAACAGCAAATACAGTTCAAGTTAACAGGAAAAAAGCGATGTACACACAAATAAGCCAAGCGTTTAATTCTACACAGTTCTGCAGGAAAATACCATGATTTCATGACTAAGACAGAGAGCGCAAACTAAAGTATGTGATTATGTGTAAATTAATGGCCTATTGAATATAGAAGAGATTTGCTACATGTAGATATATCATGCCAAATAGCAAACAAATCATTTGGGGTAAATCATGCAAATGAACTCACAAGAAAGCAGAAAATTTAACAGCCTTGCTTGTTTTCACGATAATTCTCTAAGTAACATCAGCCCCATCATAACTTTGCCTCTATGACATGAAACAAACACAATGTTATTGTGTGATCAAAGTTTGACATTCTCCAAGGATCAAATTACATAAATATTCTTTGATTTGCGATATTCAAAACAAAGCTATTCTTACTTCCATTGAACTGACGTCATCAAAGGTAGTTTAGACACCGTCTCTCTGGTTTGGTCTGTGTCTGAGGACAATTACACCGTCTCTCTGGTTTGGTCTGTGTCTGAGGACAATTACACCGTCTCTCTGGTTTGGTCTGTGTCTGAGGACAATCACACCGTCTCTCTGGTTTGGTCTGTGTCTGAGGACAATTACACCGTCTCTCTGGTTTGGTCTGTGTCTGAGGACAATCACACCGTCTCTCTGGTTTGGTCTGTGTCTGAGGACAATTACACCGTCTCTCTGGTTTGGTCTGTGTCTGAGGACAATTACACCGTCTCTCTGGTTTGGTCTGTGTCTGAGGACAATCACACCGTCTCTCTGGTTTGGTCTGTGTCTGAGGACAATCACACCGTCTCTCTGGTTTGGTCTGTGTCTGAGGACAATTACAGATATCAAGTGCTGTGGAGAACGAACACGTTTTTTGTTGTTGTTTTTCTTACACAGGCTTCATCTGCTTTTTCGTTTAGACTGTCTATTTCTGGGCACCAGCTGCAGCTTTGAAGTTAGGTTTCATCTGGGGGGTAGCCATGCTTAATTTTCCAATACATGATAGTTTTAGTGCTTAAATAAACGGTTTTCATATCTGACATTCCTGTACATCCACTCTTTGATGTCATGATTTGTGTATGTTCTTTTGATTCTATTTTCTTTCAATCTACACAAATCTAGAGTAAGGTGTGTAGCCATCTGAATTCGGTGTCTGGTGGGTTTCAGTGAATTCATATACAGACTAACTTTGAAAGTAAAACAGAATATAGTTTGACTATTCTGCTAAAGGAACATATTCCTTTCATCCCAGTTTTAAAATCTCCCCCTCCTCACCCTTATCTGTTGTGTTAATTTATGTTACATTAATTGAGGGTTTTAAAAACCAGATACCCATGTATTCTAATTTCCCGGTATTCCACAGTGTATTAAGCTCAGTTTTCTGTAGCGGGTTTTTTTTTTTAACTCGACCAAACATAATCAATCTTTTCAACATTAAGCTTTTATCCGGGACTCTCTTCAGACAGGTTCAAGGTTTCCAAAAGTCTTTTTATTAATTAGTATCTCATTGTAAAGAAAAAGAATTGCACAGTCATCAAGTGATTTCTCTTATCTTATCTGCCTTTTCCCTTCATATCCTTGATATGTACATCTTATCAAATATTACTTGTCAGAACATCTTCTCTCAACACTAAGTAGGTATATTGATTATCACTTCGTAGTATTTCTTCCAACATAAAATTCTGTCCATCGGCAATTATGGATAATTTGTTACTGAGCTTATAGGCACTCAAAATCGCAGATGTTTTTTCCAAAACGAAGTTTCTCTAAAATCTTTTTTTCAGTTTACAAGTTCACACGATCGAATTTATTGATCGATTGTGAAGAGCAAACAAGATGAAAATAATCTTAAAGACTATGTCATACACGCACATAATCCTTATAGACAGTTTCACCATATCTCCCTGTTAGGGTTCAATAACAATCTTAATTCAGTTTTGCTGAGGCTGTCTTGTGCACAGCATTTACAAACTAAATGAGGTCTCCAGTACTGTAGATGTTTTTTGTTTATAGATTTTGGTGAAAATACTGATGTGTCTCCTGACTCTGCTTTTGAAAAATGATGCTATGTGGTAAGCAATCAGCACAGGACATCTGGCAGTTGAAGACGTGGAACTTGTGCTCGTGGGTGTGTGTGTGTGTGTGTGTGTGTGTGTGTGTGTGTGTGTGTGTGTGTGTGTGTGTGTGTGTGTGTGTGTGTGTGCGTGCGCTCGCGCGCGCGCGCGTGTGTGTATGTCTGTCTGTCTATCTGTCTGTCAGTCTGTCTGTCTGTCTGTCTGTCAGTCTGTCTGTCTGTCTGTCTGTCAGTCTGTCTGTCTGTCTGTCTATCTGCATCTGTGTGTCTGCATGTCTGTGTGTGCGTGTGCATGCTTTCATGCGTGCATGCGTGCGTAAGATAAGATAAGATAAGATAATGTTACTTATAGCCCAGCCGACCGCAAAGGGCCACATCAGGGCTGTCACCACGTTAAAATCAACTCACAAGTCATTCATTCACACAATTCTTTAAAATACATCGAAAAACCATCCGAAAGTTTGTTAAAAATCTTTCCACTGTAAAAACTCAGATCTGATGAAAAATGTTAATCTCTTTCAAGAACTCAAAGATGGCATCAGGTGGGACATCTCTGAACAAGGTTTTCATGGAATCTGCCGTAAAATGTTTGTGTCTCACATCGTGCAAGTCCCAACACTCTAAAAGAATATGTTTCATTGTGAGTGGCACATGACATGGAATGCACCACGGAGCTTCTTCACTCTTTAAAAGGTACAAATGGGTAAAATACGAATGGCCGGTGTGCAGCCGGCACAGAACTGTTTCTTCTTTACGACCACCAGACGCAGATGGAAGGAACTCCTTAAGGTTTGGACGGATCTGAAAGAGTTTGTTATCCGTCTGTGTATTCCAATCCTCCTGCCAGAGGTCTCTCACATAATCGTTAATGTCTGCATGTCTGTGTGTGCGTGTGCATGCTTTCATGCGTGCATGCGTGCGTGCGTGTGTGTATACATGAGTGTGTGTGTGTGTGTGTGGTTATGTGTGTGTGTGTGTGTGTGTGTGTGTGTGTGTGTGTGTGTGTGTGTGTGTGTGTGTGTGTGTGTACGTGTGTGTGTGTGCGCGTGTGTGGGTATGGGTGGGTGGGTGGGTGGGTGGGTGGGTGTGGGTGTGTGTGTAATTACGTCCATTAATGCATTCTTGTGTGTGATTTTCTAACTTTACCTTACGGGTGGGCAGACGGTGGCATGAAAAACGGGGAAGGAGGGGTTTATGAGGGGGGGGGGAGAGAGAGAGAGAGAGAGAGAGAGAGAGAAGACAGACAGACAGACAGACAGACAGACAAGATAGATAGATAGATAGATAGATAGATAGTTAGTTAGATTAAATCTGGTCCTGGCAACGATAATGCAGCACTTGTCACTGGAGTATGTACTCTTGTAGAAAATGGGTAACTGCTCCTTTTCAATACGCTGTTATCCCGCAACCCATCTCTTCCTTCAAGTAGCAGTTAACCCATTCAGATCATTACATTATCACAAGATTGCCTCCTCCCAACATGTAGAATCTGTCCACCTGTCGCTCATGTGTTAACCCTGAGAAGTGCTCAGGCGTAACGTGACACTGTGACTACCACTAATAATGTGCGAGGCGAGGTATGGAAGCATGCAAGCGGTAATAAGCTGTAATTGCTGTGTTGTTTTTGCAGGAAAACGGTAATCATGACGTTTTGGCACAAAGAAATAGAGGGTGTTAGTAATAAGTTCCTGTTTTGATATGATAGTAGCTGATTGTCAGGGGAAACTTTATTTTCTATGAAAACACTGTTCAGCGTTTATTTTCGTATGAAAACTGCTAGTTATATTACAAATACAGTTGGTTTCCCATTATAATATCCATTTTTCTGAGACAGCTGTTTTACTAGTTATGTTATAAAAACAGTTAGTTTCCAATGATAATATCCATTTTTCTGTAACTGCGGTTTTCTTGCGCAAATTACTGTTTTTCAGTCATAGTTAGACGTTTTCATGGTAAACAAACTAACTCTTTCTTCCTGTAATACTTAGCATTTTCAAGAGTTTTTTTTATCACATGTCTAGGTATCAGGTCATAATAAGTGTTATCACCTGGAAATGATTTTCATATGAGGCACTATACGGCTGTTTTCAGGACTCTATGACGCATTTTATTCCGTGAAATGAGAAACTGTGACTGTTATCTCCATGAAAATTAATTTCTTTCACGTGAAAATAGTAGTCTGAACAGTAATTTTCACCTTTCGAAGCTAGTATGATGCCATAGTGATTTCACTACTCTCGTTCCTCTGTTCCATAGAACACCAACAAGCGAATGCTGACCCCTCTTTCTACCAATCGTAAAAAAAAAGTTTACGGAATTCGGTAAATCACGTTGCCCAACACATACATCATTATGTATGAAATAAGAGAGAGAGAGAGAGAGAGAGAGAGAGAGAGAGAGAGAGAGAGAGAGAGAGAGAGAGAGCCAATGATAAGGATGAAGTAATATAGATCCATAGTCAACTTCGTTCGCTTCAAACTGCTCTTTAGCTTCCATGCCAACAAAGCAATGTCATTAAGAGCGAGAGATCGACAAGGAAATCTTATCACGGTTCAGCCATTATGGCTGCCTATGCACCAAAAATAGTAAACTCTTCTGACTGGTAGAAAGAGCCGTTGCTATATTTACCACAAGTGCACGAGTTCCCTTTCTTTCTCCTATAATGTAGATATGGTGTCTTACACCCTCCACCCACACCCCACAACCACTCGCTTCCCCCAAATCCCCGTCGCCTTCCATTAAGCCCGAGAGCACTTTACAACTCCCTAACTCTCTGCTTAGCCTTCACTCTTGTTTAACTTGCAATTTCTGAATCAGACAGCATATATGCTTTTCTTAAGTATATGCAATATTGCGTGCATCATTCGTCCATAACATGCGTCCGTTCTTCCTTCCTGGAGACATTCTCATTTCTTTCTCAAGAAGTCGATGGGATTTGTCCTTGAACCATGGCTGTGCATGTGGAGTGTCGGTTTAACTGGGCTACGCAGTAGGACATTCTAAAATGTTTGAAACAAATCAGTTTAGAAAGGAAATTTAGCCATCAAGTTTTCATCAGATGTTGTTATACTATTAACTATTTCCATACAGTAAGATTATAACCCACTAGAGAAAATACTGTTATCATTTGTCTGATGGAGTAATATTTTCAACGTCTGTTTTTGATGTGTTGTTTTCAAACCTCTTCATGCAAATGTGGGCCCAGTATCTGACAGACTATTCCTACAGAGCGGTAGGGAAGGAGAGAAACTATTGTTTCTGTTCTTTGCAGTTTGATCGGGCTATGAATTCGCAACATCACACATTTTATGGTGTGGGTGGGGGGGGGGGTGGGGGTGATGAGAGAAGCCAAATAAAACATGAGCAGCGTTCGCTTCTATTCTTTGTGCAGTATTTCAAAGCTGTTTTATATCCTCCTATCACAAATATTTCCGAGCATCATGTATCAAGAGGAGATTGCACTATTGGGGCTGAATATGATTTGACAATAATTCAAACAATTTGTGCGAATTATTTCCTCTTTGTTGTGCTTGACGCACCCCGAATGAGCGTCAAGGGAGTAGGGAGAAGCGCTGATAAACACGTGCAGTATTCTATTTGCTTGCCTGCCCGTGTTTAGAGATATGGTAGGCTAGGCCTCCTGGAATGTCCCATTCCCTTTGTGTTGTGCCCCTGGAAAGGAAAGAGCATGGAAGGTAACGTGTGAGTGGGGAATGTGGGGGAGTTAAAACGAATGACTGGTATGAAAGAGACCATCGTGGATTGCACAGACAAAATGAACCAAATGCGTGGCTAAATTTTGGCAATGGCTCTGTCGCTATGCTTGTCTCAACAAGGATATTTCTCACAGCAAAGTGCTAGCACTTTAAAAAGAGAGAATGTGTGTAATATTGATTAGCAGTCATTCTTTTCCATTCTACATAGCCGAAGGTGATATAATCAAAACGGATCTTGAAATCCACAAATAGAAACCAAAGTGTGCACACAAACATAAAAACAGAATCCGTCTGATATTGCCCCTGTCTGTTTCCTTCCTGTAAACAACATCTGTAGCCAGACCACCCTGACTGGGTGACGCCCCCTGGTCCTGCAGGACGGCTCATCTCTGAATGGCCTTTTCTACTTCTTGTAGTGGACCACAGCACTTGGCAGTCATACTGCAGTCCCTCCATGTGTGTGACATTGCCTCAGGCAGGATGGGGCTGATATAGCCCACACATTGCCGTTTGACAGCCCCACGCTATTCTCATTTGTCTAGTTCTGAAATCACAATCCCTCCCTTAGAGGATCGATTTTTATGTCCTGTAGAAGAAAAGTTAAATAAGTCAAACCTTCACGGGTTGAATTAATGTAATCGATCAGAACCCATGAAATGCTTTAATCTTTGGCCACAAAATTGAGGGTAGTCAGACACTAAACTCCAGTATCACTACAATCTACAACACTATGCAGGCTGCAATGCCACTGTTGCGAGACTGACGCCTTCAAGACAAAAACTGGGATTCGAGTTGAACATATAATGTACTTACAATCCGACAAGTTTTCATGACCAGATAATGACTTTAACCAGAGTGTAATTGTTTGCTATCAATTGTCAGACCCTAAATCCCCTGTTATCAAAATACGCGATTTGGCCCTGTAAATCAAGTCCTTGAATGAAAACCAAATGATCGAGATATGACAGCTGATATGTCGTTATCAATCCCACAAGTTTAAATGGATCGAGCAGGTTTTCACTGGTACAGAGAGAATGAGGTGACGTACTACTGAACCATAAAACAGTCTTATGGCCTTTGCTTCTAACTCTCCTACCCCGTGTGTGATTGCAAGCGTAATGTTGCATAATTATTCTGTGTCTGAAATCATTGCCTGGTGAGTGCTTAGGACATGTTTTAGGAGAATCACCCCCTGAAGTAATTTGGTCACGTGCACATTTCCATCACCTAGGGTGGGAAAGTTTGGGCACATGCCTACATTCACTCAATGAGGTATTCCTGAACCATGCCCCAAGTTATTCACTGGGCAGTGGTCCCTCTATCATCCAGGAACAATGTTTTTTCATTGAAATGTTTTGTCGTTCAAGACACTTTAGGTAATTTTAAAGCAGGGGAGGAATTTTGGAACAAAGGGGGTGGTAGGTCTGAATCTACTCTCAGGGAGAGGGGCATGGGGGAGCGGAACGATGTGTTTGGGCACGTGCCCTTTCTCACCCACCAAAGATTGATTTCAGGCGTTACGTGATCGTGGAACGTTGAACCGATAAGACTGTGACAGACGGCCAATGACAAATGACGCAAGACAATGGGACCTCTTGGCAGTCTGCACACGAGGGAGAAACCATTCAACAGCCTGACTACAGGCACTAACTGCTGATTTGCTTTGTCTTTCTCTTGGCTCGGGAAATACGGATCGTCTATTGGCATTAAAACATGCTTTGAAGGTTAACCCAAATCCATCATTTTGGTGTTGAATGTGTCACAACTGTCAATTTCAGGATAGTAAAAAATGCTTCAGGAAAGTGTGCCAATCAGACATGATTTTAAACTCCAAGAAATTCAGTTTGTGTTTTGTACAACTGAGACAACGTGCCAAGCAGACATGACTTACGACTCAGTGAGTTGGACACCGCATGCTTTAGTGCCACGCTTTCCTCAAAGGGCATCACTCCTGTCCATTTCCTTCTGACGCTGACTCTGTTTTTTCCTGATTCAACGCCAGTCTGTCTCTGTTTTTCCCTGATTCAACGCCAGTCTGTCTCTGTTTTTCCCTGATTCAACGCCAGTCTGTCTCTGTTTTTTTCCTGATTCAACGCCAGTCTGTCTCTGTTTTTCCCTGATTCAACGCCAGTCTGTCTCTGTTTTTCCCTGATTCAACGCCAGTCTGTCTCTGTTTTTTCCCTGATTCAACGCCAGTCTGTCTCTGTTTTTTCCCTGATTCAACGCCAGTCTGTCTCTGTTTTTTCCTGATTCAACGCCAGTCTGTCTCTGTTTTTCCCTGATTCAACGCAGCTGTTATGTTTTTCCGTGATTGCAACGCCAGTACTGACTATGTCTTATCTCCTGATTCAACGCCAGTCTGGTCTCTGTTTTTTTCTCCTGATCAACGCCAGTCTGTCTCTGCTTTTTTCCCTGAATTCAACGCCAGTCGACTATGTATTTCCATGATTCAACGCCAGTTTGTCTCTGTTTTTTCACTGAATCAACGCCAGTCTGTCTCAGTAGTTTCTTTTCTTCCCGATTCACGCCAGTCTGTCTCTGTTTTCCCTGATTCAACGCCAGTCTGTCTCTGTTTTTCCCTGATTCAACGCCAGTCTGTCTCTGTTTTTCCCTGATTCAACGCCAGTCTGACTCTGTTTTTCCCTGATTCAACGCCAGTCTGACTCTGTTTTTCCCTGATTCAACGCCAGTCTGACTCTGTTTTTCCCTGATTCAACGCCAGTCTGACTCTGTTTTTCCCTGATTCAACGCCAGTCTGTCTCTGTTTTTCCCTGATTCAACGCCAGTCTGACTCCTGTTTTTCCCTGATTCAACGCCAGTCTTGCGTCGAATTGGATGAAGATAAGTGATTTCTCGTTCATTTTTGTTGTCCTGAGTGTTGTGTATCTTGCCTGAAGAAGACCTAAGAGACCGAAACGCGTCGTGTTTTGTCCTGTGATTCGTTTGTCGGCAGTTTTTGGGCTGAGCGTTATAAGTTATTCTTCAAATTTCTCATAAAGAAGGGGGGGGGGGGGGTCGAAAAAGAGAGTTCTCATGCTGTCCATTGCGATCATTCTCTTCCTTATTAAAACTCCGAAGACCAGAATATGATTGGAACAGATTTGAAATAATCTGTTTGATAGCAGTCTTAGACCAACTGAACTGTAGATGAAATGCAAAATAGAGGCACAAACAAGGAAAACAGAATCTGACTGCAATCACCACCAACTTGCTTTTCTCTGCGAACAACCTCAAAGAGCCGCCATAGAACGTTTCAAGCACTTAACGGCAAACGTACCTAGGCCCAGATAGAGTCCTGAACTTGTTACAGAATGCTGCGTGTTGGAAACCCCAGAGCGCAGCTAAGAGTAGAATGCGAGTACCTATGCATTTACTGTCGATGTATCCGCAAGAAGTTCTTGACAACTTGTCAGTAATCCTGACTTTACAATTCTGATAGAATAATTGAACCACAGTCTTTCCTTCAGTTCGAAAGTGTGTGTGTGTGTGTGTGTGTGTGTGTGTGTGTGTGTGTGTGTGTGTGTGTGTGTGTGTGTGTGTGTGTCTGCGCGTGTGCGTGTGTGCGTGCGTTCGTGCGTGCGTGTGTCTTTGTGTATATGTGTGTGTGCGTGTGTGTTAGTATGTGTGTATGTGTGTGTGTGAGAGAGAGAGAGGGATATATTGGTACAACATTGTGATAATCTGGCTATAATTTGATTTCACTCTGTCACTTAGTATATGTGTGTGTGCATGAGAGAGAGGGGAGAAAATCCTCTGTCTCTCTCTCTCTCTCTCTCTCTCTCTCTCTCTCTCTCCTCTCTCTCTCTCTCATGCACACACACACACACACACACACACACACACACACACATGCACACACGTACACACACACACACACACACACACACACACACACACACACACACACACACACACACACACACACACACACACAAAGGTCAGGCGCAAAACACAACAGTGTCAGAGAAACGTGATACAAAGGGCAAAGACAAAAGAAGATCATGTCAAAAGAACACGATACTAAAGACAAAAGCAAAACAAGACAAGAATTACCCTATATCTGATGACCAGTACTTCAGTTCTGCCAGCACTTGCACCTGCGCCCTACAGCACTGATGAGAAGTGACCCACATCAGTCGTCTATTTCAGGCAAGTCTGTTAGCGCACCTGCCTTTGACTGTTCACCTGCTACCCTAATATAAAGCAGAAAAGGTAAACGACCTCTCCTCTTAAAGCGCAGGGCCTAACATGGCCAGTGACGTCAATGGATTGTCTGCCCTTTTCCAAGACAAGGCCAGGGAGGCCATTTATCCCGTCAGCTGCTAACAGCCACTCCCGGAAAGCCATAGCCCTGAACGACAATGACAGCAGCACATAAGGACACACAGAGTGATGGCATGATCATCCGAGTGCACACAGTTGCGTGCATGCATGTATGTGGGTGTGTTCGTCTGTTGACTGGTCTGTGAACTAGCTTTACTTTGAAGCAATATGTTCTCTAAAAGTACTGAAAAGATTTTTTTATCCAACATGGATTTGGCAGCAGTAGAAATCCACATTTATTGTGTTGAAAGTAGCCAAATCAATTATTTTGAGGATCATCATGAGTCATAGTCACAGGAAGTTGCCATTCAATCATTTTGAGGATCGTGGTGAGTCAAGGGTGGTGACTTCATGGGGACTATCGCCAGGGGCGAGATGGCAGTTTGTACTGGAGGTTGCTATTTCGGTTCCGAAAAGAGACAGACAGGCAGACAGACAGAGACAGAGAGCCCACCAGCAATAGAAAATAAACAAAATAAGAAAACTACTTTTAGTTGTCAGGTCCATCTGTCTAGGGGAGTCTGTTTGGCCCATCATAGTCAGCAGTGTGGCTTTGTGAGTTCCAATCAATCTCTCTCTTGAAATAAGCGGTTGGCCTTTTAGCTGTCCATCTGAACGTGTTGTCGTTCTGGTGGTATCAGTGTGGTGTAAGGTCTCTTTCTCCCACTCTTCTGAGATGATATTCCCATCTGTCGCACTGTGGTGGCTGTGGATGTTAAACTTGAACCTAACAAACTAACACCCCTGCCTCATTGTCAGCTACCTTTAATAAAGGAATAAAAAAAGAGAGAAGGCAGAGGGGTTTAACAAGGTCGCCATTCTTCATTTCAATTCATCTACACGGAAAGTACAGTCTATGACTTCACCAAAAGAGGCAATGTCCATTTCGTCATGTGAGAATTTTTTCAGACTTGTAATCATAGCTGCTGACTGTGGAGGGAAAATCCAATACAAGAATTCACATTGCAGCCTGCAAAACAATATTTTCGTTTTACTCACAGCGTAGCTTTCAAACTTAGTTTTCATCAGTTGTTCTGGAATTTCCATTAAAAAAAAACTCGCTCATAGACGCATTACCACCAGACCTCAAAAAGGACAGGTTCTCAGCTGAATCGGAGATGACATGGGCTGGCAATGTTACAACAATGTCTATGAAGGCTCCCATCGCCATCATTCTCATCCACTGTCTGTAGGTCATTGAGATGGGACAGACATTCTGATCAAAATCTCCAGACTGTCTTGGGTTACGCAAAGCAGAGCAGAGGTGTGGTACGAGTCAAGGATAGAGCAAAAACAGATTTAATTGGTCGCTTGGGGCCGGAACCAAAAAATGCAAAAGAAACAAACACGTTTCGACCTTTTGGGACTTCTTCAGACAGGACAAGTAACAACAAAACAATGAAAACAAAGGACGAACGGACAGTCATTTATCTAGATTCGAAAAATCTTTCTAGGGGATGTATTCAGAGAACAGACATTGAAATAAAAGAAAGGAAATGAAACAGGAATCAAGGAGAGAGAAATGGACTCCTAACAGATACAAAGGTGAGTGTAGTGTGCGCATTTCATTAATGGTTACTGAGACATTGGTAAGAAAAAGGTAGTTAGATGGAGGAGAGAAAGACAGGCAGGCAAACAGACAGACAGACGGACGGACAGATAGACAGACAGACAGAAGGACAAACAAAAGTACAGATAGAGGTTCAGAAAGGGGATGACCAATCGACAAGCTATCACTAAACAACAAAGGAAAAAGGGAAAGGGAGGAAAAGAAAAGAATCAATAGAAAGAAAGGAAGAAGAAGAAGAAAAAGAGGAGCAGGAGGAGGAAAGAGAGGAAACAAAAAGAGAAAGCATGGATGAGAGGAAAAAGTTCGTTTGCGCTTTTTTGGAGGCTAATAGAGGAAAAGAGACCTCTCTCTCCTCTCTCTCTCTCTCTCTCTCTCTCTCTCTCTCTCTCTCTCTCTCTCTCTCTCTCTCTCAGAATGATCATTGACGTCAATTGATCGTCCTCCTGTCTTAAAAACAAAGCCAGGGAGAGGCCAGTTATCGCCGACAGCTAGTTACTGTCAGCCACTCCTTGGAAGCCAGGGCCATGATGAATACAAAGCACCTGTGAAACTCTCAGATAAACCTCGCCATTTGTCTACTCCCCTCCTCTACCAGTGCTGCCTCCAAGCCTCGCTCGCCTTCCTGCTTCCACAGAAATGGGACACAGTGACAAACACGATACTCTGCATGCACTGGATTCCAAGGGGAGTGTCCGTCCATTGATTAGATTATAAATCGATCAGTTTACCAGGCAGTAATATTTCACAAAGCGTGGAACAGATTTTTAACGTGGTTGGAGCTGAAAGCTACACGATATCCACAGGTAATATGATGGGAATTTAGGATTCTGGTTCGTGATGACCTGTCTAATTGCTCAACGTCTGCAGACTCACAGATAACGTTGTTGAAGAGACAAGAGGGGTTTCTAATTCATTAGGTCTCTAACTTTGGTTTGGGATCAGCAGAAACACATTTTAAAATGGAAAGAGTTTAAAGTAAATATGGAATTTTTGTATCGCAAAATCTGTCACAGAGGTTCTTTGGAGCATCCTCTGTTCTCTAGAATGGCAGGCTTTTAGCCGAACAAAGAATACATGGGAGCTACTCAGTCTGAATATCCATGAAAGACACCATCATCATCATTGTCATAAACACTGTCATCTTTCCAAGACTTGTTCTTGTTGGAATGTCATGACGTACTCCATCATTCCACTGTTTCGTCTTCAGTCTTATGCAGTTAGCTAGAGGCATTTTAACAAATCCAATTTATGAAGGTTTTGTCTGGAAAACTGGTGGTTTTTATCTAGAGCAATTATTCACTACTTCAAGAGAAGATATATTCAAATGAGAGAGAGCAAGTAAAACGTAAATCGATCAGAGAAAAATGTCGATTCTAAAGGATATAAAGATCAGTGTAATATGATAACATGAAGAATGGTCACTGAGACATTGCTTAGAGGGCTCGGGGAGGATGAAAGAAAGGAGAGGAGCAATAGAGACGGGCGGGAGGGGGAGGAGGAGAGGAAACAAATCAGTCAACCGTCAAAGCAACTGCAGTTGAAGTAACAGAATGGCACGGCGGCGAGAAAGATACAGACACTGATTAAAGAGGAAACGAGTGAAACAATGGAAGAAAGAAAAGTTTCTCTGTCTGAAGGAAGGAAGTCGAGGTCCTCTACGTCCCAGGAACATGGTCTGAATTCCATACCGTCAATGGACTGCCTTTCCATACCGTCAATGGACTGTCTTTCCATACCGTCAATGGACTGTCTTTCCATACCGTCAATGGAATGTCTTTCCATACCGTCAATGGACTGTCTTTCCATACCGTCAATGGACTGTCTTTCCATATCCAAGACATCACCACAGAGGCGACTTGTTTCCCAGACTAGCATTAGCTGCCGTCAGCCACTCTGAAGTGGTAACAATGGGTATAAAGCACTGCTGAATCCGTCAGAAGAAAAACAAAACACCTTTTGCTCCTCTCCCTCCCCCTTTATTTCACTTACGTCTGTCCCACTTCCTCTCCATCTATCCCTCTTCCACCTCCACCCACCACCACCGTCCCACTCCACCCTTTTCTTTCTGCCCCCCCCCTTCCCCCCACCCCTTGTCCTGCTTCTCTAGGAGTAGGAAACATCATGACTTCCCCTCTCTCCTTCTTCCTACAAACCTTTCACCCAAATACCCCACTATTTTCTCTGCTTTTCTCTCTCCTTCTTTCTGCAAACCTTCCCCCAAATCCCCCACTATTTTCTCTGCTTTTCTCTCTCCTTCTTCCTACAAACCTTTCCCCCAAATCCCCCACTATTTTCTCTGCTTTTCTCTCTCCTTCTTTCTGCAAACCTTCCCCCCAAATCCCCCACTATTTTCTCTGCTTTTCTCTCTCCTTCTTCCTACAAAGCTTTCCTCCAAATCCCCACTATTTTCTCTGCTTTTCTCTCTCCTTCTTTCTACAAACCTTCCCCCAAATCCCCCACTATTTTCTCTGCTTTTCTCTCTCCTTCTTTCTGCAAACCTTCCCCCCAAATCCCCCACTATTTTCTCTGCTTTTCTCTCTCCTTCTTCCTACAAAGCTTTCCCCCCAAATCGCCCACTATTTTCTCTGCTTTTCTCTCTCCTTCTTTCTGCAAACCTTCCCCCCAAATCCCCCACTATTTTCTCTGCTTTTCTCTCTCCTTCTTCCTACAAAGCTTTCCTCCAAATCGCCCACTATTTTCTCTGCTTTTCTCTCTCCTTCTTTCTGCAAACCTTCCCCCAAAATCCCCCACTATTTTCTCTGCTTTTCTCTCTCCTTCTTCCTACAAAGCTTTCCTCCAAATCGCCCACTATTTTCTCTGCTTTTCTCTCTCCTTCTTTTCTACAATCTTCCCCCAAAATTCCCCACTGTTTCTCTGCTTTTCTCTCTCCTTCTACAACTTTCTCCAAATCCACTATTTTTCTGTTTCTCTCTCCTTCCTAAAAATTTCCCCAAATCACTTTTGCTCTGCTTTTCTCTCTCCTTCCTACACAACTTTCCTCCCCCCCACTTCCACACTTCCCAATCCCACTTGCTCTGCTTTTCTCTCTCCTTCTTCCTACAAACCTTTCCCCCCCCCCCCCCCCCCCCCCCCCCCCCCCCAATCCCCCACTATTTGCTCTGCTTTTCTGGAAGTGGAAAAACAAAGTGACAGAGAGAGATTGCAAAACACTTCTTCCTACAAAGCTTTCCCCCAAATCCCCCACTATTTGCTCTGCTTTTCTGGAAGTGGAAAAACAAAGTGACAGGGAGAGATTGCACAACGCTGTGCCCGCTTTGGTTTTTCGTGCATGCATACGTGTATGGGGATGGAGTAGTGGCTGTTATCTGATCGGTGGTGGATTTGCTGGTCTGGCTGCGTTTTTCTCACAAACACTGCACGGACAGTTTTGTTGGGGCTGACAAGTGCGGAAATCCTTAATGAATGGGTTGAGAGTAACCCCATCCTTTTTGGGTTCGTGGTGAGTTCACATCCTATGTCGCTGGCCGTCCGTGGTGAATTCACATCCTATGTTATTGACCGTTCGTGGCGAGTTCACATCCTAAGTCATTGGCCGTTCGTGGTGAGTTCGCATCCTATGTCATTGGCCGTTCGTAGTGAGTTTATGTACTATGTCATCGGCCGTTCGTGGTGAGTTCACATACTATGTCATTGACATATGGCAACGTCATAGGCACTGTCACTGAAGGAACAAAGTGGACAATCTGTTCTCCAGTACGTCAAACTCTACGTGTTGATCAAGCACCACAAAATTCTTTAGGGTCTCGACTAAGTCGGAATGGCAGACGACAAGACAGCACGAGGGTTGAACTGTGAAAACTGATTTTGTTTTCGTTTGGATTGCAAAGGACTTACATAGTGAAATGAGAGCTTCTTTTCAAATTATGGCGTGTAGCCAGCCGAGTTGATGGGATTCCTCAGGAGACTGTGATGGCGTGACTGGCCGGCATCTGGCTGGGCTCCAGCGGACCCTGTCCTCCAGGGTGCAGTCATGAAAAAGTCATGTGGCCGCCCGCTGCTCTGGTGTGTTCTGTAACTAATCCCACGCCCTCTGTGGAAACAGGGATAGGAAGGGTAGCTTCCTACAAACCTTCCCCACAAATCCCCCACTATTTTCTCTGCTTTTCTCTCTCCTTCTTCCTACAAAACTTCTCCCCAAATCCCCCACTATTTTCTCTGCTTTTCTCTCTCCTTCTTCCTACAAAACTTCTCCCCAAATCCCCCACTATTTTCTCTGCTTTTCTCTCTCCTTCTTCCTACAAAACTTCTCCCCAAATCCCCCACTATTTTCTCTGCTTTTCTCTCTCCTTCTTTCTACAAACCTTCCCCCTAAATCCCCCACTATTTTCTCTGCTTTTCTCTCTCCTTCCTACCAACCTTTCCTCCAAATCCCCTACTATTTGCTCTGTTTTTCTCTCTCCTTCTTCCTACAAACCTTTCCCCAAATCCCCCACTAATTGCTCTGCTTTTCTCTCTCCTTCTTCCTACACACCTTCCCCCCCCCCCCCCCAAATCCCCCACTATTTGTTCTGCTTTTCTGGAAGTGGAAAAACAAAGTGACAGGGAGAGATTGCAAAACGCTTCTTCCTACAAAGCTTTCCCCCAAATCCCCCACTATTTCCTCTGCTTTTCTGGAAGTGGAAAAACAAAGTGACAGGGAGAGATTGCACAACGCTGTGCCCGCTTTGGTTTTTCGTGCATGCATACGTGTATGGGGATGGAGTAGTGGCTGTTATCTGATCGGTGGTGGATTTGCTGGTCTGGCTGCGTTTTTCTCACAAACACTGCACGGACAGTTTTGTTGGGGCTGACAAGTGCGGAAATCCTTAATGAATGGGTTGAGAGTAACCCCATACTTTTTGGGTTCGTGGTGAGTTCACATCCTATGTCGCTGGCCGTCCGTGGTGAATTCACATCCTATGTTATTGACCGTTCGTGGCGAATTCACATCCTAAGTCATTGGCCGTTCGTGGTGAGTTCGCATCCTATGTCATCGGCCGTTCGTGGTGAGTTCACATACTATGTCATTGACATATGGCAACGTCATAGGCACTGTCACTGATGGAACAAAGTGGACAACCTGTTCTCCAGTACGTCAAACTCTACGTGTTGATCAAGCACCACAAAATTCTTATAGGGTCTCGACTAAGTCGGAATGGCAGACGACAAGACAGCACGAGGGTTGAACTGTGAAAACTGATTTTGTTTTCGTTTGGATTGCAAAGGACTTACATAGTGAAATGAGAGCTTCTTTTCAAATTATGGCGTGTAGCCAGCCGAGTTGATGGGATTCCTCAGGAGACTGTGATGGCGTGACTGGCCGGCATCTGGCTGGGCTCCAGCGGACCCTGTCCTCCAGGGTGCAGTCATGAAAAAGTCATGTGGCCGCCCGCTGCTCTGGTGTGTTCTGTAACTAATCCCACGCCCTCTGTGGAAACAGGGATAGGAAGGGTAGCTTCCTACAAACCTTCCCCACAAATCCCCCACTATTTTCTCTGCTTTTCTCTCTCCTTCTTCCTACAAAACTTCTCCCCAAATCCCCCACTATTTTCTCTGCTTTTCTCTCTCCTTCTTCCTACAAAACTTCTCCCCAAATCCCCCACTATTTTCTCTGCTTTTCTCTCTCCTTCTTCCTACAAAACTTCTCCCCAAATCCCCCACTATTTTCTCTGCTTTTCTCTCTCCTTCTTTCTACAAACCTTCCCCCCAAATCCCCCACTATTTTCTCTGCTTTTCTCTCTCCTTCCTACCAACCTTTCCTCCAAATCCCCTACTATTTGCTCTGTTTTTCTCTCTCCTTCTTCCTACAAACCTTTCCCCCAAATCCCCCACTAATTGCTCTGCTTTTCTCTCTCCTTCTTCCTACACACCTCCCCCCCCCCCCCCAAATCCCCCACTATTTGTTCTGCTTTTCTGGAAGTGGAAAAACAAAGTGACAGAGAGAGATTGCAAAACGCTTCTTCCTACAAAGCTTTCCCCCAAATCCCCCACTATTTCCTCTGCTTTTCTGGAAGTGGAAAAACAAAGTGACAGGGAGAGATTGCACAACGCTGTGCCCGCTTTGTTTTTTCGTGCATGCATACGTGTATGGGGATGGAGTAGTGGCTGTTACTGATCGGTGGTGGATTTGCTGGTCTGGCTGCGTTTTTCTCACAAACACTGCACGGACAGTTTTGTTGGGGCTGACAAGTGCGGAAATCCTTAATGAATGGGTTGAGAGTAACCCCATACTTTTTGGGTTCGTGGTGAGTTCACATCCTATGTCATTGGCCGTTCGTGGTGAATTCACATCCTATGTCATTGACCATTCGTGGTGAGTTCACATCCTATGTCATTGACCATTCGTGGTGAGTTCACATTCCTATGTCATTGACCGTTCGTGGTGAGTTCACATTCCTATGTCATTGACCATTCGTGGTGAGTTCACATTCCTATGTCATTGACCATTCGTGGTGAGTTCACATCCTGTGTCGTTAGCCGTTCGTGGTGAGTTCACATCCTATGTCATTGACCGTTCGTGGTGAGTTCACATTCCTATGTCATTGACCGTTCGTGGTGAGTTCACATACTATGTCATTGACGTCGGCAACGTCATAGGCACTGTCACTGAAGGAGCAAAGTGGACAATCTGTTCTCCAGTTCGTCAAACTCTACGTGTTGATCAAGCATCACAAAATTCTTATAGGGTCTCGACTGAAGTGGAAATGACGCTGCATATACTCTTTCTGGATTTAGGTTTCAGTGTTGGTGTCCTTCTAAACCATTCAAGCACATGAGGCCCTTTCATGGATGTCGCAGCGAAAAAGAAAAAAAGAAAATTGAATTCTGTCATGTTGAGAGGGGGCGGGGAAAGACGCAGTGCTCTGTAGACTACGGTTCTCAGTACGCTTATCCTGTCTTTGACCTCTTACGCCATAACACTGTGACGTCAGAGCGAGTCTTCAATGTCAAGAAAAAGGGTGGGTGGGGGAAATGCAGGCTGAAGTAGGATAAGGGGTAGGGGTATTCACTATACATTATTGACATGGACTAATACAACAAGAGAGAGAGAGAGAGAGAGAGGTGTGTGTGTTTGGGTGCAGGAGGAAGGAAAAGGCTGTGGTTGATTTGAAAAATATGTTAAAACTGAACTGACATTTAGTTGCTCACAGAGCATATTAGGGTCAATGGGATGAAGAGGTTTTACAAAAGTAAGATACATAAGTCATTATCACACACCTAAAATCAATATGTGATAGTTGTGAGAGTCAGCAATGTAATCACTGCTTTGTCATCATAATGAATAGCATATTAAACAAACTGTTTGCAGTTCTAAGCTTTGATCTCAGTAAATGAACTTAAGAGACTGATTCGAAAAAGTCATGGGGCCGCCCGTTGCTCCGGTGTGTTCTGTAATTAATCCCACGCCCTCTGTGGACACATGGACAAGAAGGGTAGCTCAAGGTGGGTTGAGGGGTGGGAGGGGTGGGAGGGAGGGTGGAATGTATGATGCATTGGTGGTGCCCAGTTCAGGTCTAGACAAATTCAATCCCCCATAGGTACAATACTGATTCCCTCTCTGTCTCTCTGTCTCCGTCTCCCTCTCTCTCTCTCTCTCTCTCTCTCTCTCTCTCTCTCTCTCTCTCTCTCTTTTGCTCACTCACTCAGTCTCAGTCACTCTGTCAATCGCTCATCACTTGCACACTCTTTTTACACAACACACACCGCGCGCGCGCGCGCACGCACGCACGCACGCACGCACGCACGCACGCACACACACACATTTGGGATGCCCAGAATATAATCAATTAATCACAATGACAAAAATTTCCATATTATCATAGGAATGCTTTATCTGTTTCAAACTTTGGTGATATATCATTTGCAAACAAAACAAAATGAAGAAAGAAGAAAGGATGAAAAACAGTAAATGCTGCTTAGATTTTATATCTCTGAGCGTGTATGTGTGTGTATGTGTGTGTCTGTCACGCACACGTATCCCTGTTGTGTATCTATATATCTGTTTGTTCCAGTCGACTAAATACACATACCTCAGAGAGACTGATGATATAAGTTAAACATCAGGCAGCGTTGGGAATAGACGACACACGGTGAGGGAGTTAAGGCTGAAGAGAAAAGTTCAAGCGGTTATGAAACACAGGGACCTGGCTGACGTGTTCCTTCAGCCATGATGTAATGACGCTTCGCCGGCTGGAAAATGGATGAACGCTTAACACCGTTGAAAGGCCAGGGTGACAGCACCCAGGGAAAGATGGAGGGGGATCAGGAGATGGGAAGGAGGGAGAGAGGGGGGTGGCAGGTACTGTTATCGGTTTAAGAATCCCTCTGCTCAGGCATAGAGCAAATCACAGACAGGTTTGCAACAGACAGGGAGAGTGAAAAAGTGACCGAGTAAGCGAGACAGACAGACAGAGAGAGAGAGAGAGAGAAGAGAGAGAGAGAGAGAGAGAGAGAGAGAGAGAGAGAGAGAGAGAGAGAGAGAGAGAGAGAGAGAGGCACAGAGAGACAAAAGGAGACAGAGAAAGTACAGACACATTAGCAAGAGAACAGCCAGACCAACTGAAAAAAAGCAGACAAAGTAATTGATAGTTTCATCAGGCAATAACTAAGTTCAGACAAGTCGTCGTTCTACAGTAGTTAGTGACTATCACGTGCTGAAACCTTGGTAGTTACAGGTGCCCGCCACTTTAGAACTATCGACATATTTTGCGTGTTTCTTTCTTTGTTTTTTCGGCCCCCAACTAACTCCCTTCCAGAATTGCATGTGCCATGAACTAACATGGGAAATCCTGGACAAGACGGTTTTTGCCTCATCTGCTTAATGGATTTGTTTGCAAAAGTGTTGCATGTGTTTTCTGAACAAACCCTGCACGTCTCTCCCGGGCCTGGTTGACGTCAGAATATATTATACTTGAACCAGAGGAGCATTTATGAGAGGGCAGATCTCACGCCGGGCCCAACAGATCCTGGATCTGACCTCTCATGCAGATCTGCATAAAATGGAGCCACGTTACTTCATCTCTCTGGTTCTCGCTGGTCATCATTCTTGAAAAACATGGACTTACAGGGGAGTTTGTGCACAATCCACCAGAAAAACATGGACTCACAGGGGAGTTTGTGCACAATCCACCAGAAAAACATGGACTTACAGGGGAGTTTGTGCACAATCCACCAGAAAAAACATGGACTTACAGGGGAGTTTGTGCAAAAGCTATCAGTGGACAGTCGAGATCTCAACAGCAAAGGAAATCTTAAATGAGTGAAGGAATAGCAAACAGTACAAAGAGAGACATGTGTCCTTGTTTGTTCTGTCTGATCTTTGTTGGCATTTCCGTTCGGCCACTTTGGTGTTGTAAGCAGCATTCGTTTGGAGTTGTGTGCGTGTAATTGTTTTATCATGGGAGGAAGAATTTCCCTACTCGTCCATAATTTGAAACTTGAGCAGATTCGTCTTTTTGCTCTTTCTGGGGATGTAAAGGATATAACAATAAAAAAAAAAGCGGGCTGATTCGAAAGAACAAGTTCAAGTGAGCATCAATTAGAAAGAAATGAAGTGAAGGTTAACAAAAACAAACTTGAAGACAACGTGCACTGTTATATGATTGAGTTGTTTAATGAAATTCAAAGAGAAGAAAAAACATTGAACAAGTAAGTGGGCAAATATGTCAAGCCTTTTCACCTGAATAATATTTTATATGTCCTGATTTTACACTTGTGTTAAATTGCACTTTTTGCCGACTGAAGTTAATAACATATTATAAACACTGACAATCGTGGGCAATATTTACTGGGCATTGTTGTATTTCTAAGTGCCAGTTACAAAGAATGTGGGATAAAAGATCTGTCGCCAATGCTTCCCATGTTTCATTCTTTACGCATTCTGTTTTCTTAACTCTCTTTTATCTCTCCTGCCAAGGTTATGGAATTTGATCATTTGATATATTTTGGAGAGACTGAAGAGAGACAGAGACAAGAGAGAGAGAGAGAGAGAGAGAGAGAGAGAGAGAGAGAGAGAGAGAGAGATTTTGTCCCAGCCCCTTCACTCCCCTCCCACTCCTTTAAGTACGAAAGTACGACAGTAATCTGATAACCATGGCAGTCAGACTGTTCTGATAAATGAATCACAAGGCTAATATATCGTCTGCCTATAAGCAGTTAAAAGTGTTTGTTAATCATATATGTCACAATGAGAATAATCGTGTTTTGCGTTTGTTTCTTGTACTTTTTTTTACAGGTTATGTCAATCTAACATGCACCAACTGAAGAGGCTACCCAATCGTCCAAAACATTCATACTCATCAGTTTCCGGAATTTTTTTAAGAGGAGAGAGATGAACAGGGTGAGTGGAGGATGAGAGAGGGGGGGGGGGGGATGGGGCGGTTGGAAGGCGTTATTTTTTTAGTCTGACGTGAAGTCAAATTTCCCCAGTCCCTGTGGGAGTTACATCTGGCATTTGTGAAACATCTCCTGAATGGATGCCACTTTCTTGTGAGGGAGAGGACGGAAGAGCATTGCCTTTGGTCAGTTTCGTTTCCCTATCCCATGGGGCCAGGAGAGGGGCAATTTCCTCTATTGATTTCGTCTCCCCCAAACAGGCAGCTCCCCGACCTGACTGGTAAGCTGAAGCAACCTCTACTGCAATGCGTTCAGTAAACACTACCTTGTTTCTACCAAAATAGTCACTGTAGTACTTTCGGTACCTGAGCGGGAACAGTAGGAATCTGGGTGACTCGTTTTCATTGTCTTGAATGTTATTTGTCTTGCCTGAAGTAGACTAATGGGTCGAAACACGTTCCGTCTGCGTTATCATTGTGTGTGTGTGTGTGTGTGTGTGTGTGTGTGTGTGTGTGTGTGTGTGTGTGTGTGTGTGTGTAACGCGTTCTGTCCTCTTTATCAGTGTGTGTGTGTGTGTGTTTGTGTGTGTGTGTGTGTGTGTATTGTGTGTGTGTGTGGTGTGTGTGTGTGTGTGCGTGCGTGCGTGTGTGTGTGTGTGTGTGTGTGTGTGTGTGTGTGTGTGTGTGTGTGTCGTTTTTTTCTTTTTGTTTTTTTGTTTTTGTTTTTGTTTGTTTGTTTTTTGCTTTTTGTTTTTGACGACGCGGTGCTTCAGTCTTTGCAGTTTTAAAGAGCAAACCAGACATTGTCAAACATGTATGTTCTCTCAATGAAAATTACTTTTTTCACGTGAAAATAATGTGAATAGGTATTTGACCTTTTAAAGTTAGTATACTTCCATAGGTAATCCATTGCTTTCGCCACTCTATTCCCTATTGAATGCCGACCTGTCTTTCTACCAATAGCTAAAAGGAAATTTACAAGAATTCGATGAATCACGTACTCGAGATATGTATTATTATTCAGAAATGAGAAAGACAGACAGACAGGCAGAAAGAAAGACAGACAGACAGACATTAAAACCAGTGACGAAGAAATAACAATCTAATTCCTCAGCCAGTTCCTTTCTAGTTAAAGCGGACTTTGTCTTCCATGCACACAAGATAATGTCTTTAAGGGCTAAATGTCATCAAGGAAATGTTATCAGTGTTCAGTGATTTTTTTTTTGCCCAATCTCCAAAAATAGTAATATCCTCTGATTGGTCGAAAGAGCTGTCGGATCGAGATTTCTACCACGAGTGCACGAGTTCCCCTTCTCTCTTCCATGACATAGGTATTGTGCTCTCTCCCCCTCCCCTCCCCCCCCCCACTCCCCCACCACCTTACCCCCATTCCCCACTCCCTTTCTCCCATTTAGCCCGAGGACATTTTTCAACTCCCCATCTCTCTGCTTTTCTTTTCGTTTTGATGAACTTGTGATTCCTTAAATCAAACAGCATGTATGCTTTTTTTTAAGTACATGCAATATTGCGTGTATCAATCGCCCATGCATCCATTTGTCGCTCCTGAAGAAATTCTCATTTCTTTGGCAAGACGTCAAAGCGATTTGTCCTTGAACCATGATGGCTGCGTACGCGCAATGTCTATTTAACTAAGCTTTTTTTTCTTCAGGACATTTTAAACTGTTTGAATTGCATCAGTGCAGCTAGGGAATTTTGCAATCAGGCTTTTGTTAGATGTAGCTATACAATTACTGTTTGCATGCAGTATAACTATCACCAATTGAACACTGTTATAATTCGTTTAATGGAATAATATCATATCCAACTTTTTTATGTGTTGATTTTAAAGCTTCTCATCCAAGCGCAGACCCACTTAGATATCGACGATTTCCTCAAAACCTAGGGAAGGCGACAGACTGCTGTGTCTGATCTTTGCAGATTGATTGAACCATACATACGCAACATCGCACATGTATGTGGTGTGTCTGTGTTGCGTGTGTGTGTGTGTCAGAGAAGGAGGCGCAATAAAACATGAGCAGTGTTCACTCACATTATCAGTGCAGTATTTCAAAGACGATTATTTGCCCTCCTATCACACGTATTTCCGAACACCATGCATCAATGGGAAATTGCACTGTTCGGGCTGCGTACAATTAGGCAATAATTCCAACACTTTGTGTGAGCTGTTCGCCCCTGTTGTGCTTGGCGCTTCCCGAATGAGCGCCAGGGGAGTAGGATCAAGCGCTGATAAACACGTGCAGTGTTCTATTCGCTTGCCTGCCCGTGTTTACCGAGGTCGTAAGCCTCCTCGAATGCCCTGATTCTTTTGTACTGTGCCTGCAGAAGAGAAAGAACATGAAAGATAACTGATGGGAGGGGGGGGAGGGAGGAAGTGGCAGAATGGAAACAAGTGACTAAAGGCGGGTAAGAAAGAGGACCACCACGAACTGCACAGACAAAATGCATCGCTAACTTTTGGCAAGAACGCTGTTGCTCTGCTTGTCAAGTCAATAGAATTTCTTATAGCAAAGCACTAATGCGTTCAAGAAAGCCACAACGTGTGTAGTATTGATTAGCAATCATTCGCTTCTTTATTGAATTGCCAAAGGCGATGTCATCAAAATGAGCCTTGACATCCACAAATGAAATCCAAAATACACATGCAAAACTGAAAAACGGAATCCATCTAAAATCGTCGCCATTTTGTTTCCCTCTGTGAACAGTCTCTGTAGCCTGCAACAGAACGTTTCAAGCGGTCACAGGAAATATGTTGTCGTTCAGACAGAGCATCAAATTTTGTACAGACCACTCTGACCGGGCGATGCTTCTCTGGTCCCACTGGACCTCTAGTCTCCACAATGGCCTTTTCCACTTCCTGTAGCTGACCAAAGTGTTTGGCTGTCGTGCCGCTGTCCCTTGGTTTGCGTGACATTACCTCTCAGACAGGATGTGGCTTATACAGCCAGCACACAGCTGTGTGACAGCCTCACGCAATTCTCATTTGTCTAGCTATTAAAACACAGTCTTGCCCTTGGAGGATCGATGTCTACGTCATTAAGTAGAAACGTTAAAGAAGTTAGACCTCCGCACAATGCATTGATGCCTATTAAAATGCCTTTATCGTTTGCCACAAATTTAGATCAGTCAGAAACCAAATTCCAGAATCATCTACAATCTCTATACACTGTGCAGGCCGGCAGGCCACCATTGCAACACTGTCACCTTCAAGACCAGAACTGGGATTCACGTGGAGTATATAATGTGCTTAGAACTCAACAAGTTTGCATAAGCAGATAATGACTATGACCACAATGTTATTGTTTGCTATAAAGTGTCAGGCTCTAAACCTGCCCTCTGTGCAATACGCAATTCAGCCCATACACCAGATCCTCCATCAGAAACCAAACGGTCAGAGATAAGACTGTTGTCTCGTTCTCTTCAAACCCCACAGTTTTAATAGATCAAACATAATTTGACTGGCACAGAGAGGGTGAGATGACGTCACTCAAGTAATGAATAGTGCAGTGGCCTCTGCTTCGTAACTGTTCAATCCCGTTTGGAATCAGTGTAATCTTCTGTACAAGATAGTATCAGAGAAACGTGACGCGGAAGACAAATAGCAGAACTGAGAAGAGTTTCAAAAACATGATATCTGGCTATTGACCAGATTGTGCTATCGGCGAGGAAATGAAGAAATGAGAGGAGTAGAGAAATGGGCGCGAGACAAATCCATGTCAAAAAAGAAGAAAACACTACTATTTCTTCAAGCTCTTCTTGTTGCTGAATGGTCAGTGATTTCATCGTTTTAATTAAGCATAATCAGGGATCATTTACTCTTTGCGTGCACCAGTTACTGGACATGTTAAGTGTCGGACATCTTTTTTCTCCTCATATGCGAAAGAGTTCCAAGACAGTCTAGCTGGCAAACTCTCGCCTCTTTTTTTAGCCCCGCTTGCCGCTAGGGTATGCAGTGAAACATACAGAAAGAAAGCGAGAATTCTCGTGCCTCGTCTGTATGTTGTTTTTTTTATGATAGCGTCGTGATGTGTGTGGGGGGGGGGGGAGGAATGTGTATGTGTGTGTGTGTGTGTGTGTGTGTGTGTGTCACTGTGTGTGTGTGCGTGCGTGTGTGTGTGTGTGTGTGTGTGTGTGTGTGTGTGTGTGTGTGTGTGTGTGTGTGTGTCACTGTATGTATGTGTGTGTGTGTGTTGGTGCATAGTGTTGTATTAAAGCGCACAACGTGAAATGATATAAACAGAACGCTATTTTCTTGGATATGTAATTTGTATTGATTGCGTTATGGTGTAAAAATCAAAAGACGTCGCCACATTGAATTTCAAGTTTTGTGATGATAAAGTTGTTGGAATTTAAATTTGAATTTGACTCCATGGACAGATGCTAAACAACATAAGGTAAGAGAAACACGACTCAGCGTACATGTACTGTCACGCCATCAGCTAAGGATATACTGTCACGTTATCAGCTAAGGATATACTGTCACGTCATCAGGTAAGGATATACTGTCACGTCATCAGCTAAGGATATACTGTCACGTCATCAGCTAAGAATATACTGTCACGTCATCAGGTAAGGATATACTGTCACGTCATCAGGTAAGGATATGCTGTCACGTCATCAGCTAAAGATATACTGACATGTCATCAGCTAAGGATATACTGTCACATCATCAGGTAAGAATATACTGTCACGTCATCAGCTAAGGATACACTGTCACGTCATCAGCTAAGGATATACTGTCACGTCATCAGCTAAGGATATACTGCACGTCATCAGCTAAGGATATACTGTCACGCCATCAGCTAAGGATATACTGTCACGTCATCAGCTAAGGATATACTGTCACGGCATCAGCTAAGGATATACTGTCACGTCATCAGCTAAGGATAATCCCCCACCTTGCCCGCAACATGGAAAGGCTTTCTCTCTACTGGTGATGTATCAATATCCCTGACGAGACTCAATGGGTTCCAGACAGAGACGGTGGCCAAAGACATGTCCTGACAAACACATGGACAAATAAAACGAGAAAGAGAGGTGGGAGACAACAAGTGGGCGGAGGGTGGTTAAGAAGGAGGAGAGAAAGAGGGGAGATGGAGCGTGTGGGGGTGTGATCGGGAGGAGAGAGAGAGAGAGAGAGAGAGAGAGAGAGAGAGAGAGAGAGAGAAAAGAGAGAGAGAGTGCAGGATTGAGAGGAGCGGGGAGAGTGGGGAAGAGAATCAATAGTTCTTGGATCTTATACGAGATGGAGGTGGAGAAGCAGGGATGAGGGAGACAGATGTGGAGGAAGAGGGCGGTGGGGGTAGTAACACGGGAACTCAGGCTCTCCACGCATTTGGACTAAGGAAGATTATTTTGCTCGAAAAAAAAAATCTAAAATACAATGTACGGCAAATGGTGCACATGCACACATGTGCAGCTGCATACACGTGCACTTACGCGCACGCGCACGCCCACGCGCGCACGCACACACACACACACACCACACACACACACACACACACACACACACACACACACACACACACACACACGTGCGCGCGTGAGCATGCACGTACATTTCTCTCTCTCTCTCTCTCTCTCTCTCTCTCTCTCTCTCTCTCTCTCTCTCTCTCTTTCTCTCTCTCGCTCTCTCTCTGCAAAACGTTAATGTGAATTTCGCCGATGTCATTGTGTATCGACAAAGAGACAAAGAGAGTAAGACAACGGAGAAGAGACATGCACAGTATCAGATTCGCTAAACAAAGAGATAAACATACAAACAGACAGCGACAGTCTAGGCGATCAATAAGATTGTTTTGATGCTGTAAATGGTGAAAACTCAATTTACAAAAAAAAAATCAAGAAAGATAAGCCACAATGCTAACTGTATTCAGACCTGCTAGATCAAGATGATATCAGGAAATCGTGATGGATAACATGAGCAAATTCAAAGCACGATCGCGTCGGTGAAAAATGATATGGAGGACAATGGCATAACAAGACAGTGTCAAAAAAAATGAACAGGATAGTATCAAAGAAATGAAATATAGAGGACAGGAAGACATGGGCCAAAGAAGACAGCATTTGAGAAGCATTAAGCTAAAGACAGGTGCAGAACACGACAGTGTCGGAAAAACGTGATACTAAGGACAAGTCCAAAACAAGATAGTGTCAGAGAAACGTGATGCTAAGGACAAGTGCAAAACAAGATAGTGTCAGAGAAACGTGATGCTAAGGACAAGTGCAAAACAAGATAGTGTCAGAGAAACGTGATGCTAAGGATAAGTGCAAAACAAGATAGTGTCAGAGAAACGTGATGCTAAGGATAAGTGCAAAACAAGATAGTGTAAGAGAACGTGATACTAAGGATAAGTGCAAAACATCACACGCACTTCTGCACACGCATTCACACACGCACATACATGCAGGTACACACACACACACACACACACACACACACACACACACACACACACACACACACACACACGCACGCACACACGCACACACACGCACACACACACGTGCACACACACACACACGCGCGCGTGCGCGCACACACACACATTTTCACGCACGCACACACACACACACATGCGCCCACGCACGCACATGGGCCCATGCCCAAACATCATATACACACGTGTACATTTACTACACACACATTAAAAAAAAACATGGTAGGTAGGCACTCAAGGTCTGACCAGCGCGTTGGGCTAATGCGTAGGTCAGACATCCGCTGAGTCGTAGCCACGAGACCCTCTTCTTCTATTGCCTCATCTTAGTTGTTAATTCATTTATCCATCAGCTTCAAATCGTGCGTAATGTGGTCTCAAAACTTAGCGGATGTGCTGTAGCGTATATGGACTAGTCCGCACGCAGTGACGCCTCCTTGATGAAACTGAAACTGAAACTGCAAAACAAGATAGCGTCAGAGAAACGTGATACTAAGGACGAATGCAAAAGATAATGTCAGGGGAACGTGGCACTAAGGACGAATGCAAAACAAGGTAATGTCAGGGAAACGTGATACTGAGGACGAATGCAAAAGATAATATCAGGGAAACGTGACACTAAGGGCGAATGCAAAACAAGATAATGTCAGAGAAATGTGATGCTGAGGACAAAGGCAAAACAATGCAGTGTCAAATAAACGTGACACAAATGACCAATTCAAAAAAGATTCCGTCAGAGAAACGTGATATGAACGACAAATGCAAAACAAGATAGTGTTAGAGAAACATAACACAAAGGCCAAATGCAAGACAAGATAGTGTCAGAGAAACGTAACACAAAGGCCAAATGCAAGACAAGATAGTGTCAGAGAAACGTAACACAAAGGCCAAATGCAAGACAAGGCAGTGTCAGAGAAACGTAACACAAAGGCCAAATGCAAGACAAGGCAGTGTCAGAGAAACGTAACACAAAGGCCAAATGCAAGACAAGGCAGTGTCAGAGAAACGTAACACAAAGGCCAAATGCAAGACAAGGCAGTGTCAGAGAAACGTAACACAAAGGCCAGATGCAAGACAAGGCAGTGTCAGAGAAACGTAAACAAAGGCCAAATGCAAGACAAGGCCGTGTCAGAGAAACGTAACACAAAGGCCAAATGCAAGACAAGGCAGTGTCAGAGAAACGTAACACAAAGGCCAAATGCAAGACAAGGCAGTGTCAGAGAAACGTAACACAAAGGCCAAATGCAAGACAAGGCAGTGTCAGAGAAACGTAACACAAAGGCCAAATGCAAGACAAGGCAGTGTCAGAGAAACGTAACACAAAGGCCAAATGCAAGACAAGGCAGTGTCAGAGAAACGTAACACAAAGGCCAAATGCAAGACAAGGCAGTGTCAGAGAAACGTAACACAAAGGCCAAATGCAAGACAAGGCAGTGTCAGAGAAACGTAACACAAAGGCCAGATGCAAGACAAGGCAGTGTCAGAGAAACGTAACACAAAGGCCAAATGCAAGACAAGATAGTGTCAGAGAAACGTAACACAAAGGCCAAATGCAAGACAAGGCAGTGTCAGAGAAACGTAACACAAAGGCCAAATGCAAGACAAGATAGTGTCAGAGAAACGTAACACAAAGGCCAAATGCAAGACAAGATAGTGTCAGAGAAACGTAACACAAAAGGTCAGATGCAAAACAAGATAGTGTCAGAGAAACGTAACACAAAGGCCAAATGCAAGACAAGATAGTGTCAGAGAAACGTAACACAAAGGCCAAATGCAAGACAAGGCCGTGTCAGAGAAACGTAACACAAAGGCCAAATGCAAGACAAGATAGTGTCAGAGAAACGTAACACAAAGGCCAAATGCAAAACAAGGCAGTGTCAGAGAAACGTAACACAAAGGCCAAATGCAAGACAAGATAGTGTCAGAGAAACGTAACACAAAGGCCAAATGCAAGACAAGGCAGTGTCAGAGAAACGTAACACAAAGGCCAAATGCAAGACAAGGCAGTGTCAGAGAAACGTAACACAAAGGCCAAATGCAAGACAAGGCAGTGTCAGAGAAACGTAACACAAAGGCCAAATGCAAGACAAGGCAGTGTCAGAGAAACGTAACACAAAGGCCAGATGCAAGACAAGGCAGTGTCAGAGAAACGTAACACAAAGGCCAGATGCAAGACAAGGCAGTGTCAGAGAAAACGTAACACAAAGGCCAAATGCAAGACAAGGCAGTGTCAGAGAAACGTAACACAAAGGCCAAATGCAAGACAAGGGATAGTGTCAGAGAAACGTAACACAAAGGCCAAATGCAAGACAAGGCCGTGTCAGAGAAACGTAACACAAAGGCCAAATGCAAGACAAGATAGTGTCAGAGAAACGTAACACAAAGGCCAAATGCAAGACAAGGCCAGTGTCAGAGAAACGTAACACAAATGCCAAATGCAAAACAAGATAGTGTCAGAGGAATAGGATACTGAAGGCAGATGCAGAGAAGATACTGTTAGAGAAGCGTGACACTGGGTACAGATTCACAACAACATATTGTCGAAGACTGAAGGCAGAGCAGAGAGATACGTTAGAGAAGCGTGACACTGGGTACAGATTCACAACAACATATTGTCGAAGACTGAAGGCAGATGCAGAAGAAGATACTGTTAGAGAAGCGTGACACTGGGTACAGATTCACAACAACATATTGTCGAAGACTGAACTCAAATGCAGAAGAACACGGTTTCAGAAATAATGTACTACTGAAGTCAGAAAAACATCGACGTAGTGTTAGGAAAATGTAATACAGATGACATCTCCAAGCCAAGATCTTGTCGGAGAAACGTGAGGCTGAAGACAGATGCAGAACCTGACAATATAAAAAACGGGACAATGGGGACAGATGCGGCACAATTTAATGTCAGAGAAAATTCATACTGAAGACAGACGCAAAACAACATAATGCAAGAGAAACGTGATACTAAAGACGGATTCAGAACAACAAAAGCATCAGAGGTTTGCACACATCAAGATAATCTCAGAAGTAAAAAAACAAAACAAAAAAAAACATGATGCGGAGGAGACGTGCAACACAAGATATTGTTCAGAAAAACGTGAAACTGAAGACATATACAGCGCAAGTGTAAGAAAAAATATGATATTAAGAACTAATACAGAACAAGACATTATTAGCAAAACTTAATGCTGAAGACTAATTCAGAACAAGACACTGTCAAAGACACGTGGCATAGTGGACAGATGCAGAACACGTCAGGGTCAGAAAGACTGGACATTGGAGATGGATGCAGAACAAGACGGTGTCAAAGAAACTTCACACTGAGAATAGATGTTGTTACGCAATCTGTCAGAGGCCATGTCTTCATTGCTCACAAGACGGAAAGGCTTTGTCTCCTGATGACGCCAATTTTCCTGCCAACAAAGAATGGACTGAGAAAAAAATGTCGGTTGAATAAAAAGAAAAAAAGCGGTGAGATAGAAAGAATCAATAGTTGCTGCACTGCAGGCCGGTGATTGAACAGGGCACTGGGTTACAAAGGGAAGGAGACATCAGAACACATGTTCTGAATCCTCTTCCTGGTGAGAGAAAGATGCACGCGCAATGAAAGGTACATTTCCTAATGTTTCTAATTTCCATAGTCGCATACGCACTCGCCCTTTTACTCACACACAAGATACAAGATGCAGAATTTGTCTACCTCCGATCCATGTTTGAGGCATGGGGGATTTAATCCAGTGAATGTGTTTTACATACTTATTACGAAAAGCAAATGAAATGAACAAAAGAATTCAGATTTTTTAATAAACGTTGAAAATGCTGCTGAATTTATCTTCAGTCACGAGATTTATTTTTCTTCTTGTATGATAAAAAAAATACAAAATTTAGAAACTGCTACAATTTTCACGTGAACAACGGGAAGATGCATCTTACGCAGCACGTTTTGAACACTCTAGTATGAAATAAGATTAGTCTCATGTGGCGGCTATGTTATAGTGTGAGAATACGCTTTCCACTACGCAACATCGTTTTTGCCTAATTCGGTTTCAATTCTTTGATTACTGTATCATGCGTATTAATGGAATACATGTAAATATCGATAAGATATTTGTGTTCTTTCTCTACCAAAAACATGTTGAAAATTTGGTAAAACATTTATTACAATTTTCTAAAGATTCAAAATCGTAATTCCATCTTTTTTAGATTTAAAAAAAAAACACCAAATTATGATTATATACACAAGTTTTCCGTGCGGTGTTATTTTATCTGAATCCTACATAGCGTTTTCCTTTTTTTCCCTGAGATAAATACGTTGTTCGGAGACAAACATGTGAAACTACTCCAGGATACACACCCAGGATAGAGAGATACATTAAGCATAGATGAGACAGCTACATGAGAGAGAAAGATCAGACAGACAGATAATACATATACATTAGACAAACAAATGAGACAGAGCCGTGAGGCAGGCAGGTGAGACAGATAATTAAATCCCACAGATGAGACAGATAATTGAATCCCACAGGTGAGACAGATAATTGAATCCCACAGGTGAGACAGATCAACTGAGACAGGCAGATGAGACAGGTCACTGAGACACCCAGATGGCACAGATAGATAAGACAATTGCATAAGACACACTACTGAGACAAGTGAATAAAAACCCATAGGTGAGACAGATAACTTGAATACACAGATGAGATGGATCACTGAGACATACAGGTGAAAACGTTAATACGCACAGGTGAGACAAGTAAAGAAGACACACAGGTGAAACACGTGAGAAACACAGATCAAATAGATATTGAAGACATACAAATGAGACCGGTAACTGAGGCACACAGGTCAGTTGTGTCATGAAAACACATGTGTGAGGCATATCTGAAACACACCGGTCTGCTAAGTAAATAAAGATACACAGGTGTACACATAACTGATACAGAGATCAGATCAGTAGCCAGGAAACACAAGTAAGACAGGCAGCTAAGACACACAGGTCAGGTACGTCATGACGATACACAGGTGATACAGACAGCTGAGACACACATATCAGACAGGTAGTGAAGACACACAATGTAAGACAGGTAACCGAGACACACTAGTCAGATGGGCCAAGGGGACACACATATGTGAGACCCGTAACTGAGACACACGTGTCAGTTGGGTAATGAGAACACATGGGTGAGACATATCTGACACACACACACAGGTTCGATGACTAATAAAGATACACAGGTGTACAATAACTGAGACACAGATGTCAGATAAGTAACCAGGAAACACTAACAAGACAGGTAGCTGAGACACATAGACAGGTTATAAAGACACGCACTTGAGGAAGGAGCTAAGGCACATATCAGACAGGAAATAAAGACACACAGTTGAGACAGGTAACTGAGACACACAGGTCAGACAGGTAATGAAGACACACAAGTACTAAGACACACAGGTCAAATAGGTCATGAAGAATATAGGTGAAAAACACAACTGAGTCTGATAGGTTAAAAAAGACACAAGTGAGACAGGTAACTGAGACACATGGATGAAACATGTACTTCAAACTCACAAATGACACAGACAAATGACACAAATAACAGGTTTTCTTTTGAATTACGAATTTCAATAAATCTAAACAGATATCTGAACTAGAATTCAACAAATAAAGCAATGTTTTATTAAGAGGTTTAAATAGAATTTTACTGAAACATAACCACCTTGGTAGAAAATGCAATGGCATAAACAAAGGTGGGGCTGCGATTTCTATATATGAAACATGACAGCACATGCAAATTAATACAACAAACAACTGTAGAGGGTTTGAATGTGTTAAGAGGTGCGATATGAATAATACACACATTAAAGTATGGCTGTGTAATTGCTTTTTATGTAAAAGATGATATGTGAGACAAGCGCTATTACAATGTAATCTATCACTTTTATAGGCTTTCACTGTCAGTGAAAGAATGGTGCACTGGGCTTTCTAGTCCTCTATGTGCCTCTTTTTTGTAAGGTAACATTGTTTTTCATCCCCAAGACGCTTTCACCAGAGACCTGACGTCTTGCCATCTTTATGGTTCGCCACGTGGACAAGATTGATGACTTCCGAGATCTCGCCGGAAGCCGCGAAAAAAAACAGATCCGATTTCGGATCCCACGTGATGCCTTAACGGAATTACGGCAGGATTGATCGCGTGTCGTTTTTTTTTTTTTTTTTTTTGTCCGTTTTTTTGTTTTTGTTTGTTTTTTGTTTTCGTTTTTGTTTTGGGGGGTGAGGAGGGAAGGGGGGAAGCAACAAAAAAGAGAAAACAGAGGTCATCCTGAGGTCACAACAGGGCACTCAGTCTCGGTAATGGTTGTACTCTCGAACGGAGAAGTCGACTGTTTTGTGTTGTTGTTGTTGTTGTTGTTGTTGTTGTTGTTGTTGTTGTTGTTGTTGTTGTTGTTGTTGTTGTCGTCGTCGTCGTCATCGTCGTTGTTGTTATCGTCGTCATTGTTGTTGTTTTTGTTGTTGCTGTTGTGGTGCTTGCCATACATTTAGATTGTTGCTGGCTTTACGTTTGTACTCTTCAGTGGACGGTTAATTACTTAAGTTTTGCTGCTATTTGGACAACTGTTTAATTTTCAGTTGCTTTGATTCACTATAGATGTAATGTTACCGTAATTATCATTGAAAAGAAGTTTCCTGTTTGTTACATGTGTTGAACTGCTGTTGGCTTGATAACAGTGAATTATATGTCGCATAATGCCCAAGAGAGAGAGAGAGAGCGCGCGTGCGTGTGTGTGTGTGTGTGTGTGTGTGTGTGTGTGTGTGTGTGTGTGTGTGTGTGTGTGTGTCTGTCTGTCTGTCTGTCTGTCTGTCTGTGGAGAGAGACAGACAGACAGACAGACAGGCAGACAACTAGATAAGTAGACAGACAGACAGATAGACAAAATAGACAAACAGATGCACTTCCATCCCTTTCCCTCCCTCTACTTTATGACTCTGTCTGTGTGTGTGTGTGTGTGTGTGTGTGTGTGTGTGTGTGTGTGTGTGTGTGTGTGTGTGTGTGTGTGTGCGCGCGCGTGCGCCTTATTTCACCCATTTGTTTTAGAATGTTTAGTCTTGTTTTCATTTTGTGTAATAAATGGGTCAATAGATGAGATACTATACATATGTCGCTCAATATGTATGCAGCTTCCCACTGAGGAAGACTTTAAAATATAGTTTAAATGTATTTTTTAATCAGATCTTTGTTCATTCTTTGATGTTCTGGTGATAAATTAGTGTGTAGATCGATCGATCGTTCGATACAGACATAGACAGGTAGAAAGACGGATGGGTGGTTGGACGAACAGACAGACGTACAGACAGACAGATAGATAGATAGATAGATAGATAGATAGATAGATAGATATATAGATAGATAGATAGATAGATAGATAGATGGATGGATGGATGGAGAGAGAGAGATAGAGAGAGAAAGACAGAAGTATGTATGTATTGGTCTCTGCTTTGCCATGTATCTATGTAAAATTTGCTCTGTTTACGCAGCTGCGTTCTTCTATCAATGATGAATTTCCTTATTTGTCGTTATATTTGTGTCATTTTCCAACATTTTCCTTCTTTCTGTCCCATCCATCTTACGTGCCATGTCAGTGGCCTTTCTCTCACTCCGTT